>NJDC01058133.1:56319-95215 GCA_002245475.1 Calephelis virginiensis | reverse complement strand
TTTGATTTTGTTCAGTGAAGGTGCACTAATGAAATAATCATGAAGAAATTAGTGTATCGTGAATTTCCTCACTGCCGCCAAATCTCATAAACGAGCTTGTGTAACGAAACCAGCGCTTTACTCAAGATCCAGACAAGACTGTGTAAATAGCGACTAATGACTGAAATAAGGAATTAATATAGAAGACATAAATTGAAAATATATAACAAGAAAAAGATTTATTAATACGGAAGACATGGCTGTGTGGATACAGATCCTTTGCCTTTCCCCGACTAGGATAAAATTAAAAAACAACAACAACAAACGAGTTTTGGCGCCATCGTGAATGAAGATGGTTGTAATTTTTTCACAATTATTGAATTTAGTGTAAAATATGAGTAAAATTGGTTAATTTAGGTGGGAATTAGTTTGATTTTGTTCAGTGAAAGTGCACAAATGAAATAATCATGAAGAAATTAGTGTATCGTGAATTTCCTCGCTGCCGCCAAATCTCATAAACGAGCTTGTGTAACGAAACCACCGCTTTACTCAAGATCCAGACCAGACTGTGTAAATAGTGACTAATGACTGAAATAAGGAATTAATATAGAAGACATAGATTGAAAATATATAACAAGAAAAAGATTTATTAATATTGAAGACGTGGCTGTATGGACACAGATCCTTTGCCTTTCCCCGACTGGGATAAAATTAAAAAAAAAACGGTTGGCGGGAACGGTAGGAGGGGGAAGGCGCGCTTTTCGAGGGTTCCCTCCAATCTTTAAGCTAAAAATGTGTAATATAAAAGTAAAGTAAAGTAAAGTATCTTCACGCCCATATCCCCGAAGAGGTAGGCAGAGGTGCAACCAAGGCACCCACGACTAGCCGAAGACACACAGTCCCACAATGTGATAGGTGGCAAGCCTATCGCCAACCGGGCACATTTCAATCCCGACCAATATTTTTTTTTAATTAGAAAATTGGAAAAATCCAAATTTCTTTATGTTGGCCGACCTGGGATTCGAACCCAGGACCTCATGCAGTCAAGTCCAACACCTGGACCGATAGACCACAGAGGCGACTGGTATGGTACTAAGGTATGTGTAATATAATGTAAAAATGTATAATTTCTAAATTAATTAAAGTGTAAATATTACTTAGTTGTGTGTAAATGTGATTTAGTAAATAAACTATACTAGTGAAAGACTATTGTAGAGTTTTATCACGACAGAAGAGGCAGAGGCCTGAACAAGAAAGAAATATGAAGACGAAACTAGAAAAAGACATGAAATATTAAGATATGGGTTTATTACATAATATAAGACTAGTATAAAATATAGAGGTAAAAAAAGGAATATTAAAAATTCTTTTTGCACTGTCGTAGAAGTTTTGGCGCCAACATGAAAGAAGTGATTTTGGTGTTCAGAATTTTAGTTTTATAATTTGTGTGAAAATAATCGTAATTCAAGGACGTGACGTACTATAAAACAAATTAACGGAGAAACATAATATGTAAACTTCAAGAAATTAAAACTAAAGACGTATTGAAGGACTCAAATAAGCTTTGTCTTAGTGAAGGAAATGACTTTTAAAAAGGGGAAGACAATATGTTAAGAAACTGAAGAAATGAATTTAAAATTTTAATATAAAAAAGAATTTATTATTACGGAAGACGTGGCAGCATGGACTAAAGGTCTTAGCCGGCCCCAGAAAGGGTCAAATTAACTTTAAAAAAAACAACAACAAACGTCATTAACGTCATTCCAATATTCCAATACACATTAACACATTTATATATCTGTGTCCAATACACAGTTTCAATATCATTAACATTTACATTTTTAAGATTTTTGTAATTTGCCGTGCTTGCTCGTGAAATGATTTAAATTAGGAGAAATAAACATGATTAATTAATTTTTTTGTAATTTTAATAGTTGATTCAACTAACAATTGATAATTGTAGTGATGAAATAAATAAATTATATTTTTAGTGAGTTTGTCGTGTATTTCTCTTGTGTTGTTTTAGTGTTATTGATTGCTTAGCTTCCTGTGTCTATAATAAACATGTCTGTAAGTGAAAAGGTAACTCTCTCAGATGCACTGAGTAATGTAGATGTTTTGGATGAGCTAACTCTCCCAGGTAATTACTATTTAATCAATCTCTTGGACAGTTTGTCACACAAATACGGAATCGCATCTATGACTCAAACAGTAGCTATCTTTACACAATTATCAACTAACTTATTATTTCTTAAGTGTAACTGATGCAATGGCTTTGTTTTCATAATGTAGAATTGATATGTCCAGTGGCGAAACTATAGGGTGGCAAGTCGGCAAAATGCCACGGGCCCCCAATCAGAAGAGAATCCCAACACCCAACATTCATTATTAATCATACATGTTTAGTAATTTTTTTTGTCTTTGATTTACTTTTGTTACCTATTAAGTTTCATACACATGTAAAAAAAAATATTAAAAATTTGAAATAAAGGATAGTAACCCATTTTAAAAGTACCTTGATTCGACGCTATGCGAGGATATTGCAAGTGAGGATATATTTAATTAGTCAGTTGGGAAATAAGTTGACAATATCTACTCGGTTATAATTTTATTCTAAAATTTAAAATAATTTATAAGATAACAATCATTTCACTTTTTAATCTACCTATAAAGTCAAAATAACTATTTTGATATTTTGTAGCCACCAAATTTATTTATCTATGTTAATTCTTCTTTCAGTAATTATAAAACTGCACACTTGAATAAAGCATTGAACAAATTGGTGGACTTTCATTACATTCTATTACTACTCTTTGGCATTTTTTAGCAATCAGATTTTTCATTTAATTAAAACTACATACAGTATTATTACAAACATTTTGCAGTGCTGTTTTAGAACGTATTAGAGTGGAAACAAAAAACTTATTTGAAGGAAAGAGTCTGAAGAACAAAATTAAAAGTTGCCTAAAATAAGTCAGTACCTTAAGAATTAAGTTATTATAGAAAAAGGATCAAATGAACAGCGCATTGGAAGGGCAGAAAATGATGTCGTCATAAGTGGCAATACTGTAGAGCCCGATAATAGTAAATATTAAGCAGTAATTACGAGCAAATCTTCAAACTAATCATTTTGAATATAGAAATACTAATATCTTTACCGTAGAATGCTGCTAAATGTAACTTTAAAGAACTCAATGATTAAGCAAAACAGTTTGTAACCGCAAACAGTCCCTGTAAACCAAAAGGATCCTTATAAAGGGATAGTAATAAAAGATCTTTCTTGGATACATGGATACATTCATACAGTATTCCTAAATATAGTGTAAAGTTAGAATGTATGTAGCTGTGTTATTCCCTATTTCTTCAAAACATATTGTAAACCATTTTGTTATTCAGAAATATACCAACTATTTGGAAGTGGAAGCCATAGAAAGACAGGAGACATCGAAATATCATTTACATTGTTACTTTTTATATCAACAGTGGCAGTTACATGAAACACTTGATAAAGAGCTAAATCCATTATCGAGAGAGAAAAAAATATTTGGCACTAGGTACTCACTAGACTCCTTGATTTTACTCTAACACTTTCAACTAGTAATTAAGCTTTTCGTAGCCACAGAGAAACGGTATATATCAACGATTCAGGTCGAACAGGATTTTTTTTGAGTATAGTTAACTTAATAGCCGAATACAATCCTTTTTAACATGAGAGTTGCTAAGCAAACCTAAGGGTCAGAATAAATTTTTAAGTCCAAAATACAAAATGAGCTCAATGCTATTCAGGTTGAAAAGTGGTAAATGTTCTGGTAAATGAAATAGTAACCGCACTATTTTATTCTATTTTATTTGATACCACTCAACATATTTCCAAGACTGATCAATTGTATAAACTTTACCTTAACTGTGTAATCGAGAAAGATGAAAATGGAACTCTAAAGATTCGTAATTAAAGAGCCATTTTTAGGATTTCATGAGGTTAAAAATCAAACTGTTTTAGCAATGTCCAAGCAGGTAATAAAATCCATAAAAGACAAAAGAATTTCTCTCAATAAGTGCTGTTTATAAGGATACCATGAAAGGCGCTTATGATGGAGTTCAAAAACTCATAAGATATAAAGAGCCAAATGAGGTGTATGTGTATGTGCTGCTCATAATTTAAATTTGGTGGTAAATGAAGCAGTAAAAGAGGTCATAGAAATACATTAATTATTCGAAACTGTGCGACAAATTTATATTTTTTCGGCCATAGTATTAAGCGATGAAATATAATATTATTTAATTCTATATTTGACAATGAAGGAGAAACCGGAGTATCATCAAATTCAGTAACATTAAAAACGATGAATTGATGAAATGAAAAATAGTTGCAACGCTTTGATGCCAAGTTTGCTTTAAAAGTTCGGTTTGTTGATGTTCAAAAAGCGCTTATAAAAACTATTTTGCTAATTTCCAAAACAGATGAGAGAAATGAAGCTATCTTGCTGAAAAAGAAGATAGATAACTACAATTTTATTATGTTGTTGGTTTTCCAGTGCAAAGTCTTACAAACTATAGACGCGACTTCTAAAGCACTTCAGCATAAAGCCATAGATTTTTCAAATGGTTCAAAGCGTTTTTTATGTAAGTCTAGAACAACTTAAAAAATATCTACATAAATTTGAAGATTTAAAAATGGAAGCAAACAGCATTGCAGTGAATTGGTCTATTAACCCCGAATTTCCTAAAACTCGTCAGAGAAAAGTGAAATGTCATTTTGAAGACATTTGTGAACGTCTCCAAGATCCTGAAAGCTTGTTTAAAATAAACGTATATATTTTTATATTTTTATTTTTCTACATAATCACCATCAAGTTAGCCACTAATGTCAACACCCATTCAAAGCATTTAGTAGACTGTTAAAAATATGATTCTTCCTAAGAGTCAAAATTGCTATTGCTGTTTTGACCTTGTCGTTTATTAAAATTTTTGAGCTCCTAAGTACTTTGTTAAAGAAAGAAGTACGGTTCAGATCAGGTGAATAAGGTGGATGCAGTAATAGTTCAAACCTACACACATGCAGATGTGTGAACACTGGCGTTATCTTGATGAAACAGGACTTTTCTTTTGAGCATTTCTGGACTTTTTCTTTTATTTTCTCTAGTAAAGGGCTGAACTCCTAAGTACTTTGTAAAAGAAAGAAGTATGGTCCAGTTCAGTCGAATAAGGTGGATGCAATAATAGTTCATACCTACACACATGCAGATGTGTGAACACTGGTGTTACCTTGATGAAACAGGACTTTTCTTTTGAGCATTTCTGGACTTTTTCTTTTATTTTCTCTTGTAAAGGGCTGAACTCCTAAGTACTTTGTAAAAGAAAGAAGTATGGTCCAGTTCAGTTGAATAAGGTGGATGCAATAATAGTTTAAACCTACACACATGCAGATGTGTGAACACTGGTGTAATCTTGATGAGAAATGCTCAAAAGAAAAGTCCTGTTACTTTTCTTTTCAGCATTTCTGAACTTTTTCTTTTATTTTCTCTCGTAAAGGACATAGTAAGACAGAGTAGTAATCAGAGTTTATAGTCTAACCCCTTTCAAGATAATCAATCATAATGACTCCCTTCAAATCCCAGAATATATTATAAACAATTACTTTTTTGCCAACACAGTCGCCTTAAGCCTTTTTGAGGTGTAGTGAACCAGGTCTTCCCCACTGTTTTAATTGTTGTTTCGTTTCTGGTATACAATAATGAACCCATGTTTAATCTAACAATTAACAAGTAACAAAACAATTTAATCTATTGTAACAAAAAAAAATCATCTGCATCATCTTCAATTAACTCCCAAATTGTTGAGTGAAATAGTCAATTGTGAAATTTTTTGTTCAATTGAAAGCATGTGTGGAACCCACCTCGTAGACACTTTTAGGAATTCCAATCTCTTAATTTGTTGATGATATTTTTAGTTAATTCATAAGCGATGCATATAATCTTGGCTATCTCTCTAATTTTTAATCTATGGTCTCGCATAATTATATCAAGTTCTTTTTTAATATTATATTCAGTAGAGGATGTCAAAAGCCTTCCAGATCGGAGTTCATCTTTTACACTCTCTGCCACGCTTGAATTCTGCTATCCATTTTTGACAGAAAAATAAGAAAGCTGAATACCTATATGTACAGACCATATAATCATAGATGACTTTTGGTGAAAGCCCAATCTTAAGGAGGTACTTAATAACGGCAGGCTGCTTGAATATAAAATCACAACAAATTATTGAACACTTTTCGAACTTTACACAATTAACTACTTTGAACTGAACTAAATAATGTGGGTTGATTTGATTTTTAGAACTGAATGAATCTGTGTTAGGCCGAGTACTTTCAATCCACCCTTGTACATTCACGTTTATACCTAAATAATGTTATCAGAGATAGGGTAAAACATTAACAAATATAATTAAACTGTTATTACTTTTTCACCAAAATTATGTAATAGTAAATAGTTTTCGAATTTGCACACATTAATTTGGTGGAATATGTTGGTACTATTACTGAAATAAAATTGTTTTACTAGAAATTTACTAGAAATAGGCTTTGAAACTACTGGGGCGATTTCAAACATTTTTTCTCCTTTAGAATGCTACATTATCCCTGAGTGTCATAGGCTTTAAGCATGAGGCTTACTGTAACAGTTTTGGCACCAAGCACAGCCTTACATAGGATTTGTGACAAAGATTGACACAAAATAAGAAATAGTACTAATGTAAGCTTTTTTCAAATATAATTTTGGTTTTATACTTTTAAAGTTTTCTCCACTATTTCTTTGCAAATACCACTTAAGACTCCTAAGAACGAATAGCAGTTGCATGAGGCATTTTGTTTAACTAAACAGTTCATATTCAGAGTTAGGTAAGATTGGAGCAATAGGAAAGCTTTTCCAAATGGTGATGCAACGTTTTTATAACTGTATATGTTGCAATCAAGGCAGGGTGATGATGTTATTAGTGGTAATATGGGTAATGGGTAAAGACACAGTAATTAAAGACGCAGACTAACTGGATGATTATATGACATGGATAAAATTGAAATTAAAAATTATCTTTATTTCAAATCAACCTACAAGAGGCACTTGTGACACGTCTATATAATAAAAAATCTACCACTGGATTGTAGCTTCACACTGAGAAATATAAATATAAATCACTACTACCATTGTAAATTTGCAAAAAGAGCTTGCTAACCGTGGAGTTCTAGTTTTTGCAGTGTTTTTAGCATATAGTTTTACTAGCACAAATCTATTTCAGATGAACAGCCATGTATTGAAGCTGCACCATGCTCAATTTTGTACCAAGCTAATTTTGACACTAATTTTGAAGACAGAAATGGCTTTGTTACTGGAATTGCAAAATATATTGAAGAAGCAACTGTTCATGCAAACCTTGTAAGTTATTCTGTACTTATAGCTGTTGTTACAGCTGCTGTGTCTTTGTGTCAACGAACTCTTGTATGTAATATGTAAGTATACACACATGTATCTTCACATATACAGACATGCTATATAAACACAATATAAAATACAAATATCATTATACTTCATAAACATTAAAAATATACCCACCACCAACAAATGACCACCACCATGTCAATAAATTTGACTTTTTAATAACAAATATTTTTCAAACTTAGGGCATACATAGTGCATGTATCTTTAAATCTCTTCCAGTATCACAAAACTGTTCCAGATTATTTCAATAATATAGATAAACTTTTTACATTACCCCTTAACATGTTATTGGAAGCTTACTGGCTGGCCACATAAATAAGAATTCTGAATGTTTTTTCTTAATTCAAATTTAAATATGTACTTTGTAAGTAAGACACTTTTTGTGTAATTATGGCACCATTTAGACCTGTAAAACCTGTACAAAAGTTGAATATTTCATATGAAAACAATGGGGAAATATTAAGATTGTAATAAAGCTACACGGGAAGTGATCACAAAACTTTGTGATAAAAACTGTTAACTCTTACAGCTATCACTATGTATATTTGAATTTAGATTGTAATTAACATAGCATCTTCCATTGGTGCTTCATTGTTGCCGATGTTACAAAGCCAATCAAATGCGTGATTTCTTTACTTTTTATAATTTAACTAGCCATCCTAACTTTTCTTTTAATAATAATCTTTTCCTGACAATAAAAAATATGTAAAACAAAAAAAAAAGAATTCGTTCATTTTTATAAATCATTCGGGTGGGAATCCATAAAATCTTTGAAGGCGGACTACCCACATTGGAGTTGAAATTTTTCCCCTGCAAGAAGTTATTCAAATTTCGACAAAATGGTTATCTATTGGAACAAGTTCCGGTGAGTATGGTGGGTGTCTTAGACATTTAAATTGAAGCCCTTCTAAATTGGTACTCTTCTGGTGTGTAGTGTTTGGTCTAGTGTTGTAAAGTAGCCGTGGCACAGAGCGACTGACCACCCTCGGTTGCTTAACAGCTAGCTTTTATTATCACGGTTCGCAATTTCTGACAGTAAATGTCTGCCGTTATAGTCTGGCCAAGTTTGAGAAAGCTAGAATGAATGACACTGGCACTAGTCCACCTTACACTTTCAAGAAAGTTATTTTTTTGTAAATTTTCGCTTGGGGCAGGATTTGGATGGCTTAACAGGGTCCAACCATTGCGATGAGCGCTTCCAATTATCGTAGAGAAGCCATTTTCTTGACAGATAATGATGCTATCTAGAAAACCATTATTGTGCCAGTCAAGTAATGAAACGTAGCAGTCGACGCTTGTTCGAACATTTTTTTTGAACTTTGACTGAATTTGTGAGGAACCTTTTTAATCTTACTCGTTAAATTCAAATGGATGTAAACGGTTTCGTCACTAACACCGCAGTTTGCAGCTATATCGGACGTGGTTTGCGATGGATCTGCTTCCACATTAGGCTTCTTTATTGTAAACTTGCTGTCCCGGCGAATTTCGTTTCACCTGTTCAGTTTGTATGAGAAAAATTAAATTGTTGTTTTTCTCAATTTTCTCGCGGTTTTTCTCTTTTTCCTATCTTTTAAACCTTCCCTGGACTTGAACAAATAATTCAAAACCAAAGCTAACCAAATAGGTTCAGTCGTTCTCGAGTTTTAGCGAGACTAACGAACAGCAGTTGATTTTTTATTACCTATTGTATTTGAATTTGGAATTTCTAACCAAGTAGTCAGTACGACACGACGCCAACTTCGTATGAAAGGACCTAATAGACTGCCCTAGTAATAAACTTATCGCTCATACTACATTTATGTTTTCTATAGAACAGTGGTGCCTATACTTTATGCCGTGAAGTTCGACTTGAGAAAAAGTTAATCATAAGTAATTATTAGCAGTTTTATATAGTTTCTTACTATTTACACACATTTGTATATAACAATTATTCGAAATTCGAAAATAGGTGCTACCTGGCTTAAACTCTAAGATCGACTGTGGAACCTCCTTGGACCGTGGATCGACCGTTTGGGCACCACTGCTATAGAAGCTTTACGGGTCAATTGTGGTTCTGATTGGCGGTATCACTAAATTTTAAATCAATATCCGGAAATCATTCATCCCTCCGCCACATCATTTCTTACAACCCAGTTTACCAGATTTGCACTACACCATGCCCTCCATTTGCAATCTCCCTTCAACGCCTTGTTCCTGAGTCTTGATAGACTTAAGATTGCAAAGTTCGAATTTCAGTCTATGTTAAAAAAATTAACAGCAAGACCTTATGAAAGCCCGTGGTCATTACTTCTACACCTGGTGCCAAAGAAGATGGCTGGCTCCCCTGCGGAAATTATAGAAATATAAATACGATTATTTCCCATAGAGTGTATGTCTCATAAGGTCTATCTGATAGACCATACTTGCGGCACTTGTGACGAGTCTATACAATACTGAAATCCATTACCGGATCGTAACGCTGCCACACACTGCGATGATTCGGCGAAAAAAACTCAGCGGCCATCTTACAAAAATAGTAGTAATACAATATATACTGTTATTTGTAAGAGATTCGTATAAGGAGCATTTAGTCCCAAGCTCTCTTACCCCGCTAAATGTTTAGCAATATATAATAACAAGGTTATTTTTATTCCTCCTATTCACACAACAATTACAATTTCAATTACAAATTGACGTAAATTCTTCTGAACATAATATATTACATTTTCAAAAATATACTGGAAAGTTACCATTAGAATATTAATTTCTTTGAATTTTTCTCTTTGAGAACACTTATGCCTAAGTTATAAATTGCTCGTATGGTCTTCTTTTGTAAAGCAAATGTATTTACTTCGGCAGAACTCGCCTAGAGAAGTATTTCATATTTTTTATGATAATATTGGAAGGCAAACAAGCAGACGGATTTCCTGGTGGTAAGAAATTCACGCCGCCTAGAGACATCAAAGGTGGTAATGGTGCGCTGCCAACCTGAGGCCGGGTGTTAGGCTTTGAGCAAAAGTATAAATATAGGCGTTTTAACTCACGGGTATCTTACCTGATAGGTGTCCAATAAGATACATTTACTATTTCGCCCACGCGTCACGCTCATTTCTGGCTGTAGAATACCGGCCGGCTATATTTAAGTAAGTCCATGCTCCCTAGACCGCCATAACTACGCCTTTTAGGTTGTACGAATTTCCATTTACGGCTTTCAGTCTGAAGAATGCAGGACAAAGCTTCCAGTAGTTTGTGGACTAGACAACTAGGAGATTCGACTTAACTTACTGTTATTTAGACGATTATTCAATTGTAAAATTAATAATACCGTCATTAAAACTGTACAGTTTCGGTTTATTTTTTTTAACCAGCCAAAGACAGGCGTTATTTTTGAAAATAAGTGATGTCAATGGTTAAGGATCTCCATAGTCCACCCAAAACCTATTGGTACATGACCAGGGGACTCATTGTTTATTACCATCCTTTTAAGAATATATAAAATATTTTCTTCAAGTTCCCTAAGTCAGTATTATAGGAAACCGGTTCCACAAAGATTAAGAGGCAAACAAATTTAAAAGATTCCCGTATTCACCCACACCTCCTCTATCTAGATGTAGGTGAAATTTCTAGGTTTCTATGGTATCTGTACAAATTAACTCAACAAGCGATGGCAGATGTGGTAGACAATGCTAACAAGCACTAGAACCCCTACAGTTTAAAAATGTCTGTGTAAAACATTAAAATATTATATGAAATTTTCAGAATGAGTTATTGGAAGAAGGCAATGCTCATGCCGTTATGTTGTACACTTGGAGATGCTGCAGTCGAGCGATCCCTCAGCCTCGCTCCAACGAACAGCCAGATAGAGTGCTCATCTACGAGCGCACAGTGCAAGTGCTGGCACCTGAGGTCGACAAACTGTTGCAGTTTATGTATTTTCAGGTGAATTATGTCATTTCATAAAAATAAAATGAAATTTAAATTTAATTTATTTGCTGAATATGTATGTTAGAAGCTGTTACAAAAGGTATTTGTTTATACCAACATATTCACATTGTGGTTTGAAAATATTTTTAAAATTATGCAAATTTATTATTTAGTTTTATAACCAAATTACATACCTGTGTTCTTTTTTCACAACAGCGTAAAGCAATTGAACGCTTCTGCGGCGAAGTTCGACGCTTATGCCACGCGGAAAAACGTCGCGACTTCGTTTCCGAGGCTTACCTACTCACTCTTGGCAAGTTCGTCAACATGTTCGCAGTGCTGGACGAACTGAAAAATATGAAAAGTTCTGTAAAAAATGACTATTCTACATATAGACGGTAAGAAATTTCCTTTATCACAAATGCAATGTAAAATACGGAAAAGATGAGAGTACTAACTGTCGTATTAAAAAGCTTGAAGTGTGTCAACATTTTAGATTTTTTTTTCGGAACGAGTTGAGTTGGCATGACTTTGTCACCCGCCGCGCTTCTTTCGAGTATTGTCCGTTAGTGAATTTGTGAATAATGCGAACAAAAAGTGATGTGAAAATATGTTAGTTAAGTGTTAAAAATAATATGTTGGTAATTGATAAACAATTTTATAAAACACTACACATCATTTAACTAGATTTAGATTAAATTTAGCGATAGTTAAGTCGGTCATGTATGTACTTGTGACGTAACGGCCCGCTCGATTTTTACTATTTCTAATTATATAATAATAGCTTTACATAGTATTATTCTTGTAAATGACATTTGTAACATGTTTGTATGACATATCTACAGATAAAACATATAAGTTTTTATACATTTTGTTTGTTGCAAATGGTTTTGGGGTTAATCATACACGTTTTTACGTTATTACGTAGCTTAGATCTCAGGGATCCTAAAAATATATACATTTACTAGCTGTTACCCGCGGCTTCGCCCGCGATAAATTGAGATGTAAGCTATCCTATCTCTCAAGTTGGATCGAACTGCACATGGTGTGCGAATTTTATTATAATCGGTTCAGTGGTTTAGGAGTCCATTGAGGACAAACATTGTGACACGAGATTTATATGTATATATTAGGTATGTTTTTAATACATAAATCGAAAGGTATCGTCGTTTTTCCGATTTGCCGCAATTTTTCGCCAAACGTGTGAGCGATCACGCGGCAAAATCGCTTTTGTGTTGCCTTTTGACTGGCTATGAGATCCATAGTATTTATTTGTTTTGGGGATTTAAAAATTACATGTGTGTGTTGGTGGCAGTTAACTGTAATTGCATATACACATTCAAACGTAAAGAAAAAAACAGCCATTTACTTATGAGTGCAAGAGACAGGGATAATCAACATTGCTACAATCGCTTTAAAACATGTTTTTTTCATACTTTTGGCAATAAGGTAAATAATTAGGCTCACCGATTTTTTCTTTGTTTGCGAAGTTTGGAAGGGTTTGATAGGGTTCTGCTATGACTCGTTTGGATTTTATTCACTGACGCCGCCGTAGTGTCACTACACGGTATCGTATTTTTTCCCATTTAGGGAGTATTTCCTTCAAAAAACCTGAAAGGCTTACTTTGTCTTTGATGTCTATAGGCAGCGCATTTTTCTTACAATCAGGATGTAATGTGTTTTGTATTGGGTACTTCAACAGCATTAAAAATAAGTATGCCTGTTTAAACTAAAGTGATGTAGAATTATCCTTATTAAAAGTTTCTTTTTACTTTTCAGGGCAGCACAATTTTTAAAAGTGATGTCAGACAGCCAAAGCTTACAAGAGTCTCAGAATCTGTCCATGTTTCTGGCAACACAGAATAAGATTCGGGACACTGTTAAGGATGCCCTTGAAAAAATCAATGGTAAGTCTATAATTATATCTTATATATAAAATTTTCGTGTCACAATGTTCGTTCCCGTACTCCTCCGAAACGGCTTGACCGATTCTCATGAAATTTTGTGAGCATATTGAGTAGGTCTGAGAATCGGCCAACATATATTTTTCATACCCCTAAATGATAAGGGCGACTCACCACATTTTTTTATTAAAATCACATTGAAAATACAGCAGAACAACGTCTGCCAGGTCAGCTAGTATGATATAAGCTTATTCTGTGGGGTAAATGAGCGAATTTCTTCCCATATGTTTGAACAGAAATAAGAGTACTTTTTTTTAGCAAAAATTAGGATATGTAAAGATAAGGATAAGTGACAACTCAGAATAATAAGTTTAGGTCAATAATCAAATTTCTTTATATATAATTTTAAGAACTTGTAGTTTATTACAATTATTGACTACTAGCTGTGCTCGCCACTTCGTTTGCGTGGAATTAAGCAAAAATGCCAAATAAACATAGCCTAAGTTATTTCTTATTATATCAGCTACCTAACACTGAAAGTCCTGTCACTATCGGTCCAGTCATTTTGGAGATTAACCGGAACTAACAGACAGATAGATGGTAGACAGACAAAAGTTGTAGATAGTAATACTTTGGTATATGTACCATGTATACATTTATATACTTGTAAATGTAAGAAACTGATTTTTTATATTTTTATGGATTGAATATTTTTTCTTTGTAGGATACGAAGATCTTCTAGCCGATGTGGTAAACATTTGTATGCACATGTATGAGACCAAGATGTATTTGACACCTTCAGAAAAACACATGTTAGTTAAGGTTTGTAAATATTTTTATTTAGTTTTCCATTTTCCAACCATAGCATAATTAAAGCTTACGACAATAGAAAAATATCTCTCTTAAATTACGTCAATATCTCAATCCCAATTCATATTAATTGTATATATTGACCTGTTCATAAATGTCAAAAGAAGGGTAATGTTTTTCTAGCGTATTGTATGTACATTTCTTTGGCATGTCTAGCAGCCCAATCTACTGGACGGTTTTTGACATATGCGTTACGAGACATAGACTATAAATAAAAGTGGCATATACGGCAATACTTTACATTACTTTTCTATTTATGTTTAATACTTATCAATCGAATTAACGTCTGGCAAATTAATTTTAAATTGTTTTATATTTAAAGAACACAATAAAGAAAATATAGACATTACAAAATACTTTAAAATTTTTAATAAAAAAAAAAATTCGCGGCTGGCACATCATTAACAACAATAAAAATGTCGGGCAATAAAAAAATATTCCTGAACAAGTTACACAAATTGAATGTTATTTCAAGGTAAGCAAATTTTATGCTTGTGTTATGGGTGTTAGTCAACGATTCTAATACATAGAAATACTTAAATATATACCAGAATATATTAAATAAACACCCAGACCCGGAAATGCAGACATCTAAATGTTCGTCACAAAAATTTCTGCCCTCGTCGGGAATCGAACCCGAGCCTCGCGGTTAGGCGTGTACGCTAGCCACTCGACCAACGAGGCGGTTAAATATGTCAGGTAGATATATAAGGTAGGTGTAAAGGCAAAAAAATAAGAATTACGCTATAAAAATTTCTTTTAAAGTTAAAGAATTTTACCTAAGCAGGTAAGATGCGCATTAATGAACGCTACCCCTACCGCCAGCCAGATAGCCGGGACTCTCACCGAAAGAGCAAGAGAGGCAGCATATAAAAAAAAAACCAGCTGTTCTAAAATTCTTGTTTTTCAAACGTTGCTAGCTCCCGTACTATTACAAGACAATTACACGGTAGTCAAATTTTAAATATGAAACGTCTTAATGTGCTTACATTTATATTTAAAGAATATGAAGTAACTGCATTTTTAAAAAGAGCTTGTATTTTGCGTGCGACGTTTTCTTTGACACTAACATTGTGATCTTAATAAGGTTATTAATTTAATGCAAACACCAATTATTATTTTTTTTCTTCATACGCTTTAGATATGAATTGTCGGTTGAAATAAAAAAAAAACTGTAGTCCATATTTTCAACGTCACGTGACACTCGCGTAAACCTTTTACCGCCCGCACTCGCCGCGGCGCTGAGCGTTTTTATTTGAGCTTGCTTACCATCAAGAAATCTGTCTGCTTGTTTGCTTGTAGTCACATAAACAACAAACAAATCTACATTCATATTGTTATTGCTAATAAGTACATGGAATTCCAAAGTGAAAAATTTGTTATTCGAATTTAAAAATGTGACTTACAGTGCTATTTATTATTTGTAGGTGATGGGCTTTGGTTTGTTCTTGATGGACTCGGAAGTCTGCAACATTAACAGGTTGGATCAAAAGAAAAAGATACGCTTGGATCGCATCGACCGAATATTTAAGGTAAACGATGTCCTATTACGTACTTGTCCTAAAATTTTATTATACATATTGTAAAAAAAAATCGTGTGAACCTGACTGTGTTTGTCAATTGCGATAAGCTTAAAAGTGCTAGATGGATTTTCATAGAGTTTTCATTAATAGCAGATTTTAAGCAAGGTTCAGGTATATAGTTAAGATATAGTCGTAGGCAATTCAGCTAAATAACTTGACGATATTTCTTAAAAGTGTCGACAAAATTTTAACTCATTGAAAACGCTTTCAAAGCCTGTTATAGCAAAATAATTATATTGGTGGATTTGCGTTGCTTTAATAGATTTACAAAAAAGTCTGCGATATATTTTATATTTTAAAGATAACGTACCCACTCTAACTTTAAAAAAAAAAAACACTTGTAATGTGGTAATTTACTAGGTGATAGAGTTTCGCTGTGACTCGCCCGGATTTGTATCTGCCTTGCCTATTCTTGTCGCCATAACGTCAGTGCTTGCCATTGACGTGTTCCGGTTCGGCGGATAAGGTACGCGGTAAAGTTACTTTTCCTCTAGGCCTAACTATCCCGGCCTCAGGTGGGCAACGCACCGTCACTACCTTTGGTGCCTCGAAGCGGCGTGAATTTCTTGCGATCAAGAAATGCGTCTGCTTCTTTGCCTTCCAATATCATTAAAAATAAAATTGTGTAGCTGTTTATACAGATATACTTTTGACCTTCGTCAATTTACTAAATTATTTAATAAATACTTATACTTAATAAATACTTATATTTAATAAATACTTTGGCTACCTTTAGCATTTTATACCCAACGTTATAGCTTCTTACACTAAAATTTAATACTTGCTTATAATATAAAGTATAAATATAATATAATTATTAGTTTAAGGCTTGGCACCGATTTCAAACCTATTAGTAAATAGCACATATAAGTAATAGGTAGTATATAATTAATATTCAATATTTATTTTTTTTCTTTTTGTTTTGAAGTTGGTTTTAATTAATGTAATTATTTTTATTTAATACTTTTTAGTTTATTGCTGATATGCTTAAAGTTAAAAAAAAATAAACATCGGGATAGGTGAAAATAGGTAAAAAATGCTCATAAAATAAATACTAATGGGCCTACCTGAATAACATTTTTATGGGACCAATTTGAAACTATTCCGCATCAAACAAAATAAGAATTACGTAAATCGGCTCAGAAATCTCAGAGAAATCGGTGTACATACATAAAAAATATATACCGGCCGAATTGATAACCTCCTCGTTTTTTTGAATTCGGTAAAAATCGATGATAGGCGCCGCACATCTATACTTTTATTATGTTCTGCTTCTTCTACAAAAATTTTTATACTGCACGTTTTGATATACCAAACTTGTCTTTTTGCGGTTGCATCGATTCTGTTTCGAATCGATTTTTTTCTTTTTTAATAATTATTAAAATCCGTTGAGTAATTTAAAAAATCTAAACATACGTAGCCAAAAGCTACTTTGTTTTATACTATGTAGTAATATTGCCCGAGCGAAGCCGAGCTGTGTTTCTTTATCTAATTGAATGTTTGTATTGGCAGAATTTAGAAGTGGTCCCACTGTTCGGCGACATGCAAATAGCTCCTTTCAATTACATCAAAAGGTCCAAGCACTACGATCCTAGCAAGTGAGTATATTATGTAAAATAAAGATAACATATCGTGTAAAAACATCGTGTTCCGGTATGAATAATATAGTAGTTTAATTAAGGTTAATTATTTATAAAAGAAGGCAATATTTATATTGGCTTGGAATATTAAATTATAAGTTCTACTTGCACTTAGCCGGGTGGCTTTTATTATGGCTACATTATTCAAATTTGTGCAGGTGGCCACTGTCATCTAGTCCGAACCCACCATCCCCACAGGCCGACTTGATGGTGCACTTGCCACAGATCAGGGAGGAGCACCAAAACTATATCTCCGAACTGGCCCGGTACAGCAATGAGGTGAGAATTTATTATTCCCTGCTATTTTTTATTACTTAATCCTATTATAAAATGGATTCAACAAGATGGTGTTATTCAACAGAACTAGGATGTACTGTATTCTGTTCTGACTGTGTTTGCATGTGTGTCTGTCTGTGAAGGACGAAATCAAAAGCATGGTTTTTCTTACAAATAATATTTTAATACTATAATTTACCTAGTAAACGCGGCTTGTGGTAAAAGGTGACGCTCAACCCGGGTGGCCTAGAGTTCATTCAGAGATGTCAAACCTGTTTTTATCACGCTATGAGTTGTGGCACTGACGAATCCCCTCGTTCTTTTTTTGTTCTGGTTAGTTAGCTAATATTATTATAATATTACTCACATTTACATGTTTAAGCTGACATGTCCTATTTATATACTAATCTGTTTAATTTTATGGTTATAAGTTCAAGGGCTATCGAGCTTCATTAAATAACGAAAAAAATATCTTGTTGCTTACGTACATCAGGACGTTATGCAGAGGAATACAGAACGATATTTAGAGGAATTTCCATATATATACATTGTAGGTCAAACCTAAAATGTAACCTAATAAAAGTGTATTAAAAAAATCCTGTTTTATTTAAATGATTTGTTCTGATTGTAATTTCTCTGTATTTGTTTCAAAATAAAGAGCTATTGTATTGTATTATATTGGTTTACGAAACGTTGATCAGCCCTGTTTTGCACGCAAAGATAACAACAAATTTTCATTTGATGTTTGCAAAATTACAAAATTTTGTCTATCTTTTGATTCGAGCATTGATCTTTGTTTGTCCAAATGTTTTTGACATTAAGTCATACACATAAGATAGGCCATTTGCTTAACAGACTTGACAGTGGACGTACGTGTTGCTTCATACATCTGTGTAGGTGAGTACTGATGGCAAAGCAAGTTAAAATGGACATAAAATGTAGACTTGTTGTTGTTCGGTCACAAAAGGGATGGCTCCGTACTAGTAGTTATTCCAATGTACTAGTTCGTACTTCTAGTACTATGGACATAAGATGTAGACTTGTTGCTCGGTCACAAAAGGGATCGCTCCGTACTAGTACAGTTATTCGTACTTCTAGTACTATTAGTTCAGTAGTACATTAGAAAAAGTTATGTCTTACGATTCTCACGTGGCTCACGGATTGAACTATATTTTGATTTTGCTTTATACTTTGCAGGCATAAGAATGTCATTTTAAAATATTTTTATTTTAGCACTTGCCCTGTGCTTAGGATAAATTTCTATAAATTTTTTAAAGAAAGAAAAAATTTCGCCCCAGACAGGATTTGAACCTGTAACCTTTCGTCTTAAGCCGACGAATGCTCTAACCAATTGAGCTACTGAGGTTCAAATCCTGTCTGGGGCGAAATTTTTTCTTTCTTTAAAAAAATTATAGTCATTCTAAAATGTTTATGAGGAGATTTATTTCCATTTGTAGTGTCATTTTTAGAATGGCTTATTTAAAAATCAAAATGTTTACAACGATTGGTATTTTTCCATTTTTGTTATATTTATATAAAAGTATGTTCACGCCCAAGAGGCAGGCAGAGGCACAACCAGGGCACCCACGACTAGCCGAAGATACTAAGTCCCACAATGTGATAGGTGGCAAGCCTATCGCCAACCGGGCACATATCCTATCCCGAGCAACATTTTTTTTATTAGAAAATTTGGAAAAAAACAATTTTCTTTTTGTTGCCCGACCCGGGATTAGAACCCGGGACCTCATGCAGTCAAGTCCAACAACTGAACCGCTAGACCACAGAGGCTGTTATATTTACATTATGTAAAATGTGTTGCAAATATTTATCAACTTATTTACAACTAGCGGCCCGCCCCGGCTTCGCTCGGGATTAGATATAAACCTTCTTCTTCAATCACTTTACCCATTAAAAAAAACCGAATCAAAAACCGTTGCATAGTTTTAAAGATTTAAGCAAACAAATGGACATAGGGACAGAGGAAGCGATTTTTTTTATACTATGTAGTGATATTTATCAAATTATTTCTAATGTTCATCAAACTAATTAACTATGATCTATATTTCAATAACAGTAAAAATCAAAATAACATAATTTGTTATTCTCTTTCGATCACATCTTTAACACCTTGTCCAATATAAGCGTGCGACAAACAATTTGTTCTACGTATTCATATTTCATTCGGTCTTTGCTATGATTCCGTTCTTGAAAAATATTGCGAACGAGATGTACTAAATGAACGATTAAGCATACGGTTACGGAATAGTTCGTTCTAGTTCTGTGAACTGAATTAATTCTTATTAGTTGTTAGTACATGAACTAAGCAAGCCTAATAAAATGTTTGAACCCAGGTAACGACAACGTTCAAAGAAGCGGGCTCCGACTCCGAGAACAAGGCGGTGTCGGAGCTGTGCCTGCGCGGGCTGCAGCTGCTGTCGTCCTGGTGCTCGGTGCTGACGGAGCTGTGCTCCTGGAAGCTGCTGCATCCCACCGACCACGCCACCAACCAGCGCTGCCCGCCCGACGCCGAGGAGTACGAGCGGGTAGCTGCACATACGTCATCTCTCACTCACTCAACACACAACTCATCTACACATTCAGTCATCTACACCAACAATTACTTATCGCATAATCGCAGTTACCGACTCACCTATTCACTAATTCACTCAAAAAAACGTACACAAATCTCCTTTTACATATGTGAGAGAGTTCTTTTTGTTTCAGGCAACTCGATACAACTATTCGTCCGAAGAAAAGTTCGCGATGATAGAAGTGATCGCGATGATCAAAGGTCTGCAAGTGCTGATGGCCCGGATGGAGACGGTGTTCGCGGACGCGGCGCGCCGCTCCATATACGCTGAGCTGCAGGATTTTGTGCAGCTCGTGCTCAGGGAGCCCTTGAGAAAGGCTATCAAGAACAAAAAAGACCTCATACGCAGGTTCTTAATTAATTATTAAGTCGGAATTCCAAAATTCCTCCAAATTTGTTTGTTCAGTGCGCGTATTCTTAGATAGATATTTATTGTAAACTGGAATTGATCTAAGCTTATTTCAATGGCTTTCAGACGCGCCTCGGCTGAACTCGTTTTCTTAATTGACTTTGCTTTTTAGATGAGTTTCTTCAGTAAAATATTGCTATTGTTCCCTGATTAACCGAATTTTGAATCACATATTATTTTGTAACTCAGTTTATTGTCCCGTGGCATATACATTTATAGATTGTTCAAAAAGGCAACCCAGACGATTAAGTGTCATCCCAGGAGAAAACATTTTCACATTGTTAACATTTGTATACCTAAATGATGTGTGATATGTTTTGTACAGTATCGTGGTGTCAGTCCGTGAGACGTGCGGCGACTGGGCTCGCGGTTGCGAACCTCAGCAGGATCCTGCCCTTCGAGGGAAGAAAGACGGAGAGGCGAGCTTCACCATCAAGGTGCCGCGTAGGAATGTGGGTAAGTCGAAAAGAACTTAACGCTTTACTGAGATGACAAAAACAAATGGTAGTTTACGGTAGATAGGGATAAATTAATTTTTATTCTAAAAATTATTTGTATTAATAAATAATCATGTAATCAATACTATAAACGGTGTTTAAATAGTAAGTAAATAATTAAAATAACGAATTTAATTAATAACTATTAAAATATTTGCACAAAACAAGTTGGTAGAATATGTAGAAACGCCTAAATAATTTTGTAACATCTTTATAACACTCATATTCCGCAAATAAATATTTTTCTTTTTCTTTCAATAAAATGTGTCAACGCTAAAGACTACCTTATCAAACCCAAAATAAGGTTGCAGTTCAAATATAAAAATGTCCTGCTTTAAATGACGTTTCAAATACACAAATTACTAGCTCTACTAAATCACTAGTTTAAATTGATCTAATTTGATACATACGGTTTGTTTTATTTAAATCGAAAGGGTAAATTTATTCGAAAGAGTATCAGCAGAGTAGACTGTCCGCAAATAGTCGAGAGAGGCCAGAACTTGGTAGGTTTTGTACAGTCATAAAAATTATATCAGCATGATAAGGATACCGAGTAAAGTGGTGTAACCGATACGAGTTGGCGTCTTTAACCCACTTCTCGGGATAAGGTGAATGAAGGAAGAGGCGCGCTACGTTTACTGGAATCTTTATTATATAAGCTATAGCTTGTTTTTTAATTTCAGAGACTAAACTGATATTAGCGATGTTGTAAGTTTTTTGCGATTCATAAATAGTGCCGTGCCGTTGTCGAAAAAAGTTAACTAAATCTATTCCCGATTTTTATAGTATCTTCACGCCCATATCCCGGATGAGGTAGGCAGAGGTACAACCAAGGCACCCACGACTAACCGAAGACACTAAGTCCCACAATGTGATAGGTGGCAAGCCTATCGCCAACCGGGCACATTTCCAATCTCGACCAACATTTTTTTATTAGAATTTACATTGGAAAATCGGAACATGGGTATTTAAAACGAATTAATACTTATTTGTATTTTTACAAAACAAAATTCATAAAAAGCAACACTTAGGTACTTGAATACCCGAAATCCTCTGATTCGTCATATATAATAATTAACATATTGGTAATGTGGTCGAGTTTGTCTGTGACTTTCATTGAGGAGTTACTTGAAAAAGCCCTTCCTCGAAAGAGCTTCGTATTCAATTAATTTAAAAGTCATATTTTTTTGTGTAACAAAACAACAAACTATACTGTTTTTTGGCAAAAGACAGTGAATAAGCATGCAGCTCCCCTAATGGTAAGGGATAATAACTGCAGTGGTTTTTTTTTGAATGACTAATTTGTTGCTAATCTTACGATTTTTTACAACTTCACCGAACTTTATAAACTGCAGTGTATAGATGCCATAGGTATATGTTGTAAATGCGTCGCTACGTGACGAGGGTACAGGTCCAACTGTGCAAGTCTACCGGCTGGCCTACCCTTCGGACTGGAAAATAACATTGTGAATTTGGTGGCAGGAATCAGTGGATGTCTATCCGGACATGTTGTTGGCTGCACAGCTCTCTACCACCAGTTGTTTTGTTATTAATGACCTGTTTTGCCTTTTCTCGCCTCTTACGGCGGGCTGCCAGGCAGGACGGCAGATGGTCTATTTTACACAAAGGACCCAGAAGAACACAGGGGAAACTATATACTAAGTTATAACTATACTAGTATTTCTATGTATTAGTATCCTTGCTTAGCGCCAATAATTTAAGCATATAATTTGCTTAATTAATTTAGGATTACATCAATTTATGTAATTCGTCCAGACCCCAAGGCTATTTTAAACAATAACGCAACAAAACCAGAGTCGCCGAACTAAATACAAAAAAGTAACAGTAGGTACAGGCATAAATACCGCATTTGAACACATCGAAAGATTTAATAAGAAAGGGTAGCATAATTTACAACTCAAAAAATTGCAAAAAACCGACTTGGGTTTCAATAAGATTTCGTCTAATTACTCCGAAAATTGAGCATTTTCCTCGAATTCTATTCAATTCCATCAGTAAGTAGACCTAGACTTGGTGGTAATGGATGGTCCTCGGAAGTACGCTATCTTAAATAAAAAAATATTCTTAGAAATAACGTTCTCTTTTTCAATGTCAGTTAAAAGTGGTTAATTAATTTAGGATTGTAGAATCAATTAAAATTTAGGTTTATCATTTTTAAAAATTCGATATTAATTTTCGTTTGGAAAAAATCGGTATCATAGGACATAACTACAAAAAAAAATACTCGTATCATTATTTGTTAAATTGACATTTACATCTGTCAATTCAGTCTCTGAGATTAAAAAACAGGCTATAGATATTGATGGTGTCAGAAGTGGGATACTGAAGATGTAGACGAACAGCACAAAGTGATTGTAGGTAGTAACGAAAAGGCAGCAATGGTTTAAGCAAGCTGGACAAAGCGTTGCAGAAGGGTGCTATGTGTCTTGAGTGTAGTACCGGGCGGTGGGGTCTTCAAATCCTTACGGTGGTGACCAATGGCACATGGTCTGTCCCGCAGGCCCGTCGTCCACCCAGCTGTACATGGTGCGCACGCAGCTGGAGGCGCTGATCTCGGACAAGTCGGGCGGACGGCGCACGCTCCGCAAGGACCTGGACGCCGCCACGCTGCAGCAGATCGAGGCCTTCCACAGGCAGAGCTTCTACTGGGCCTACTTGCTCAATCTGGCTGGTGAGATTTTTTTTCTTGTCTTTATTACCCGCCTTCAAATCAGGGTCGCGTATTTGAGTAAACCTAGAAGCTTAACTAAAAAATATCGAATTATTCCTTATGTATTACAGATTCTCTACAGAAGTGTTGCGACCTCTCTCAGCTCTGGTATCGAGAGTTTTACTTGGAAATGACCATGGGAAGGAAAGTCAATGTAAGTTTACTGTTTTGTCGAATGATTGTTAAATAAAAACATACTTTCATTTTTAGATAAAAAATAATACATATAATAATAACAACACTATACTTATAGAAATGCACAGTCCGGCACCAACACAACGAAGAGTGCAACGATCTGGTGACGATGGAGAAGAGGATCCAGTTTCCCATTGAGATGTCCATGCCATGGATACTGACGGATCACATCCTGAAGAGCAAGGAGCCGGCTATGATGGAGTGAGTTGTACCACTTTATTACTCGAAAAGGTGAACAAACAAGCAGACGGATTTATTTTCCTTATCTAATGATAACAGTCCACCTCGCATATAGACAGCAAAGATGGTACTAGTACTTTTCCATCCTATTAATAAGCTTATTGGTTATTATTAATTTTAATTTAAATTGTTACTACTATATCCTCAGCAATAGGTGCACCAGTTGTACTAATACGGGCAGGACTTACCAGAGCCTACCACTTAGTGACCAACTTCAAAATGGGTCAAAACGTGTGAAGCTCATTTGTGTTCTCTATCTCGAGGTTTGGTCCTATCGTTACCTTGAACTCTTAAAACAATAATTATTTAATAATGCGGCTATCTAGGAATGATGACCTTATGATATATAAAGTTGCTTTTATATGTTGACATTTAGCAACATGGAAATAATATGTTAACGGATTAATCTTATATCTAATTAAAACGTATATCGCAATATCTAAAGGTATAGCTTGACCATTATTATACCACGTCTGAGGTAAGTAATGAGACGGGGGAAAGTGTCGGTTGTTGCCATAGAGATAGGAATATATAAAGAAGTGCAACAGTGTCCTACAGCAAATTAAGTTATATAAATGCCGTTGGAATCGACACATAACTAAGCAACATCTCTTTATCTTGTTTTAACTAATGTTGTTATAACGTATGCCAAAAGAGATAACGATATTTTTGTCTATTCTCATTTTCGTATGAATTTAAAGTGACATTTTGACAGTTCTCATGCGTGCCATGTTAGTTTGCCATATTTCGTTTCAAAGTTAATGGTGATGTGCTATTACATTTGTCGATATTTTATTTTAGGAGTAGGAATTGAGTTATTTTCTCTGTAATTTCTGAAGTACAAAATTTATGAGTTTGAGAAATGTATGGACTTATTTGTCAAGTGTAGGGTATCAAAGAAACGCCTTTGTCAAATCGTTCTCAATTCATCAGTTTAGTGTTTTCTTATGCGGATTTATGCTTTTTTATATTTATTTATTTACGCTTTAAAGCGTTTCATGCGTTTTAGAGGAACATTATAAGACATAGTAACATATCTGTCACACTCCCCTTTTATATAATTATCTAAGGTTCTTAATAAAAATTTAAAAAATATGTCTTTTCTATATATGCTAACTTTAAGAAATTTAACTTTTAAAAGGAATAAATGTTGTTGACTTTTAAAGAATTAATAGATCATGTATCGAAACATTACTTTTTCTGAACAGTCATAGTAATATCAGAACGGCGGTCATATTTTGTTATAATGGCTGGTTTTTTGTGGGCTTTTCATGTCCATATACTTACGAGGTCAATGGCTGTTGCCCATGCGTTAGGCTCTGTCATTCCGCCGTCATTGCTTACGGTCTATCGCTAGTAGGAACAAAAGTAGTGGTAGAACGAACTGACAACTACCAGTATGCTTCCAACAATTTCCTCAATTCCCAGATACGTCCTGTACCCGCTCGACTTGTACAACGACTCGGCGCAGTACGCGCTGACGGTGTTCCGGAAGCAGTTCCTCTACGATGAGGTGGAGGCGGAGGTCAACTTGTGCTTCGACCAGTTCGTCTACAAGCTCTCTGAGCTGGTTTACGCCTACTATAAGCAGTTGGCTGCCAGGTGAGGGGTCAGAACTACACATTTTTTGTTGTAAGTTCTCCTGGTACTACGAGGCAACCCTGAAATGAATGAACTATGTCACATTCATATATTATGTTGAATGATACTGGTGACCACAGATGTTAGTGGTGCGTTGCTATCTTAGTCCGGAAATTTAAATCACGTCTCCTGGTTTACTGGCCACCCTATTCTTCAGCACAGAACACAATAATTGCGAGCACGGATGATACGATGTCAGGATTATACAATTGTTAAAATATGTGTAGTAAAAAACCAGAATAAAAATGTAGATGAAATTGCTTTAATTTAAAAAGTTAATAATGTTTTATGACTGACATTTTGAAGATGAGAATTTGTGAAAATTTTTAGTTATCGCAGTAGTTGTAGGTTTATGTGTTGTCTATAAAGTTTATACCAAATCGTATAAGGTATTCTCGTTCTGATAAATATTTTACCCGACTTTAAGATATAGCCCCTTTATTAGATCGATGTTACCGCCAGACCGGTATGTTTGTTAACGTGTTTACTCAGCCAATAGTGATAAGATTTTTATGGTTCATCATTTAAAAGGTAGGGTATTATATGGAGATGATTCCATTTAAAGTTGATTAATAGCTATTAGTTCTATATATTTAATAATGTATGAGTTTTTTTGTGTCAGTCGCCGATGCTTTAAATGAAATTTGAGCCAGTTTTTTGTATTCGGTTTTAAAGTATCTTCACGCTCATATCCCCGAAGAGGTAGGCAGAAGCACAACCAGGGCACCCACGACTAGCCGACGATACTACGTCCAACAATAAGATAGGTGGGGAGCCTATCGTCAACCGGGCGCATATCCAATTCCGAGCAATCTTTTTTTTATTTTTTTTATTAGAAAATTGGAATAACCCAATTTTCTTTTTGAATCCCGACCCAGTAATCAAACCCGGGACCTCATGCAGTTAAGTTCGACAACTGAACCGCTAGACCACGGAGGCGATTTTATAGGACTGAAATTATTTAAATATTATTTTATTTTGTGGCAACAGAAGGTATGGTTTATTTATAACAATGTACCACTGTATTTTTATCAAATGCGAAGTGTTTATGACATCGGATTTAAAATGCGGTTACAAATAGGTTATTTGACTACTTTTTTTTTTAATTAAATGACTTAATTATCTGTGAAATTAAATATTTGTGAGAGAATCACTCTGTTACTCTAAAACCTCCCGAAATATCGTAGCTTTAAAATCACATTTTTGGACCTATTTCAAAACCGCTAAATGCTAAGAGCGTACAAATTTGTGACGTCACTTTCGAGATGATTGTGTGCAATAATGCAGAAATTTTGTTCGATGTGATGTTACGGTAGTGGTTCTACTACAAAAGCTGCTTTAAGTGGCACGGGCTATACATTGGTTATATTATTTCTTAATAAGTTAGTTAGTCGCCTCTGTGGTCTAGCGGTTCAGTTGTTGGACTTGATTGCATGAGGTCCCGGGTTCGAATACCGGGTCGGGCAACAAAAAGAAAATGTTTTTTTTTTGAATTTTCTAATAAAAAAAAAGTTTTTCGGGATAGGATATGTGCCCGGTTGGCGATAGGCTTGCCACCTATCACATTGTGGGACTTAGTATCTTTGGCTAGTCGTGGGTGCCCTGGTTGTGCCTCTGCCTACCAATTCGGAGATATGGGCGTGAAGATATTTTTTTTTCTTTAATAAGTTAGTACTTTTAAAGTGGATTCACGCACCCAACTTTGAATGAACATTAAGCAGATGAAACCTGATACTTTGACTTAATTTGGAACAAATGCGGGGCTGTGCAGCATGCTGCTGGACAAGCGGTACCGCGCGGAGTGCGCGGCGCGCGGCGCCAGCACGGGGTGCGGGGCGGGGCGGTACGCCAGTCTGCTGCGCCAGCGGCATGTGGCGCTGCTCGGCCGGCACGTCGACCTCTGCGCACTGGTGACTGGCTTGCAACCAAAATATATACACGATACACTCATTGCTTCACCAATATTTCACTTGTGCACTTTCATTTAACTAAATTATACCACTACTAGCAATATATATATATACATTTTACTCAATATGTACATAAAATTCCAACATCTTTCTCTCGAAGCTGCCAAAACTCCATACTCTTGATATTTTAAAGATACAACTTTGTCCTTGCTATGCAATAACGGCCTACGCTCACATGTTTGAGATATCGGATTATCAGCCCGGTGTACTACAAAACATACAAACAGTCAACTGTCATTCACTTATTCATGACACAAGAACATTTTAAACTAAAACTTGGATGGATTATTATCAATTTATGTTTTCAGCAACAACATCGCTATTGTAATGTTTAATGTTCTTAATTTAGAATTTTTCATAGAGAAGCCCGATGAGTTTCTTTCGCCGGATCTTCTCAGTGTGTGGCCGCGATTCCGATCCGGTGGTAGTTTAAAAAAAATGTCGACGCGCACAAATACCACTTGTATGGTTCAAGTGAATAAAGATTTTTCTGATTCTGATTCTGATTCAGAATAGCGATGATTATTTAAAAATGTACTAATATAGCTGTGGGAATTTAATTTTCAGTGCTCACACATCAGTAACTGACAGTGGAATGACGTTTCACGCAATAACACTCAGATTTTTACTACAGTACCCTTACCATGAGTTTACGGCTTATCGAGTTTGCTATACTCGTTAGCATCCACGTAACTTACTTGTATAAAAACTTTAACAGCGCCTCTACTGGCAACTAGCAGAACTACATTTTTAGACCAAAAGCGCTATAGATTTCGTCACGTCAATTATTAAACGTAATCGTTATAGTGAAAGCTCAGAGCCTTTACTATAAATTGGTATAAATTACGTTTAGTAATTGACGTAACAAAATTTAGTTTTTGTTCTGAAAATTTATTTACAAACGGTGTAAAAGCCAAAATGAGTATTTATGGTTGACTTGACTATTAACAATAAAACCTTGTCAATTCAAACAACTTGTTTTTATATTTTAAAATTATATGTAGTAAATGTGTCGTTAGGTGGCTCAACGCATTAACGCGGACATGCATCGGGCTTTGGACGCAGCTGTGGCTAAGTTTGAAGCGGGAGACATCACAGGAGTTGTGGTATGTAACTTTTTTATGTTACTGGTAGATAAACAAACATATGGATTACAGTAATGCTTAAAAATACGTATTACTTATACACACTAAAAATGTTATTTGTGTGCCGCCAGTCTCAGACCTAGATCTTGGGTCAAGTTTCAAGAAATTATTTTAATTAATTAAGTAAATTCACCGGTCACTCAAGTCTGAGTCTAATGCGTCTATGGCGAATAAGCACGCATAAAAACTAAGCAGGCGGCTACCTGGATGGTAAGAGACAACCGTAGTTTAAAGACTATATAGTATCGCTATATAAGGTTCATGTGCAAATTTATCGTCATCTAACCTAACCTCAGTTCGAAACATAACAATGACGGGCAGCTACATTATATCGGCAGGTAGGTAAGGACTAATATGGACAACCTGCCTCAGAGCATTATAGATATTCTCAGTCGAAAGTGAGAAACAGTGACTTCATCGTTTTCATTCCAATCATTTTGAAAACCAACTAATGATAAAACAATTAGCTATTGACGTTTGTAGCTTTTTAAAAAATAGTTTATAAAGTGGGTGATTTTTTAGTTTTCAAAAGGACTTGATCGGAGACGATTTATTTTTTATTATCTTGCACAGACTATAATGATAAGTTTAACTAGCTGATCCGACAGACGTGGTCCTGTTCCTAGCTATGAATATTGAATTAAAATAAACCTATTTTTTGCTATGTCATCCTAACAATAATTAACACATTTTCATCCGTTTATGTGTGATTCTTTGGTGTGATTCGATGACCAAGGGTAAAAGACATGCATTTTTCAGACTCCAAAAAAGGAGGAGATTTTAATTCGACTATTTTTTTGTGTATGCTGAATTATCTTATTATGATTATATATGCGATAACTCTGCCAATAACAAACAGATTTTAATTGAACTTTTTTAGAAAGATAAGTCATGATTTCGGGGTGGTGATTCCTTATTAATTTTGTCTTGACCCGACTAGTGGTTTGGAGTTATCGTCCATCTAAACAAAAATGCAATAATTGTTATGTTTAATTCAAAACTACTAGTAAAATGTTAATACAATCTATGTGAGATCATTTCCGAATCATTTATTATTTTTCGAAAAAGTGCTGATTAATTCACGACGTGGTATTTAATGAAATAGTTGGGAGCCGGTTTGTGCAATATTACTGCATTTATTTTTTATACGAGCCTGTCCTGTGGCCACTATGATTACAAACATGGAGATATGTCATCTACAAACGAGGCTGTAATTCCAGGAGCTGGAAGGGCTGATAGCCGTGAACCGGCTGTGCCACAAGCTGCTGAGCCGGTACCTGACGCTGGACGAGTTCGAGGCCATCCTCCGCGAGTCCGACCACGGCGTGCTGGCGCCCTACGGCCGGATAACGCTGCACGTCTTCTGCGAGCTCAACTACGACTTCCTGCCCAACTACTGCTACAACGCCGCCTACGACCGGTGAGCCACGCGCAAGAGTCACACAGGGGCCGATTCTGCGGCATCCTTCAATTTCTACATTTTTTAAAAAAAAGCGGGTGATACCTGATACTAAATATATACCGCCTTTATACAATATATGTGGTGATGCTAATATGACTGTGGCGGTAACACTCGAGCTTGACTATAAGATTGATGTATTTTTGGATTCTTCTCAACAAACTAGAACTTTGTTAGAAATGAGACATTAAAAAATAAATATGGCAGCCGTGAGATAAAAAAAATAAAAAAGTATTTGTTTCTATTAAAACATTAAAGCTAGAATGACGATCTAATCTCCTTTTAAGGAAGAGATATTTGTGTCAGAAAACTTCAGTCTTCTATAATCATAAAATAAAAAAAAAATCAATAATCCCTGATCTTGGACGCGGGTTAAAAAATAGAAAAAAAATTAAATCATTGTTTGGACTTTTTTAGTTTTGTGAACTAGATAAAAAAAAATCAAAAAATGTTTATTCGATTCCTTTTTGTACATTAACACAATGCGATCGGAGTCTCCTTTTAAGATATCAATTGGAATCGTTCAGGGATTTTACATTATCGAAACACTATCGTTACATTTTGTGCAGTAGGATTATCAATTTTAAATTAACGTGCTTGTTCCAGATTTGTGAAGTGTCGCGGGATCCAGTTTGCAGTTGGCGTCCAGAGGGAGAAGCCGCAGCAGTACGGGCACGCCATGTTGTGGGGGTCGAAACAACTGAGTTTGGCTTACTCGGCTCAGTACGCCCAGTACAATGGTAAAGTATTGTTCTTTTCCCCTTTTTGCGTAGGAAGGCAAAAAAGACGGCTCTTGTAAAGATAAGGGAAGTCATCGCCTAAAAGCTCTTCTAGTGCATCGCTGTCTTTACAACTTACAAGTGGCTATTTTATTTAATGACCTACATACAACAACAGCAAAATGTCAAAACTCGAAGTTTTCGTGGCAGGGTTGGATAAGCCTTTGCAATTTAAGTAAGTCGTCACAGTGCTCCAACATCTAAACAGGATGTGAGGTTCAAATTGTTTCGCTTAAAATCTGTGTGATAGAGAGGCAATTGACATATTTTGTTCAAATAGTCTGGACCAACGCATTGTTATTCCGCGAGGCTTACAAGGAGTTTATTTATCAACGTTTTAAACAAAATACGATTAGGAAATAACAATAAGGAGATATAGTAATAGTGGTCTCGATAGATGTAATGGAACTAAATATCATGGATGTCTGCAGAAGAACATGGCAAAAGTGCTGATAAAGGCTATGCTAAGCCCTTTTATTAACGATTTAGGGGTGTAACAGTATGAAACTGAGGGTCCTTCATCTACTTCCAGGTTTCGTAGGTCCTCAACATCTACACGCGCTGGTTAGACTCCTTGGCTACCAAGGTGTTGCTGTGGTGGTGTCAGAGCTGTTGGGAGTGGCTCGTGGCCTCCTCCACGGAACTCTGGCACAGTTCACGCGAGCTCTGGCGGCTGCCATGCCGAGACATTGTAAACTGCCGCGATACGACTACGGATCGAATGGTGCGTACTGGTTTTTTCTATAGTTTTTTTCTGTGGTAGCAATGTTAAAGGAGACAGGTTTTAATGTTGAGCAATTATTACAAAATGAAGAAAAAAGTGGGCTATAGGTTTTAAAAACAAAATGATTTAAGACGTATATTTAAACTCAAATGTGTCTGCATTATTTTTTTATCTGTGGTAAACTTTTGTTACGGCAATACTTAACCTCTGTTGTGGAGGACCACATTAAACTGCGAATTTAACCTATAGGTGTTCTCGGCTACTACCACGCCCAGTTGACGGATATTGTACAATATCCTGACGCCAGGACTGAGCTGTTCCACGCATTCAGGGAACTCGGCAACATCATCCTCTTCTGCATGCTGATTGAACAAGCCCTCAGCCAGGAGGAGGTCACGGATCTCTTACATGCTGCACCTTTCCAGAACATTCTCCCGCGTCCGTACGCCGCTGGTGAGTTCGCTTGTTACATCCATTTAGAACTTTCAAGATCATCATCTTCTGTTTGTAGAGATTACCTTTCAACCGTTTGCCAAATAATCAATGTTGAGTGCATAGATTTAGGATGTACTAGATAAACAAAGTCAGTTAAAAAGCGAAACCAAAAAAAATATGCGTGAGTGTGAGTAAATTGTTTATGTAAGAGTTAAAAAAAGGGTTGTTAAAAAGGTCACGTACGTTATCGATATCGATAAATTAACAAACCGTAAGTAAATTAGCATATTTTCTTTACTCTCATCTATTATGATATAAACAATATCAAAGTTTATGTTGTATGACTATTTTCGTGAAATATTGGCTTTATGTGTACTGCCATAGTGACTAATAGATGGTAGATTTGTACGCGAAGCCTGTCTTTTAGGGTTTGTCTTTGTCGGCCGAAACAGCAATGTTATTCATTATCATGTTCCGGTTAGAGCGTAAGGTAGCCGGTAAAATGATATAAGTGGCATTATTATCCCGCCAAACAGATAGGAAAGTACAACTTTTTATATGACTTGAGACAGCAATCAAGCATACGACTCTCCTTGTGGTTATGGAAAACCGTAGAATATTGACATTGTACATCCTATAGGTGCATCGCTGTCCTGTGACTTGAATGTTCAGTGTAATGTGAAAGTCTAGCTTCCCAAGCTTTCCCACCGGAACGAATGTTTTTAAAATCATATTTCAACTATTTAGTTACTGCGAGTAATCTTCTCGTCAGCATTATGGTTTTCAAATAAAAATAAATTAATAGGATCACGCAGTAAAAAGTTACGAGGTAACACACATAAAAATACCTTCAATTTGAAATCCTCTTCTTTTTTAATTCGATTAAAAATGACCAAATGTGAGTGATCCAGGGAATAATTTATTAGACATAAATAGAATATTGCAAAATTAATAGAACTCCTTTGTAACGCACATAGGCACTGGACACAGCTCGCTAAATAAATGAAGTTACAGACGCGTCCAAAGCACTGGACGCAAGTAACGAAAACACATTAGTATACGCGTTGGTGGCAGTGAATGCGTTAATGATTAAACTGAATAATATCAAGTATTCATAAAAAGATTACGTACAAGCGCATCTCAGTCTTAAGTAGAAATGTATTTTACGAAACGCAAGTTGGTTAAACAACCAATCTTGAAATCTCTTGCTAAGGAGTGTTTATACTCTTTGGTTGACATGCATCGATATTTAGGACGTCACCGCGTTGTCAAGCCCTAGCGTAAACAAACAATTTATTATTTTAAATAATATCTTTGCTTACGCCTTTTAAGGGTGCAAAATACTATTATAAATAAAACAATGCAAATAAATATATTGTAAAAATATAAGATAAGATAAGTAGCAAAAAAACTAACAAAACGCAGTTCTAAATATTCTTATGTCAAAGTTGTATTTACCTATGAAATGTGTATTTATTAGGATTGTAACGTTTTGTAACATCACAAGCGCTTACAGAACACGACATCGTAATTTCCTTTACATTTTATTCCATTTAAATAGTAAGATTATGAAATTAATTCACAAAATTCACAGCGACGCACTATGACAGGAATACTATGAACTCTTACTCGCGTAAATATTGGCACATAGGTACCTGACTCTCTCTCTCTGTTCCTCTTAGGCAATTTGTACCTGATAAGGACTTCTCTCTCCCACGCTTTGTTGATCTTGTACATACTAAATCTATGGTTGAGTGTATGTTCGTAAATGTTCGTAAATAATAAAATTATCTTTATTGCTCACTAACCGTCAACACTAAAAATAAATAAAAAGATAATATAGTATAATAGGCGAAAAAATTGTTTACTTTAGTAATTAAAGTGCAGAACAGATTTTGATCCCTTGGATTATGAGGAATTATGTAAACTTCGTTTTGATATAAGTCAAAACTATAGCATGTATCTTTCGTATTTATATGTGTAAGTCATTGCCCATAAACCCATAAATTATTACAATTACAGTAAATGTTTCACCTTATATCTTCAAACAATTAGGCTGGTTTTGGGAATTTTGATGATACAGAAACGGCCGCCAGATGATGAAAGATACCGGCCTGTACTATTCTATTTAATTTAGCTTTGCACGTGAAATCACTGCCTTTAATTTTTCCTTCAAATAAATGTATATTTACAGAAGGTGAGAAGCCAGAAACGAAACAAAAACGTTTAGAAGCCAAGTACGCGGCGCTGCAAATTGTTCAAAACGTCGAAAAATACGGCACTGCCAAGGTATTGACTCATTTTGGTATAAAATTATAATTGAAGTCGTAACGAATTTGCATTACGGGGAAAGCAGAGTAAATCGAGTCTCAAGTGTTGCCAGTCTTTCAGACCTGCTTACGGGTCGTGTATTTTTGTTTTCGGGTTTCGGAGACTTTTGAATTAATTAAAAATAATCTTTCTCTTTTTGTCCCTGCAAAACACTTGACTTTTTCAAAAGAAAACTTGAAGCACAGTTTTATGCTATTTTTCTTGATCTGGTATATGCTTAATATGTTTATTGTATATAGAATTTTGTTTGTATATAAAAGCAGGTGCTTTTTCTGTACAAAAGGTTTACTTAATTTCGTTTATTATTTTCTTGTATCAGGTTCAAGATCAAGTTGACCTTTGTAATTTGTTCAAATTCTTCTGGCTTCGGTGTTTATATTTTTTTAGCTTTCTTATGTTACTTTCGAAGAAATTTCGAATTGGATCTGTAATTGTATATACGGCAAAATCATTAATAATTAAAAATAGAGGAAGCTCAAACATACTGCGTGATGGAATACTAAAAGTTACGTTTGTGTCTCCGCTTATAACTGGGTTTTATACTTGTGTACAGACTTGTAATTAATGATCTAAAAACATCCGTCCTAAAAGTGAAATGATCCACATCAAAAGCTTTTGCTACATTCAAATTTATAGTTGCCGTTTTTTCTCTGTCCATAAATTGTAAAAATACTTTTTGTATTCCGATTATAAGATAACGTGAGAAGAAATGGACAAATTCTACGGAAAGCAATATAAGTAGACCTGGTGTCTAAACTACATAAACAAATACCTTTATACAAAACAAAATACATACTAAAATATACACGCACAAAGGAGATCAAAATCGCTAGGTAATGTTCTGTGTTTAACTGTTCTCTTAAAGAAGCAGGGGTTTAACATTCACGAATTTCATTTGTAAGTGAGGTCCCCGTACAACACAAACTGAGAACAGAGCACGAGTTAGATATAGTTATTGTATGCGAAATGTACGTGGGTGTGCAGCAAAGCCAGCTGGCGCGGGAGGGCGAGCTGCTGACGCGCGAGCGGCTGTGCTGCGGGCTGTCGCTCTTCTCCGTGGTGCTGCGCCGGCTGCGGGCCTGCCTCGGCGCCCCCCAGTGGCCCGCGCCCGTCGCGCCGCCCCACCTCGCGCCGCTGCACGCCGACGACACCGCCGAGTTCCACAGGTCGCACGCACCACACCCACCACACCTCACGTACTCACAACAGCCAATTATTGGTTGGATGTAAATGTTCTTTTGGAATGGGTAAAAACTTCTAAACTCGCGTCAGGACACGTGACCTGATCGAAAATATGTAAGACGGCGCAAGACGCTCACGTGAATGTTCGTATTGTCATGTTTGTGTACGATAGCGCAATAAATGAATATTGTATTCTACCACAAATAATTTAATTCCCTAAACATTCCAAAATATAGTAAAGTTACAGTAAAAATAAAGTTTAAACACAAATGTTTAACAGATTTTTAATTTATGTTTTAGTGTTACAAACGAATCGTAAAATTCGGTTAATAAATAATATCGATATTTATTCCCAGGTTGTGGTCGGCACTTCAGTTCTTATACTGCATTCCAGTAGGAGACACACAGTTCACAGTGGAGTAAGTCTCATTCATATTTGTTACAAAAATAGAGGGAAGTCTAACTTTGTGATCTCTGGCGTGAACATTGCTTCAATGGTTGTTCCGCAATTAAAAAAAACTCATTAGGACAAAATCGGGGAAATACAGTTTGGTTGTTTGTCATCTCTTTTTAACATTCAATTACACCACTGTATAGTTAAAAGATCAAAGAAAAAAGAAAAACTCCTCAAAATTCTGTATTTGCATCGAAATGTTACCAATGTAATAAACCTGACCGTCTTATAAAGTCTGAAGTTTGAGATAGTTTGATATTATAGTCTGTATTACAGAGCGATAAAGTCTCTTATGAACCTGGTTAATATTTGGGTACTTTTATTTGTTCGTGTCAGCCAAATTTCAAAACTCTCTGTTAAATGTTTTAGAATAATAATTAGTAAAATGTTTAAATCGTATTTTTATTGTTTTTAGTAATAAAAATGTAGACACAAAAATTGAATTTCAGAGAATTGTTCGGTGAAGGTCTCCACTGGGCCGGGTGTACGATAATCGCGTTACTGGGCCAACAGAGGCGGTTCGAGGCTCTGGACTTCTGCTATCATATCTTGAGGGTCCAGCGGGTCGACGGGAAAGACGACAATGTTAAAGGGATTGTGAGTTTAATAGTTTAAATTATATATTCCCGCATTGGCTTACTTGTTGGTCCATCGGTAGGTCGGTCGCTCGGTCGATCGGTCAACCTGCCTCTGCTACCGTAATGACAGTTTTTGGTTTTGTATTTCTTTTTGGAGGGTAGGGTAGCCGGTAGTTGCACAATATCCCGGTCACAGAACGGCGACGCGCCTATAACATCTATGGTGTCTATAATTAAGGGTAATATGTGTGATTGTTTGATGTGATATAAAAAAATACCTTCACAATTTTTTCGCGTCAACACGCAAACATCCCTATTGTAAAAGTTTAGATACAAAATGTAGTGTCTTATCAACTTTTCCGTGTGTTACATGTTATTCTGCGACTTGAGAAGGTCTAATTTCAAGAGACTGAGCTTGTCTTAATGTTGTCATTATCTGTAGATAGGAAATAGATTATTGACCTCTTGCGAGTGAGACAGTTTATTTTATGACAGTTTAAGACAGACCACCCATTCCTCGGTTTGGTTGTAGAGGTATATATTCTGTGATTAGTCAATTGTCGTTGTGCAGCCCCTGAAGCGGATGGTGGACCGCATCCGTCGGTTCCAAGTGCTGAACTCGCAGATCTTCAGCGTGCTGGCGCGCCACCTGGCGGGGGCGGACGACGAGCGCGCCGGGGTCGAGCACGTGCGCTGCTTCCCGCCCCCCGCCGCCACACACCACCACTAGGTGCTTATTTGCTTACACTGTCATACATTACCAGAACAAAAATTAAATATATGATTACAATGAGGTTCCACTGCACTTTAGTTTAATATTTAATCAATATGGTTGATGTCATATAATCATTCCCTTAGGCTAAGTCAAAATAACCGAATCCAACTTGTACAGCTAATTGAATAAAAATTCAAATTAGCTTTAATAAGGTTTATTTAAGAATGAACTAAAAAGTTGAAAATCTCATTGCCATATTTTGGGGGTTACTTTAAAATGATAAATGGGTATTTTGCGGCATCCAGATTCGATCCATCCGAATTTTAAATGGAGTCAAGTATGTAACAATACATTGACAAGTAAAAAAAAATGTGCAATACTTCGACTTAATCGGACGTTGCAACAAATTGTTTTTTTATTAAAGCAGTAAAATTAGTTATTTAACTTATCCAAAAAATACGTGCCTATAAAGTGAACAATACAAAATGAGAGGTTTAACAAAATAACAACTACATTTCTAAAAATGTAGCAGTTTCAATCAAATATAATTAATAAATATAAAAAAGTATGTAAATAACTACATAAATTGACTGACAAATATGTTCTTGTGGGTATTGAGATATATATGTCTTTGAATTTCTTTTGTCACTTCCTATTGACTTTTGGTATCTTGTCTAACATTTTGAAATGTTTTATCCAATATTTTCTTTGTATCTTTCAATTTCTACCTTGCCACTGACTATTTATAAGAAGCCTCTAGAAATATCTTTAGACTTTTGCATTTTTAATATGACTAGGATATTGACTGACGCTTAAATATTCTCATTCACTATTATTAGTAAGACAATTAATTTATTGCCTAACATTTACGGCACACAAAACTACTCGCGAATCGTCAAATTTGACGAAATATCTTATGTAGACCATTGAGTCAAAATATCCCACCCTTATTAAAAATCCTCCAAAAAATATATTACGTAAACATAGATCTTTAGTAGTAAGATGTATGCTAAATATATTTGGAATTTGGTTATAATAGTAAAGTATGAAATGTATCCTTTGTCTAAGATCCGACTGTTAGATTTCTTTCAAATAAGCGACGACTCTATTTCGGCCGTTCAGAGAATGCGTTCCTGACACCTATCAGTTAGTCACGAGTAGTGATGGGCACAACAT
>NJDC01058133.1:36048-47124 GCA_002245475.1 Calephelis virginiensis | reverse complement strand
AGCGATGTATTGATGTAAATGGACGCTATTTTGAAAAGTTATAATAAAACTAATAACTTGCTAGAATGCTAGTTTTTGATTTTCTAAGAACTTTCAGTTTGACCCTCGTATTCAAGGGAATAGCGTATTCAAAAATTCAAATAGATAATATGCTTAGCACGCTATGATCTTTACGTTGGTAGTAAGAGTGAAATGTGTAAGGAACAATTGGTATGTTACGAGGACTTACCAAGCGCTTTGGCCCGTTTCTCGTCTCTGGACAGGTGCGAGATCGACCCGCTGTCCGACGAACTGCCGTCCGTCAGTCTCCGGACTGAAATAAACATCCGTTTATTGAATCTACCGTCAATTTCAATCGACTTAAAACAAAACGAGGTTCTCAATTTGACTGTATGTTTGTTATGCGTACTTAGATCGAAAATTATGAATTCATTTTCTGGCTTAATACGTTCAATAGATTTTAATGATTCTTGTGCAATATTGTAGATACGTAGAGTACGTAAAAACTGCTCACATCAGAATACACCTGATAAGGAACAACTTTACTTATAATAATAACAATAACATCAATTATTGTAATTGGCCCTATATAACATATTTTTTGTATTATTAATTTTGCTAGCTGTAAGTTTTCCTTTAATGGTAAAATAAAATAAAAAATAAAATATATAAAAAAATCTGGTTGTAAAAAAAATTAAACTCTTTACAGTTCAAATGTTAAATGTTATAGTGGGGTTAATAAGTATAAAATGTACTAATGTTATGATGGGGTAAATAAGTATAAAATGTACTAATATTATAGTGGGGTTAATGAATCTAAAATGTACTAATATTATAGTGGGGTTAATAAGTATAAAATGTACTAATAATATAGTGGGGTTAATAAGTATAAAATGTACTAATATTATAGTGGGGTTAATGAGTCTAAAATGTGCTAATATTATAGTGGGGTTAATAAGTATAAAATGTACTAATAATATAGTGGGGTTAATAAGTATAAAATGTACTAATGTTATAGTGGGGTTAATAAGTCTAAACTGTGCTAATATTATAGTGGGGTTAATAAGTATAAAAGGTACTAATGTTATAGTGGGGTTAATAAGTATAAAAGGTACTAATATTATAGTGGGATTAATAAGTCTAAAATGTACTAATATTACAGTGAATTCTGTTTAGCGACATTGTCGCAAATAATTTAATAATAAATAATTGCTGCTTTGGGTTTAGTATTTCAATAAACAACAGACAACTAACGACCAGTTGAATAACCGACTGGTTTTTGCAGGAACGAGACTTGATCTTTACAGATTTTAGACAGAGAAAGCGAACTTAGAAGTAGTAACAGTTGCTATTAAAATTTAAAAAAATGCGTTAACTTGTAATGAATAGCGCACACGATGACAGCAATGTTAAATAAATTCACAGTTAACGAGCAAAAAAAATTTCGCAATACATCTCTCTAGCGTTTTAAATAACATAAATTTTTGCTTTTTAATTTTTGTCAGTACTTCCAAGTTCTCTATCTTTATCTAAAGTCTGTAAATATACATTAAGCACGTAAGGCTCTTGCAATAATCCGTCAATTAGTTACATGATCGTTACGTCTTATCTGTTTATGGAAAAAAATGCTTTCAGTGGATTGTTATAAAAAATATTTTTATATATTTTTAGATAATAAAAAATTGGGCACAGTTATAGTTATTATATGTATAAAGGCTAAATTAATTGTATAGTATATATTTGCCTACATCTTCGGGGATATGGGCGTGAAGATATTTTTATTATTTATTTATTTAAGTTTATGCACAACAGTGTACAAGACACACAACAGTGTTAGATGGGGTGTCGTCGCCCCCATAGCAGAAGTGTGAACGTACCCCGCTTGTCCCTGGTGTGGTGTCGCGGCGGGTGGGGCGGCGGCGCGCTGTACGTGTGGTTGTGTCGCACGCGCTCCCCGAACCGGCCCGCGCCGCCCACGCCCAGTCCCACTCCCACACCCACACCGCCCTGGGGACCACATATTTTATTACATAATGGCGAAAACGAAGTTCATACTTGTTTTATAAGCACCCTACTTTAATATGCATTAAGTAAAATATTCATTTTAATACTAAAAATTAAATGTAAATTTAAATTGTTGGACTGTTCCTTTAAATAAAAATTTCACAAAAATATTGAGTTTTTTTTATCTCAGACTAAAATAATCAATAGTCAAAAATTTCAAAACATGAATTGGATTTCTGTAGATCACTTGGCAGAGCGTCGTCAACGAGAGACGAATGTTACCTATTCAGTTACTGCACTAGGTGATCTTTCTTCTATTTTAAAAATGAATGAAAACGAATACGATCGGTCGACATGTGAGGTAGAGGAGGTAGCGGTGGAGGTACGTACAGTGACATCTAGCGGCAGCAGCGCGTGGCTGGAGTGCGGCGCGTTGAGGTCGAGCGCCGGCTGCAGCTGCGCCGCGCGCCCGTACTCCGCTGCAGGGACAGTGACAGGTTTACGTTACATACGAGTACATTCACCAAATCCTATCTTATTAATATTGCAATGCGAAAGTTTGTATGTTTGTTACTCCAAAATGCAAAAACTGCTGCATAGAGGGTAACTTAGAGTAACGGAAAGGATAGTTTTTATCCCGAAAAAATGTTTCTGTGGGAAGATTAACCACGCGGGCAACAGCTAGTAATATTATAAATAGGACAACGTGTGAAGGTGGATATTACTATTTCACTCAAAATCTATTTTACAGATTTAGAAAAACTTCACAAAATACATAAGAATAAAGCACAGTCACGAAGTCGCGGGTGGAAACTAGTTCAATATCATTGGTGTGTGTGTGTGTACATTTTGGTGTTGTTTAATTAATTCCGTTATTAATTATTTCATTATTATGTCTTTTGGCACATTACTATAATAGCCCCGACACCCGCTTGCAGATTAACCTACTATAAAGTCAGTATTCGCCATTGTTTTGTTCCATTTGAAGATATAAAACCCAAGTTGGTAACGCGTTTTCATTATACAAAAAGGTATTAAAATATGAAAATATGTTATATTGAAGGATATAAAACAATCACGATCATTTTCGATGATATATAAGTTATTACAACGTATGTAATATTTCACACAAACGTGGGCACGCATGTTGCATTTATAATATTATCTTACCGTTATGCAAATGCATGTTTTCGTGATGGTATGTCTGTTCGCATTCATATTTGACCACCGGAGGCCGTGGTGGTACTAATGGTTCTAAAGGTGGCGGGGGTTGTTCCTGCAAAAAAATATTTTTCGAATCAATATTTTCGAAAATAATTTTATAAAAAAATAAGTAGTATAAATAAAAACGTTAAATGGGTGTGAAGTGATACATAGCAATGTGCATACATAGCATAGCATAATATGTGTTTTCTTATATAGATACGTAGGCTTTCACCTTTATTTAAAAATAATTTCTTTAAACGTTTAAATACTTCGAACATATTGACTATATAGAAACAAAATATTAATACTTATTTGGACGAGTCTTAATTCAACATTTATAGAATAACGATAAATTTAGATCTGAGTTTTCGTAACATTCGATATACTCGCATGTATACATAGATATAATAAAGCTTTTTTCCTAAACCCTCACGCAACAAAAATTGACAAAAAATTCACAAAATTCAATTTCAGTATATGTCACGCACTTGTTCAAGAGTCTCAAGAGAGCTTAGCTTAGCAGTTTAGAACGAGCAAAACCGTGGTGAATATTAATTGTTATTATACCTGTATGCAGCGCTTGCCGAACATCTGGTGCTTCTTCTGCGGCGGGTGTGATGCTCTCTCCCGACCGTACGCCGCTTCGTATGGCCGGAACTTTGAACTGCCAACAAATTGTAGTGTTAGGGTCAAGGTTATTTAAGGCCCAGCAGAATGTCCCCAATTGCATCTGTATTATTTATTATTGTATGGTGTCTGTTACTACTCAGGAAAGCCGCCTGGTTGTTTACTATGTTATGGCATTAAATTTACACACACAAAGATAATATGGTATGTGTGTGTGTGTGTGTGTGTGTGTGTGTGTGTGTGTGTGTGTGTGTGTGTGTGTGTGTGTGTGTGTGTGTGTGTGTGTGTGTGTGTGTGTGTGTGTCTGTGTGTGTGTGTCTGTGTGTGTGTGTGTAAAGAACAAACACAACAAGTTAGATATAAGCTATAAAAATCCTCACCTGTGGTACTCCTGCGCTGAATCGCTTCCATCGCACCATTCGCCGTCGGAGAGTGAGGGAACCCTCTCCGATCCCATGGAGGACACGGCACTGTCTGATGCGGAATCTCGTTCTGATGACATAAAATATAAATTTTGAATACATACAAATCACCATAATTGGTCAAACCTCAAAACTTTCGCTGTCTCCTTAATGTCAGTGTTCGCCGCTATCGAGGTCCGGGTGGAGGATAACGTAACCAGTAAACGTTGACATACTCAAAAAGCGTTAAAACCTAGGACAGGTTTGACAACATACAGTTATCGCTTATAGTGACCTGTATTGGTACCACAAAGTTGATGCTTGTAGTTATATAAAACCACTGAGCTCATATCTATTTGTGTAATTTAAAGTAACAAAAACAAATTTGTGTAGGAATCAATCTAAACTCAAATTGTTAATTTCATACGTCATTTCTATTGTTCGTAAAGAAGGTTTGATTTTTAAACGAAAGTTTAAAAGTGTTTGTGTTAAGGCTGTAAAAATATATCGTTGAAATGTATAGAGTGATTTAGTTTTTGTCGCTGGTCAGCTGACAATAAGTCTACGTATTTTGACAGTCTTATCGCGAATGCGTTACGTAAAGTGCCATCAACTTATCTGTTCGGTGGTCAAAATGGGAACTAAACCGCTATTTCATGAAACGTTATTTCGCTGTCAGTTTCTGAAGCGTTAAAACAGAAATGAAATTCCCACAACTACATTTTTGTATTAATTTGTTGTTATTATCACTGTTTTCTATGTTATATTCTCAATCAGAAAAACTAAACATCACACTAGCGACGTTGTTTACTGTATTGTTTGCTTGCACTGTACATCGATGTACACCGACATTCGTGGTAGGAACAGTGTACCTACCCGCTGTACCCGCCAGTGTGCGTAACTTGAGCAATTAAGAAAATTAATAGATTGTAACAAAGATAAGCTTACGGCTATGACAAGTTACTAGTCTGTCTTCAATGTTTTTTAACATAAAACTAAGTGGAGTGGCTAGCACATACATCCATTGACGTCAATCGACGAGGCCCAAGTTCAATCGCCGCTAAATCTTCAGAGCTTGTGGCTTTTTTATTAACTGATATTTCTACCAAACTTGCAACTTGTATTTTGTTCACTCATAAATGAATCGTGCTTAACGCGCCTTATGGCGCAATTGTGCCGAATCGTTTTCACGAATATCTAAAACTAGATATTAAAGAAGGGATAACTAACAAATATAATAATGATATACATTCATTTCTTTTACAAAAAATAAATTTTCATTTCAGAAATAACTGAGCAAATACTAAATTCAAAGAGTTTATTAGGATTACCACATTCTTTCTGTAAACGTTTCTTCAATAGAAACGAATACAATTAATTGTTTACAGACGATACGATACAGACGATAATATCAAAAAGTGTGTTTTTGCGAAAGTTTATGATTTTTTTCTATCGAGCCAAATTCATTATTTGGATTTCCCTACTTATTTAAAAAAAATGTAAATTATTAGCACACATAAAAAAATATTGTTAATTATCCGTTCTCAAAGATCTAATTTTAGATATTCGTGAGGTGGGTGGGACGTATAGCGTTCGATTCGACATAACTTACCTGTAGTTATAGGCATGTGAGAATGAGTTTGAGGGACATGGGCAGACGCCGAGTCCAGCATCCGCATTGTGTACATGCCTGAAACAAGACAAAATAACATTTGAATTTTTCTCATACAAAATAATCTACGACATTTTAGTAGAATTGATTTTCATTTATAAACATTTGTCAGTCAGAAATAAACGAGTATAACACAGGCATAAAGATGACTCCCTCGTTAACGAAACGCTAGTCTAGTTTTAAAGTTATCTTCAATTCAGAGTTCAGACGGCAACCTGCGTGAAAACAAAATTAAAACGTCTAAAGATTCATATTAAAATACTCTAAAAATATACATCATATTGTGTATTTTGATATGAAACTGATAGAATCTGCGATGCGATATTACATCAGATATTTTTTTTGTATTTTCAATGGAATACAATATCAAGCGTACTCTAGGTATACAAAATCCCGCCTGCGCAAAACCTAATAGAAGTATTAAGAGATACCAAAATAAATGAAAGATATATGTAGGTACGTATGAAAACCAGATGTATTCATGCATACATATACTTATTTACAAACAGATATCCAGTGAATTAAAAAATCAAAGTATTACATAATGATCGGGGGAATAAATAAAGGGAATGACACCGTAATGATGATAAATTAAAAACGCGTAACATACACATAACTTTTCATATCAAATCTGGGTAATAGTATTTGACGAATCCAAAGAAATAATTTAATAATTATTTAAAGTCACTTATCACAGGCCACTTTGCAACTCGATTTAAAATCTAGCACATATCAAAAGATAAAATTATAAAAGAGATTAAACACAGATAAAATATGCAAAAGAGCTGGTTCTTTACCGGAACTTTCTTCTAAATAGCGTCGATACAAAACTTTCATGAGGAAAATTTAAAACGGAGATGTCATGTAACGGTTAGAATAAATATAAAAAGAAACTGTCATCGTGATTTCAGAAAACAATATCGTCCAAATATCGAAAGTTTTATCTTTTATCTGTAGTTCGAATGACGTTTGCTTAAATAATCACTAAAGATAGCGATATTGCAAAGTAATTGTGTACGAATAGTGACTAGGGAGTGATATTATAATCAAGTCGGGGATTACAATGATAATACAGAAAGTTCCAAGTACAGTTGACACTTGCTGATAAGCCAATTTAAAGTCTAGGTAACATGTGAGTTTGCGAATTGGTTGGGTAATTAGCGACGGCAAAACGATAATAACTTTAAAAATCGTAGCCCACTTCATTTAATTATGTACAAAATTATAATTTATTAGACGTTTTCCACTTTATTTAATTTTATTTGCAAATTATCATTTATAACTCGTATTCCAGTTTATTTTATTTTATTCAGAAATTATCAATTATAATACGTAGTCCACTTCATTTACTTTAGTTCAGAAGTCATAATTTATTAAACGAAATTCACTTTATTTGCGTTTATTCAAAACTTATAATTTATTAGACGTAGCCCACTTTATTTACGTTACACCGAGCGAATTACGGCAATTAATTACATACTTTTGAAATAATTACAACACATGTTAAAGCAAATGCCGTGAAATGAGAGTCTTCATGATTTATATTTACTCGTTAATTTAAACTCGTATGTTTTTTCTTTTCTAAGTGAAATCATTTTCTTCAATGGTTAATGTTTAGATTAGTAAAACTGCAAAAAAAAAACGATTTTGAAATATTATATCATTTCATTCAAGTAAACAATTAAATACGTCTTATTAAGCCCAACTCAAAAAGCGGTGAACCAACTGCCATACAATTTTTAAAATACCTGTTTAGGGGTATACCAATAAAAAAAGAATTATCAAAATAAAACACTCTTTGTCTAGTGTATAAAGTATACAAATATACTAGTCGAATTGAGAACCATTTCCTAGATTTCGACTGTCGAAAGCTATCAATATGGAACTAAATAAATAGATTTGACAGTGAATATGGATTAACTACGATTTCCAAGGGTTACGGCTATGGGTGCACTTGAAAAAAAATTTTCGTTCAAGGATTTGTTGTGGCCTTAAAATATAAATCATAGTGATTATACTTTTACCAATACTAGCTGACCCAGCGATCTTCGTATCGCTTGACACTTACAGATAAGTAAAAACAGTTTGTCTGGAAAACAAATGAAGTATTGTTTTTCCATTTTCCGTGCAATTTTCCTGGTTTTTCTCTTTAAGAGAACCTTCCGTTCCGCGAAATGGGGATTCGTTTTTATATATATATATATGTTGTAGTTACGAAAGTGAGTCTGCCTAAAGAGATTTATTTTGTTTTAATAATCATGTCGAAGTTAACCAAAGTCGAAGTTACATTACGTTGACGAAGTTGCGAGTAAACAAATAGTTAGTTCTGTCTCCCAACATCTGTAGTTTTTACACAGCCACTTATTTTTTTTCTACAGTACATTTTTTTGTGACGTGATTATTAGGCTATTAATGAGTGGATTTCGATGGCTCTTCATCATCGAATATTTTCTATAGGACGTCTTCTGAATAGAAAAAGTCCATAAGAATATTTTTGTGGTAATAAGATTAGAGAAGCTTTTTTTGTATTTTTACTGCGCTTAAACTGTATGTATCTATTTTTTAACTTTTAAGTTTGCCTGTAAGATATATTTTGCCAAAGATAAGCTCGCCATTTGTAACGTATTCGTTCTGTGTTTTCTTCTTTTTTATGTATTATGTGTATGTGTATACAATTGTGTTTTTTATGATATTGGAAGACAAACAAGCAGACGGATTTACTTATGGTAAGAAACTCACGCCGCCTAGAAACACCAAAGGTGGTAACTATGCGTTGCCAACCTGTGGCTGGGATGTTAGGCCTCGAGAAAACGTAAGTTTATCGGTTACCTTATCTTCCGAACCGAGACACGTCAACAGCATGCGCTGACGTTATAGTGGCAGGAAAAAACGTTAAAAAAATAAAAAATATATACTTAATTGATTTTATTATCGACAGTTCAACATTAGCATGAGTACGAAGTAGTTAATACCTTTATCCTGTATGATTTGTATTTTCGACAATCTTTATTAAGGATAAGTGAACATGTCACGCTGTGGATTTAGATAAGAATATGCTGGTGTGGAGAGATATGAAGTAAAGTGTTTTGCAATGACTCCGATTCGCGTTTCTTCGTCATCACCAAAGTCTATATTTTATCAAATTAAGTTGTTTTTAAATACAAATTATCAGCATATTGCTTAGTAGATAATATTTTTTATTTGAAATTTTTTAATCGTGTTTCATCATTGATCTGGCTAATAGTAACATACAATTAAAAATAGTTTAATATCCAAACGTGTGTATAAAATAAAATTCCACTATGAAAAAATACAAACTGTATTATATATTCAAAATATTTTATCTATATACGTATACGACATTTAAGTATCACTACATAGTACAAAACAATGCGCTTCTTCTGTTCCTATGTCCCTTTGTATACCTTCTAAATCCTTAAAACTACGCAACGGATTTCGATGCGGTTTTTTTTAAATAGGTAAAGTTATTGAAGAAGAAGGTTTATATGTATATTTCATAGCCGTGCGAAGCCAGGGCGGGCCACTAATATTATATAAAACATGACACGCTGCTCACAAGTTTCGGTAAAACTCAAAAAATCTGGAAGTTTTTAAATATTCCCTGAACTTCCACAACAAAGATAAGAAACATGTTACAATTACAAGGAAAATAGAAAAATTTAGTTATTAGTCATCTGCGACTTGGCCGATTTAATCTTTATTATTTAAAGATTTTTTAAACTTGACAGATGGTTTTACAGAACTCGATTTGATATAATTACGTAAAAAAATAACAAATAACGACTAATTAATCTTCGTGCTTTTGGTAATCGGCGTGCGACATGATTGAAACTCAATGGGCTCAATCTTCTGTTTAATAAAACAGAAAACGACTCTAAAAAGGAGACGGTCCTCAATTTTCCCCGTGCTGGTCCGAGCTCCTTTGCAGAATAGATCATCTGCCTTCCTGTCAGACAGCTCGCAAAAGGTGAACATACACTTACCGTCAGTAGCAGCATGACATTTGACTATGCTACCACATAAATGTAAACAGATCTACATTTCTCTTTACAAAAGTTATAGCTTCGTAAATATAATGAAGGCACTGTTAATATACCATGCTTTTGAAAAAAAGGTTTGCAACTGTCTGTTTGACGGAGACCAAAAATAGATCTAATGCATTTCTTCTGAGATCTGAAAGGTATATCTTTATTTACTGAATTGTCCCAAAATACAATGTAAAAGCGAATTATCGATGAAACAAAATCATTATACGCAGTAAGGGTGACCTTTTACTTACTATTTTTCTCAATAAACGAAGCGCAAACGAAAACTAATTAATTTTTTTACACAATAAGTCGATATGCATTTTCCATGACAAATTACTATCTAATGTTATTTCTAAAAAAATATACTATTTACTTGTTCGATTTGAAGTGTATTATATTTAATGTCCAATTTCAGGTTTAGATTTTTATTTTGTAGTAGGTTAAAATTCATAATTTTAGTCTTATCAAAATTTATTTTTAAATTAATTTGCTGAATCCATTGCATAACTAATTCTACAGTTCTATTAATATTATTCTTAATAACCTTAACATCATCCGTGCAGTCATTAAAAATTACCGGGCCAGGGCCAAACTGAAAGTTTTTAGAACTGGCAACTTAAAAGCATTATATTAAAAAAATAAGTTTAAATTCTGAAAATAGAACTCTTTACCAATAATATTGAGTATACATTTCATTCATTTGTCATTTGTTTTACGATTTGGCGGCAAATTGAAAATTGTCTGTGCACGTCAGAATGAATTTAAGCCGAGAAAATTTTCGTGCAATGATTTTTATGACTTTCGATGTCATATAAGTCAACAAGAAAGTTATGACAGACTTCGATAGGCTTTTCACGATGAAGCCCCATCTCGTGCCACAGTTTACAACTGGTTTAATGAATTCTAACGTGGTCGAACTAATCTCACCGATGATTTGCGTGAGGGACGGCATTCTACAGCGACGACTGAAGACAATGTTGTGCAGCGTATGATAGAGACTGACAAAAGAGTGACCTATCAGCAGATTCGGACAAGTCTAGGCATAGGTATGAGTCAAGTGCACAAAATCCTCCATGAACATTTAGCGGTCGGAAGCTTTGTGCCCGCTGGATACCGC
>NJDC01058133.1:16972-35809 GCA_002245475.1 Calephelis virginiensis | reverse complement strand
TAATATCGTTGGATAATTTTTTAACATCTGGTAGATCATTTATGTAAATCAAGAATAAAAGCGGCCCCAAGATACGCAGCGACTCGCCCAGATTGGTACCACCGCCTTACCTATTCCTGCCGTTAACGTCAGTGCTTGCCGTTGACGTGTTCCGGTCCGGAGGGTAAGGTAGCAGGTAAACTTACTTTTGCTCGAGGTCTAACATCCCGGCCTCAGGTCGGCGACGCACCATTACCACCTTTGGTGTCTCTAGGCGGCGTGAATTTTTCACCACCAATATCATAAAAAAAAATTCAACTGTATATTTTTTATATGTCTGTTACGCAAATATGCTAAGTATAAAAAAATCGTCAAATCATGGTCGATCAAACAGATGGAGTCGGTTTTTTCAGTTTCAGTGCGCTTCAATTCATGTATTATTTAATAAACGCGGTACTAAGCAATCGTTCGCTTCTCTTAGAAGTCTCAAAATTCACTAAAACCTGTGACTAACCGTTCATTCACACGTGTGGCTCGCTCTGTGACAATATGTTTATCTCGCTCATGTCACGTATTACAGAACAAGACAAGTGTTTGCTTAACGATTCTCTCATTTTTAATACTTAACAAGAAAAATATAGACGTAAAAACGTTGACGTGAATGTACGATAGCTAACAATTTGTTTTGTTCCAACGCGATACAAATATTCTTGAAAAATAAAAGATAAGTTTGATGACAGTGATCATCATAAAAGACACAACTTTGCTTCATTATAAAATCAACATAATACACTTATTTTCCATGAAGATCACTAGCCTAAGGCACATTTAAAAGATCTGAATAAGGAGAGTAATAATAAAACGTTTAAGTGCAAAGTGATCGCTTGTATGACACTTACGTATTATCATCAGAATCAATAACATTGACATAATGCGTGGAGAGCATAATGATTCATGAGTGGAGGCTGTCCTGGGATGCGTTCATTAATCTGGCTCATGTGGGAAAGCCTAAAAACTTTAAAATGCTGCAATTTAAACTGCATCAGCTAGTGTTACATAAATTAATATTGTGTAAAAAAATACATTTTTGAACCACGAAACGGAAATTTCAGTATTCTTAGTACGGAATGTAAATTTCTGAAATGATTAGCAAGTGTGGAAAGAGTGTTAAAGTTCTTTCGAAAATATTTTTTATCTATAACGTTTATTTCTTTGCTGGATAGTATATAATATAATAAGATAATAATATAATATCAGATCGTCACTTAAATATTCGTAATTCAAAAACATTTTAATGGAGTTGTTGTTAGTCAGTTTTCCTGTTAATCGTCGTATCACAGAAACACTGGTGAGGTGATCTGGATTCGAATTTTGCTATTAGAAGATCGGGGTCAAACTCAAAATCGAAGTCCACATTGGAACGAAAATCAAGATAACATATTCGATGGAAGTAAAAAAATAATGGCATAATCCAACCTACCAAAAATATTATTTAAATACATACGATAAGTAGCACACCGCGCTTTTATTGTTTTAAATATAAACGATTCGAAGGCTAGCTCTCGACAATATGTGTGGAGAACGCATGGAGAACGAATGCGAAGTGTCACTTCAAATCAGTGCGACATCTTACGAGAATCGTCAAAAAACAACTAAAAGTTTGCGCGTTTTTTAAGTACAAAAATGAACTTACGCAAACACCGTTTAAAAAACGATCTAGATTTTTTTAAATAGTTTGTATATTTTCTTTGGAAGCATCATCTATTTGCTATGTATATGGTTTATAATACATGTCTATGCTATTTGTAAAGCCAGGGTTGTCTGGTAGAGATCGCCTGGCAGGAATAAGAACGCCTTTGCGTAACAAATATCTTATTTTTTATTGCTAGCCACTAATACTTAATTTACGTTTGCGTTAATGTAACTTTTTTATGGTATATAGTAGATTGTAGAATTATTTATACATGTTTTGGTTTTTTTGGCCCACTTTTTAACCCGATATCTCTCTTGATGGTAAGAGACGAAAGTCGACTATAGAGAGATTGCTTAGCGAGTACCTTGGGATTCTAGTGTTTCCCCACTACGTATTACTGTACTAAGTACCTATTATTGTACTTAGTAAATATTTTCTACAGATTCTAACATACTTTATCAGATAATAATTACCTTCAATGTGATTATGTATCATTGAAATAATTATTCACAATGATTTTATGCATATTTTTATTTAAGGACAAGGGCAAGACGAATCGACTCTAAAGAAAATTTTCAAATTCTAGGAGGAAGTTTTTTTTTTATACAAGAGGAGGCAAACGAGCAAGTGGGTCACCTAATGGAAAGTGATCACCGACGCACACGGACGTCCGCAACACCAGGAGTATCACAGATGCGTTGCCGACCTTTATGGAATGAGTACGCTCTTTTCTTGGAGGTCCCTAGGTCACAATAGTTTGGGAATACCGCCCTCGGTAACTGATTCCACAAAGGTGTTGTGCGAGGTAAGAAATGTCTTCGGAATCGCAAAGTTGTAGATCGCCACGCATCAAGATGATGGGCATGATACTTTAAACTCTGTCGCGATGTCCAAAGGTGGAAATCAGCGGCTGGAATTAAACCAAACAACTCCTCAGAACATTCCCCATGATAGATGCGGTAGAAAACACTGAGGGACCCAACATTTCTACGCAGCGCCAACGAACCAATCCGATTGGTAATAGCCCGATCATTGACAATTCGAGTTTCTCTACGTTTAATGCGGACAAACGGGAGGAGCTGGTACTGTGGTACCCCTGCCCAGAGTTGAGAACAGTACTCCATATGAGGCTGAATTTACGCTTTGTTTAGTTGTAAGCCATAGGTCCACTTGAAATACTGTCTCGCTTTACTGAGCACACAAAGTTCTTTAGAGGCTATTAGATCTTGAAATTACTAGTTTTTTTTTAATAAGCTTGTCTTTAGCACCAATTTTATTTAAAATAACAACTCGTCGCCTTATCAATTTGAAACTTCTTTCGACTCGTTCGAGACTGACGTGTTCCAGTCTGGGTGGCTTAAGATATAGTAGAAATAGGCACATGAGCGAGTGGGTTAGGTGATGGAAAGTAGTCACCACTGTAACAACAACAAGAGGTAGCAATAAATGCGAAGAGAGTTTTTAAATTATTTATTAATGTTTTTTAACAGCCCTGGATCAAAATTTCGGTAGAAAATCGGTGTTAAGGAGGCTATTCCAGATTTCGATTTTGGATAAAAAGAAGCGAACAGATATAGACGGCTCAGCATCAAGGTGGTGTGGGTGGAAACCTTGTGTGACCGTGGCCCCACAGGGCCCCCCAGGGCCATTTCGAATAGTTTGTCAGAACACTCACTTTACGACTAGGTTTGTCGACTACCTATACTACCTACCTAACTTTAATTTGATTAACTTTAGAGTTTGGTACTGGAAAGCGCCAGCCCAAAGGCGACAAGTACTCCACATGTCAGCCACACTAATTTTTGTATAGGACATGTAACCGCGCAGAAGTGAAGAACCGCCTCGGATGGTTTAGCACCTCCAATTTCTTTGAAGCTAATTTAGCTTTAACCTCTAAATTCACTTTGCAAGTTGGAGACTAAGCAGTTTTGAGTGTGTCTGTATTTGCGCCGGTTATGATATAGGCCTTTGTTATTTCTGTCATAACAATATTTTGTTCTAATCTACGATGTAAGGAAATCTGAAGAGTGACATACATGTAGATACAGAGATAGTAGGCATTGTGACCCTTGGAATGTATATGCAGTGGCCTTTTCAAGAATAGTGCTTGTCTATGACTTACAAAAAACTCTCCGATCCTCGTATAAGATTAACAGGTCCTTTTTTTATGATATTGGAAGACAAACAAGCAGAAGGATTTACTGATGGTATGAAATTCACGCCGCCTAGAGACACCAAAGGTGGAAATGGTGCGTTGCCAACCTGAGGCCGGGATGTTAGGCCTCGAGCAAAAGTAAGTTTACCTAGCCGGTAAACTTTACCCTCTGAACTGGAACACGTCATGACGTTATGGCAGTAGGAATAGGTAAGGCGGTGGTACCAATCCGGGCGAGTCGCTGCTAAACCCTCCACTAATACATAAATAAAAAACGATGGTTCCTTGTCGATTACGTAAAATAAGACGTGGTTAAAAAGTTTACTTACCATCATAGTATTTGTAGTACGAACTCAAATAATCGGCCGTTGGATGAAGCACAGGATTCAAATATGGAAAAATCGGGTAATATGGCGGCGTATATGGAAAATGTACAGCCATTTCGTAATTAATCGACAATTATCTATTCAATCCTGTAGCTTTACAGACTACTCAGTATACAAAAAGTAAGAAAATAATATTATCAATCAATAAAAATTGATATATCCGTAATCAGTAATGTATAATCATGTATCCATTAACTATCTTTGTAAGAACGCAAATCATGGTGATTTTAGATATTGTGAACGATGATATTTTTTTCTTTCCGATAACGGCCAGTTTCGACCAATAATGGAGTCTTGATAAATAAAGGCAAAGGTGATATTTTATAATGCCAAGTTGGTGACGAATTTTTTTCTTCTGCCGATAGTGGCCGATTAACCAATGACTATGCTTTGATAACACAAGCAAGGGATTTTTATTGTGTTAAAACATACACTGCTTATCGATCCCTTGAAATCATTAACTTACCCCTGGCAAAAAAATTGCTAAGGTTTTTTAATAACGCCAACTACGACTTTTACAAATGTCTATCAAACGGTCGTAAGTCAACAACAAAACCTCTTTTGATCTTAAAGCAAATAAGCGCCTGACTTTTCTTTGTCTAGGTCTTAGTTATCTTGTTTAAAATAGACTTTCTGATAAGTCGTATTAAATTGTCTCATATAGGAGATAGTTTTTTATATTTAAAAGATCTGAGACAGTAATTATAATGTTTTAAAACAGATACAGAAACTTTTACAAGACTGTCGCAAGTTGTCCGTGGTCTTCGTAGAGCACAACAAAAACGACATAAACAATAAGAGCAGTCGCTATTATGCACCTTTCTACTCTTCACTGTACGTTTGTTCAGAAAGTATGGCATAAGTACGATTTCCTTTGCCTTAGCGTAAAAATAAAGTTCCAAAATCTTCACAGCACTGTAAACCTTAAGCACGAACTTAAGTTTGGTATTCACAAATTCTTCTTTACAAATAATCTGTAGACGTACGAAAAAATTCCCATTTTAAATATTTAAAAATCGAACAAAATGTTTATCACTGCGCGAGAACTAGCGTAATGTCAGCTAATGTCAAATGACATCTTTATAAGCAACATAGAGTAAATAAAGATATCTGGTATATTTACACTGCAATCCATGATAACGAATAAAACTTAATTTTTTAACCGCACAGTCGCTTCCATGTCGACGGCCATGGCTGTGGGCAGGCGACGAATGACTAATCATATTTTAATGATACCGGAGGTCAATCTATATGATAATGTAGTGATAAACCAACAACAAATAGACTATCATTTATTTCGTTGAACTGGTTTTAGAATAAATTTGTTTTTTAATATGCAAAAAATAGCAATACGATGACTTGCTTATTGTTTTGCGTAATTTTACATTGACTATTACATGTTGCGAAGGCGACAGTACATTATTATACAGGAAAAATGTTATAAAGAGGAAAGCTTTTATCGTTTTATTTACATTGTATAAGTTCCAAAAGTACTGAACTGATTTGAAAAATTCCTTTAACTTGAGTATCCTCATTTACCCCTGATAAACATAGACTATATTAATTGAAAAACCTTTTTATCCGTGACCCGGACGGACTGCTAGTAATAAAACATTTCTCTACCTACTATACTACTATAACCCAAAGGTAATAAAAAAGTAACGTGTAATATGGGTGTTAGTTAAATTCAATATTAATACATAAAAATAAATTAAACAAATCATCATCAGATAAATAATTATCTTTGTTGGGAATCAACCATATTTAGTTAGTCTTACATATTTACGCCTATTTTATCACTTGGCAATTAGAGTGAATAATATATATAAATAAAACGATGTTGAAGTGTTTTGCTTATTTGGACGCCGCAAATTCTTTATGTGTATGACAAACAACTCTTGAAGAAGTGTTTTACAGTATATGTTATATTTTATCTATTAGTGTCGTATAAGTACAATAGAAAAATAATTTTGGTATTACACAAAACATTGACTAAATGCAAAACCAACAAAATGGTAGCTTTGTAAAACTAAACGTAAGTGTAAGGCTTATTATAAAAAAAAGATAATAGATGGCGCTGTACCAGCACCTTACAGTAGCCAGTAATAGCAGACAGCTATAATGATGAATACAATATTTTTGACTACAGTTATGACTATGAAAGGTATTAGCCATGTAACAATATCTTGTTGTCGAGATGCTGGACAATTTGTGGCCTACCTTTATTGCAGGCCGAAACAAAATACATAATATACACAAAAACCATTACATTTTTCTTAAATCGGCTCCTTAATTTTTTTTTAAATTTAATGTAGTTGTATAGCTTATGGCCAGATCAACATTTCGGATACCATTTATCCTAAAAATAAATTAGGCTAACTTTTACTTCAGGAAAACATTTCGTTCCCGTCACTAGTCTCGAAAAGTCACTTCAATGTGTATACGAAGTCACGGGGAACGAACAACTAATAGTTCCAAACATTAAGGTTACAGTAAACTACACGATATAAAAACATCTCGGATTAAAAATACTTTCTTTATTACTTTACAATTAAAAATCAAAAGGGAGAGGATCAACAGATACCTGTGCTATCATGTTCATTTCCCCATCGCTCAGAGATTAAAATTTTATATTTCGGAGTTGTTTACCAGTGTAATTTATAAATATGATTTTTTTTGAGACACATCTCTTCGAAATTTTTATATTATTTCAGGTTAAAAGTTATACACTAGGAAAAATATACAAAATACTGTGGAATTAATATCGCTATCCAGGATACAGACCTTGCCCAGTGTACAAATATCGCCATAATATTATAATATAACAATCTATTTTTTTTTATTTTGTAAATAAACTCACCCTCATTCATCGCCATGTCCATGAGCTGCAGGTCTTCATCGTTCAGGATGGATTGCAGAAAGCCATCTTGATTGGTGGTCATCTCGGGATTTGGATTCTGCAAGTAGTTTGGGTGTTATTTGATATTCATTTGTAAGTAAAATATCGATGTGTGTATCGGACTCGTCCATGACGTGTCGCGTAGTATCAAGTATTCATTATAAATATATCGGACAAAGTTACATTTGTGGTTTTTAAAAATGTGCAATATAACTCAAAAACTGCTGACTATCTCTCGGTTGCTATAAGCAACGAACTGTAATCCGTTAGTATAACCATTGGTAGTTTGCCTAAAAATGACGAAGCGTTGCTCATTGTTACACAAAATATTTCTAGTTAACAGTGGATAACGAACGACCGTAGTTCAATTTTTACTATTCGTACAAAAAATACCTGTTCGTAAGCAAAAGGACTCGTTTTTTGAATATAGGAACCGGCCATACATCTCGTTTAAACAAATGTTCGTTGATAGAACAAATTATAGAGCTTTAGAGTTAGTATGTATTTTGAGTATGTTCGTACCAGCTACATTGTACCGGCGCGGCCAATTTATAGATACTGTTACATTTGGTGACTGATATCCGTATTGGCAGTAGGTACAAGGTAGCTGGCCACTGGGATCTTACTCCATGAGTTTTCGTTGAGATCTACAGCGTATATTGTTAAGATTTTTCTCTATCACAGTTGAAGTTAGAAGGGGTGGAGCACGTCTTAGCAATTAGGAAGTCTGTCTTTCATAAAATTGAGCATTATAAAAAATGGTTCTAGAAAAGCTCCGAGTCATTTTTTGAGACCTTACAAACGATATCCCCCACAAACTGGAGTAAAAAGTAGTTAGTCACTGCTTGTAGCATCAGCTTTACCAATGAAAGTCCCCTCAAAATTCCTCATGTCATTTTTTTTGAAATTTATTTATTTGCGGAATAAGTGTGTTTAAATGTTGTTACAGAATACTTATTCGTATCAATATATTCTACCACATTGTGGTGTGCAAATATTTAGTTTTATTAAATATATTGTAGTTTTTGTTAAAGATAAGCGGATTTTAGGACAGACAGAAAATCGTGGAAGACACCTAAAGCTGATTATACAATGTAGAGACAGCATACCTGATAGTAGATGCCATCATGCTGCTGCGGATGATGAGCCGACTCCACCTTGTACGCACCCTCGACTGGCGCCGCAGCACCCACTACGAAATAGAAACAAATTTGTACATTTAAATAATGTGCCTGGTTGGCGATAGGCCTATCCTATCAAATTGTGGGACTTAGGGTCTTCGGCTAGTCGTGGGTACCACGGTTGTGCCTCTGCCTAACTCTCCGGGAATATGGATGTGAAGATACTTAAGACACTTTTACATAAATAAGCTACCCCCAATGGAAAAAGAGGGGTGTGTGTCTGTGGTGGTATCATTACTTTTCATCGGATGAACCAATTTCGATGTGGAATTTTTGTTTTGAAAGCTAAGGTTTAAAATGGATTTTAGCTACATTTAGGGCGATCGAAAAATTGAATTTGTGTTATAATTTTTCTTCATTGCCCTTATGAGTGAAGAAAGTACAGAGTTGAAACTAATATATTAGAAGAGGCAAACGAGCAGGAGTATTGCCGTCTCGTCATCTGCAAGTAAGAGATTTCCTCTTCCCTCGGACATTCACAACATAATAGGGAAACACATGCGTTGTAGGCCATTTTCTTACAGGATCGAAAATCGTATGGACTACCTTGAAAAGTTTGGAACATCCTAAACAGGTTCACAACACTTTGGAAAGGTTTGTAACTTCTTCCTGGAAAAGTTTGAATTCGGTTGGTACAAAATAAAAAAAGGCTTTTGAAACCAAGGGCACAGTCCTCAGAAGCACCAATTTTTCTCTTCCTCATAAGCATATAAATAGTCAAATCTTGTCAGAGCTATCTCTATAAAGCGTTTTAATTATTTTTATAGACATTCCATTTTCATAACTTTTTGAATCCCTGTCCATTAGGTTACTGTTGAAATTAGATTCATGCAAGATTGGAAATAAGAATCGGATTTTCTAACATTTTGTACTATTTAACTATACATTGGAACGAATGGTCAATGTATTTACAAAAAAAAATCAACGAATCCGATATAATAATTTATTTTATGTGATTTGCTGAATTTTTACTTTCTGATTCTTTATGTTTTTGGAACCAAATGTTAATAATTCGTTAGAATTGTGGTCAAGAGTTCAATCATTTTGTACTCTTGAACACAATACTAACGAATTACCAATAATAACCAATCTGACTGCAATTTTCGACTTATATGAAACCAAGATCCAAGACCATATAACTGATCATAGAACATACAAAACGGTAATTTATGTATTAAAAAAATACTAATTGTCTGGTCATGTAGTGTGTTTTTTGAATTGTTGAAATGTAATCAAATACACAATGGCTAAAGTAGCATTAAACATCAGTAAGCTTTTTCTCTGAAAGTTTTTTTTGTTATTATTTTATGCAAGATTTTAAATAGTTAGGTCCCCTTTAATCATTTCTTGCGTTCGACGAATGTTTGTGACTTTTACCAGACGGTGGGTTCAAAACTATATAATATCTTATATCTTAATAAATATAAATTACGTGTCACGTGTGACTCCTAAACTACTTAACCGATTTGAATCAAATTTGCAAACCGTGTGCAGTTTGATCCAACTTGAAAGATAGGATAGCTTACATCTCAATTTGTAATCAAAAAAATTAACATCCGAGCGAAGCCGGAATAGGCAGCATAGGCAGCTAGTATATATTCATTCACGCCAAGACCCTTATGAGTTGGCCAGAGAGTATCGAGTGCCTAATATCACGATCGTTGCAGAACTGTCTAGTTTTTCCACATTACCCTTCTCATTCTTCGCCTCTGTGGTCTAGCGGTTCAATTGTTGGACTTGATTGCATGAGATCCCGGGTTCGAATCGGGTCGGGCAACAAAAAAGAAAATTGGGTTTTCCGAATTTTATATTAAAAAAAAGTTGCTCGGGATTGGAAATGTGTGCCCGATTGTCGATAGGCTTGCCACCTATCACATTGTGGGACTTAGTGTCTTCAGCTAGTCGTGGGTACCCTGGTTGTGCCTATGCCGACCTTTTCGGGGATATGGGCGTGAAGATATTTTTTTTAATACCTTTCTCATACAAACAGGTCGGTTTCAGAGGCTTTTGACACTACCCTCGGATAAAACCCGAGCGTTTTGATCGTGGAATGTTAACCGAGGTCTCCCCGGGTATTACATTCTATATATCAGTCGTTGTGGGCCCAGATACAAAACGTATATTTACCGTATGCTTCGTGATGCTTCTCCGGGACCGCCGCAATGGGAGTGTGGTAGTTTGGAGCGTAGCCGGTGGCGCCATGGCTGTAGGACGGGACATACAATTATTTTGTGATGGGTACAATGAAACCTGTTCAACCCTAAAACGCTATCTTACTCAAATACACATAGTCGTGCTCTAGCCAAGACGCAAGACCTACCAACCCTAGTATTTTTGCATTACCGTCCAGCAGCTTGGATATTGTGTGACTCAAATTCCTCACTAATCGGATTAAAGATTGGTTTGGTAGTCAAGCGACACTTCGATATAATATATTATACTATTCGATATAATATATAGGTTTGATAATTATTATCAATCATGAGCCAGTGTCAAAACATTTATTTGGTTAACGAGGAATATTTTACCCGTGATAAATAAATTATTTATTCACCTAATTACTCGTAAGTAATCTTGGCTAGTAAATAAGCTAGTCTTACTAGGGATATTTACTTGGTAAACTCTTGCAAAGAGGTTTTTACTAAAGTTATATTCAAAAAATGACAGGCCCGCTAAGTTTGTTTAGTCTGATCTACTAAACAGATGGCCATGTTCCGATCCAGTGATAGATTTTAGAATTATTTATCTAATCTTACATCTGTATCATAAGAACATGTTGTATGGTCAATACCAAATAGATATTATCTTATTCTTAATTATTCTCGCCTATATGCTTTTAGCATAATTTCAAATCACGGCTCCAGGCAACTAGCATGGAACAAAATAAATGATAAATATCTCTGGACAAGGCACACAAATTGAATCTAACCCCAAAATAATCAAATTATATGCTTGTGTTATGGGTGTTAGTCAACAATTGCAATACATAGAAGTACTTAAATAGATACCAGAATAAATTTAATAAACACCCAGACCTGGAGATGCAGACATCTAAATGTTCATCACACAAATGTCTGCCCACGTCGGGAATCGAACTCGAACCTCGCGGTTAGTCGACGTAGTTCGGCGTTTACGCTAGCCACTCGACCGATGAGTGCATTAAACAACACTAAAATTAAATATTTTCAATAACCCCTGACAAAAACATTCATGTAATTTTTCTAAGAACAATCTCGATCACGTCACTAAACAAAAAACATGCATCGAAATTGATTCATTCGTTCAAAACTTATAATGCCACAAACATACACACACAGACACGTCAGACTCATAAAACCCCCTTTTTAATAGGAGATTGAAAATCGCACCGCATGCACTTCTACTTACAATAGTATGCATTCCGATAGCTAAAAATGTTATTGTCACGAGGTAGGATTCGACGAATAGTTACGTTCGCCGTTGCTCTTACTAGCTACGAGCTATTTCTATGTATGTTATGTTTAACTCACCTGATGTTGTGGGGGTGGGAGTGGGGATGAGCGTGGGGATGGGGATGCGCGTGGTGCTGGTGGTAGTGCTGGTACTGGTCCGGTGGTGGAGGGATCGTCAGCAATGACGCGAGATCTTGCCACCGTTGCTCCACCGACATAGACCGCATCAGCGACTGGAAGTTAACGAAATTAACTGTTAAATAAAACTTTACGAAACAAATTTTCACGAGCTCATACGTCGTCAATTTTGAATTAAGAGAAACATCAATTTCTTCTTTCATATCTGTTTTAGTTAATCATATCACCATAATGTGATCAAATCAAAATGTTTCGAATATCTACCATATTGTGTATAAAAATTTATAAGAGTACAAAAATACAACGTAAAACGGGAAAAGTGCTGCTGTAGGTATGTGCTATGTACTACTGTTACTCTTGAATCTCGATAATCTGGAATCGGGTTTGTGTCATTTTGTATGAATGAACACAATACTAGCGAATTATTATCAGATAACATTTGGTTACAGTAAATAATACTTTAATTATGTCGGATTCGTTTATTTTTTTGGAACTAAACATCAATAGCTCGCCAGTATTGTGTTTAAGGGTAAAAAATGGCGAAAATCCGATTCCGATTTCCATTAAATCGAGATTCAAAAGTAACAGCAAGCTAAACTAGTACGCCAGAGACTCTGTGGGACTTCAGGCATACTTGGAGGATCTATCGGCTTAAGAATGAGCTGGCAGGGTTGAAATAGGTATTAAGTAAAGATTAACAACGGAGTAACAAAAAATAACCCTGTTATTACATAAAAAATAACAATCAGCAATCGGAAAACGATCAATTGTTAAATTGAATTGGATCAAATTGAAGTTGAAAATACTTTCTTGGGCAGAGTTATTCAATCCTTGACCGTTCTAACAAAAGAAGCAAATATTTCTATACACGTACGGGCGTTATTATCAAACTAAGAATAATACTCTGGCGACCAGAAATTAAGCTTGCATCATTTGATCACACAACTCTGGACCAATAAAAAGCTTTGACGACACAACGTTTCTGTTGACTGCGAATCCCGTTCCCTAAACAGCAGGCTCTCTCCGTGACTGTAATTGGCCAGAAATATCAAAATGTAGCAGTCTCGTGTTAAGCGCGCACCGTTAATAAGGTCCACCAATATTAGCATTTGGAATGTCATCTCATAAAACGGAATCTCACCAGTATTTACCCGAATCTGTGTTTTCTAATGTACTTTATTGATGAGCAATGATTATTGGTTTTCGTTAACGGTTTGGTTTAGGGTTCCGTGATAAAATTAACTGTCCACACGCCTTGACTCGTATTTAAAGGGTTCTATTTTGCATTATGAGAAAATATAATAAATAACCGTCTCTGGTCGAATTAAAAAAAATATCTAAACCCAACGTAAACATCATTATATGCATTTATTATGGGTAATAGACAACGATACTGATACAAAGAAATAAATAGATATCACTATAAATTTACCAGACGCTCAAACCCGGAAATGCAGACCTCTATGTTCATCACAAGTGCGTGCCCTCGTCTGAAATATAACTCGAACCTGGCAGTTTGTCGGTGGAAGTATGTACGCCCTTCGACCAACGAGGCGGTCAAACATGGACGTCGATTTTGGATAGCTGTTAATTTTGGTAGATTTTTTTATAATTTTGTGTAGTTTAAGTCAACAAGTATAGTATCCAAAAGAAATTAATTAATTATTAATTTCCTCAATACCGCCAAATCTCAGTCAGTCAACTTAGCTAAGTTGTCGCCGTTTTACCCGAAACGGTGAGATGATTTACTATGACGACACTGTTTTGAACCATTTAAGCTCCATTTCATATAATCTGGTGATAACTTGATACAAAATTCACCGTCTTACGAGCTGACGATCTGACGCGAGTTTAGAAGTTCTTACCCATTCCAAAAAAAGTGCGCAACGCCACTAAAGATTATAATTAATAATAATTAACTTTAAAGATAATTTATATAGGGTAATTTATATAAATTAACTTTAAAGATCTAAAACATCGCCTCTGCGGTCTAGCGGTCCGTTTGTTGGACTTGACTTCAAGTTGGGCAACAAAAAATGTGTTTTCTCAATTTTCTAATACAAAAAAGACGTTGCTCGGAATTAGATAAATGGCCGGTTGGCGATAGCCAATAGGTTTGCCACCTATCACATTGTGGTACTTTGTCCTCGGCTAGTCGTGGGTGCGCTGGTTGTACTTCTGCCTACCGTTTCGGGGACACGAGCGGAAAGATACTTAAAACATTTATAACAAGTTTGTTGGGTTAAAAGTCAATTTTGATTGGAATAAGTTTAGAGTACGCATCAAGCGCCATTGTTTATTACATGTTCAAGTAAGTTTTCAGCTATACATAGGTACAGAACGCTTTTATAACGTTTAATAATAAAATGACTTTTGTAAGATTTACTAATTCATAATTCTAAATAGATTTAATTACGTTATAGATCTATACACAATGATTCTTGTCACGCGTCTTTAATAATTCTAAAAACTACCACCGAATCGCAGCCTGAAATCAAATTTCTCAGATTGGAACTTAGAGTAAAATATTAATTTCAGAAATTAAATTAGGATAAAAACCAATGCTTCATTGCTTGCCGGATTTTGATGAAATAGCTAAAAAAATCAATTTGTACTCAATTTCAAATGAATCGAACACTTCATACATTAACGTCGAATTATTTTCATTCAATGTTCGGTTCATACATACATATTTCTTGACACCACCCGAGGAAAATATTCAACCGAGAATATAATATATGATATTGGAGGACAAACAAGCAATCGAATATCCTGATGGCAAGAACTGACGCTGCCTAGAGACACCAAACGTGGTAATGGTGCGTTGCCTGATGCCGGGATGTCAGGCTACGAGCAAAAGTAGGTTTACCGGCTACCTTACCCTCCGAACCGGAACACGTCAACGGCAAGCACTGACTATATAAAACCATAACTCTCCTTCCGTAGACAGGTAAAAACTAGCACACCAGTAAACAAACACAAAGCAACAGTACAGTATAATCCAAACACTCGGCCGGAGAAACCCGGTGTTGACTTAGCACTTGTGAACAGTTGAGCACACTTGTAATAGTCTCGGATTGAAAACGAACTGAATATTGCTATCTCTCAATGACATTCTCTTTCTAATATTTGTGAAACTCCATATTTAAAACAATATTTAAAAACATCAAATTCTAACTGCACAAACTATGTATTACTTATGATTTAGTCTATTCTCTATATCTTTTCATATATAAAATTCTCGTGTCACAATGTCCGTCACCGTACTCCTCCGAAACGGCTTGACCGATTCTCATGAAATTTTATGAGCATATTGCGTAGGTCTGAGACTCGGCCAACATCTTTTCATACCCCTGAGTGATAAGGGTGACTCACCCCAAATTTTTTTACTACAATCACATTAAAAATATAACAGAACAACGTCTGCCGGGTCAGCTAGTACTTAGATATAATCTAATATCTGTAATATCTGTATTTCTCTTGGTCAAGCACACTAAGAAAAACTTAAAAGCATGTAATAAAATGTTACTATTTCTACGTCATTACTGAACTTTTATATTTTTTTAATTTGAAAAAAAAAACAAGTACTTCAGACGTGTGTAATGGAATCCCAGGGAGATCGGGGAAAATAATTAACTTTTGTGTACGCAGAGACAAGAATAAAATTGCGTTTTTTTACAGTTTTATTGCGCTTACTACTAATTACATAAATGTCAGTAGGTTAAATTTCTTAAATTTTCTAACCCTCTTTTTTTCATAAGAATCTTCTCCTGCCAAATATTATTACGACAAAGAAGAATTAGTGATTTTTTTCCATCCGCCCAAGCGCGACGCGATGACCAAGAGTAATAAAGATTCTTTTTCTGTATGTATCTTTACATGTAGTCATTAAATAACAATACATTGTGCATATTGATAATAATGTCACTATATAACCGACTTAAGGGCCAATGGATTTCAAGCAATCTAGATAGCTGCGTATCCGCAGGCCTGTCCTATACCTAATTGCCATATTTATCCTGTCCAGAGATATGTTATTGGCAAGCGATAACATAAAAATGGATCAAAATATCAATATTGGACAGCAAGTTTTGGAATAGGATTGATTATTAATATTAAAACAAAATAAAATTACGCACCAACTTCAATGGCATTTCGATGCACCAGCTTTACACACACAACCCAAACCCACACACACACACGCACACACACGCACACACACACACACACACACACGACGGTTCTAGTGATGTGCATAACATTTAACAAAATAATAGCTAAATTTAAAACTCGCGTCTAACAAAACACATTATAGCAACATAGCAAATGTTATGTAATTTTCCTTTTACAAACCCTTAATTACATTGTGTTAGTCTAAATTGTTTAAAATTATAGCTAATAGCTGTGTTAGTTTCAGAAACCTAACACTAACAACTAGATACAATTTAGAGAAAATTTAGAACTAGCAATTTAGAGCTCGATATTGTCGTGTTTCGGTTTGGAGAGTGGGGAGATTTAACAACCTAGCTTCGGGTTGGAAACGCACCAACACCAACTTTGGTGTTTACAGGCGACGTGTATTTCGCACTAATTTGATTTCCCATTTCACAAAAAGCCTCTTTTCCTTTAAGTCGGTCAAAAAGAAAATGCCAACAGCCGTAACGTATGGAAAACAGCGAGCCGTCAACTTCCGCTATTCTCAAATAATTAAAACTATTGAAACGGCGCCATTTTTATTGAAGTGTGAATTGACGAAAGTTGATTGATTGACATATGAAATTATTTTCACTACCGTGACGCAATAAAACGGACAGTAAATTAATTTTTACAGCCACCGACTTGTGGGAGAGGTCACAAGTTCGACTCCCGTTAGGGTTTATGGTTATTGACAAACATAAATATTTTCGACATAATTAATGGCGAAAACTAATGAAAATAGATAAGAGAATAGATAGATGTCGAATGTAATTTATTTTAAGAGGTAGTAATTTTGTTGCGAACTAACATTTTTAGTTATCTTTATCTTCTTTCAACGACCGTAATAGAAACAGACAAAACACGTTTAGTGCTATCAGATTAATTTGTACATAATAATATTTCAACAGACTTCTATTCTATTCCTCGGAAAAAGTTGATTAAAAACGTCACGAGTTGTTAGAAAAACGTCCGGACTATGCCATTTCTACAATGCTCCATCACTTTTCTTTTACTCTAAAAACTAAACTAAACAACACTTAAAATATGTTTAGTTAGTGCACAGCAGAATTATTATCTATACATACTTTATGTGGACTAGCTGAAAGTTTCGCAGGAATCCAATCTATTAAGTTGGACTAAATAATATATAGTTACGAAATTTATCATAATGTGTTCAGCAGCTTCAAAGACAGAGTTAGAAGGTATACCAATATAAACGTATTCTCCCATTTATGTTTACTATTTAAAAAAAACAAAAACTAAACATACATAATGAATATTATGAGAAAACCTAGTAAATACAAAGCCCAAATCTTTCTCATAATAGTGGTACAAATAATGCATTTAAAAACCTTTTTTTAAGAGGCAGCAAGACAAACAAAATCCTATTTTTTATTTCTTTATATTCATATCATCCAAAACTTGTAATTGTACTTATCGCACTATTAGAGATGTGTATTTTTTTAATTTATTTTCGAGGCTGGTATAAAATATTTTAGTGTGTGGTCGCGATTCCGTCGCAGTGGCACTTTATGAGCATGTTACTCGTTAACCAGATAAATTAAAGAATATTTTCCATATCAGAAAACCTGGGGACACAACAGTGTTCCCGCCACCACAACAAAACGAAGCGCGAGAAAAAATAAATAAATAAAAAAAAACTCAAAATCCTCCCACTAACGGAATCAAAAGTCCTTTTGATGACTAGACTGTGTGTGCGTATTAAAAGTCTTTTACAAAAAAAAATGTGATTACTGTTAAGGCGAATAATGATGTGTGTCAAAGAATATCCGTATCCACGGACTATGCTTGTCTCAGTTTTTTATATAAAAAAGGCTACAAGTTGGGTAACGCTGGGGGCGTTCTTCTACAACTTGAAGAGGGCAACATTTTCTCAATTATTTTGAAGTATTATAATATGTTCTAGAAACGTCGGGTACCGTTATTAGTGTACGTACGTGTGTCCGATTAGACATATTACATGTTGCGTGCGACAAATTACCCACACGTATATAATTTTGTAGCACCTTGAGGCTCTCCCAAGGTCGCCTATACTTCCATGTTTATGTACACATTGTACACCATATTTAAAATGTTCAGATTTAATGAGACTGCAAACCAATGAACGGAAAATCTTAGAAGCAACTTTCATAATTTTTTTCCTCAAAATATATTTAAAATTTTTGTTTCGAAATTCATTACACATTTAATTTAATTCATGCCACTTTTACACCCGAGTGTTTTAATAGGAGACGAAAATTTTGAGTTACGGGCGTACTGTGCAATTCAACTATAGCAGACGTTTTTTATAAGGACACTTTTTACCGCCTATTTTGTTATACACTTGCCCGTTTACTGTTGCGGTTATCTTTGTTCCATATTTTTAAAATTAAACTTATGAAAGAAAAGATGTTGGTCTAGCAAGCACCGCCAAATTCTCTTTTAGTTGTAGTAACTTGGTGAAAAAAAATAATTGCTGAAAGTAACCTTAGTCCTTGAATTCTTATACCGTACTTGTATTCGCTGTACTACTGTACCTGTAGCTGTACCCGCGACTTCGTTTGGAACTGTCTACAGTAAACTCTTACCCGATTTAAATAAGTAAATCGATATTACATTCAAATGTTTCTCTACATTACAGAATTTAACTAATAGCTAACTTTATACTGAATTTTTATTTTAGCACTTGACCTGTGCTTAGGATAAATTTTCTATAAATTTTAAAGAAAGAAAAAATTTCGCCCCAGACAGGATTTGAACCTGTAACCTTTCGTCTCA
>NJDC01058133.1:0-16683 GCA_002245475.1 Calephelis virginiensis | reverse complement strand
AGTAGCTCAATTGGTTAGAGCATTCGTCGGCTTGAGACGAAAGGTTACAGGTTCAAATCCTGTCTGGGGCGAAATTTTTTCTTTCTTTAAAATTTATAGAAAATTTATACTGAATGTTATTATTTCCTAACTACAAAACTGATGACTGAAAAAAATACGGGACATTCTGTAATTCGGGACACAATGAAGAAAAAAAAAATGGGATAACACGTTAATAAATTAAAACCCTAATTTTACATTTTGTTACACCTTTCCCACGGAAATTTCTTTAGTGAACCACACAAAAAGTAGCCTATAACCTTCCTGAGAACATAGAGTACTAACTACCTACTCAATTTCGTTAGCATCGATTCAATCGATTCAGTGTGAATCTCGGTCTGGATACAAGTAGACAGACAGCAAAAATTTTATTTTCTGCCCATTTTTAGTCATCAGCATTAATTTTTTAAATATATTTAATATCCTACAGTTTTATGTAAGTAAGTAATAAGTATAAGTTCTACAGTTTTATGTGTGTAAGTATTAAGAAGAAAGTGATAATTATTCACTTCAAGTCCAAATTCAAAAATCTTAAGTAAAATTAAAATGTCAATATCAAACACACATGTTAAGAGTACTTGAAGTTCTAGTTTTCTCTTTCCCAACTTTTAGTAATGGCAACAAATAGAAAATCCTTCCTCCGTGCTTCGGTCTCCTCAGTGCCGAGGATCGTGACCTCCCCTGACTAACGTAACGTGGCAAAAGTTAATTGCGATATCTACCAGGGTCCAAAAGAAAATTTGATGTAAAATGCGGGCACGTACGGATTCTAATTTTCGGAGGCATTTCAATTACATCACTATTACGCAATTTTAAATCCCAACTGCATATTTTCAGAGTACAAAATCCTAAGAAAAATTATGGCACATTACATCCATTGGCTGATGCAATCCGGAAGCACGGTCCCTACTAATTGTGAAGCCCCCAAAAACGGGTCCCCATACAAACAGTACCAATTGCATAATATAATCTAGCTTATAATTTGCTACTGTACAATTATAAGTCAAGGTCCGACTAAGGCCCCATAATTTAATAATTATCCCATACAATACCACAATCGTGTGTAAAAAGCCGAATTATCTGAATACGGGTGTTTTTGCCACGGTGACGTCATACGATTGATGGCCGCACTTCCGGCTAGTTGACGTTGATTAGTGTTTTTTTTTATTCAGGCAAAGGAACGTACTGATACATCCTTGGACATTAGACGACCTGATTTAGCACTTTGCCATCTAGTTATGACTGACTGCAGCGGTGAAATAATTCAGTAACTTAATTACTCATCCAGTGGGCAATAAGGTCGTCACATACCAACGCCGACAGACGACGAGAATAGACGTTTCTCTTATTGCTTGCTATGTGAAAAATAACACTGCAAACCTTTAAGTTTTTATATTAGCCAAGCCAAAAAAAGATACGGGATTTGAAAGGTAAAAACGCAGACCTGGTGGGAAGAAAAATGTAAGTAAAATATGTAGCATAGGGTCTTCCATAAGGTCGCAAATGTGCTTCGAATTCTGACTCTTGGCATAATTCAAATGTAGAGAAATCGCATCACTCAACCAATTCTAAAATAACAATTTAAACACAATAAAAACGCACCTAAGTTTTAAACCAAAGTTTTTTTGTGACAAGCTTTTTAAGCAGTGAAGCGATAAGAGTGTTAAATTTACATAAACACGGTGACAGGTGAAATTGAAAGCTTGTAATGAATCTCTATGAAACGAGAGGAACTTAAAACAACAAAAAAATGTTGTGTTGATTATTTTAGAAGAAGGTAATTATAAAAAAAATATATTGACAGTCGCTACACTTTCTACTGCTACACATCAGAAAATTTAGGAATTAAATGTTCATATATAAGTGAGGATGTCTGTCGGGTCAGCTAGTGACAATTTAAATACAAACTACTAAAAATTTAAATTGACTGTTTAATTTAAACACTAGTTGATCACATGTTTTACTAAACACTCAACAACTGCTCAACCAATAACATGCTGCCACGTCATCCATGTCTGCATGTTATTGGTTAGATCAAGTCAATTAGTTAAACAGAGGTCATTTTTTTTGCAGCAAGGCAATAAGACTTCAATTATTAAAGACTTAACTCTACACTCAAATGCAAAACACGTATAGTAGTACTATGCAAATTATGCGCTTCGGCTATATTCGTCAAGCTTCGGAAATCCGAATGTATTTTAAAGTTATCTATATAGAGTTGTTATTACATAATTTAGATTAGGTCAGTCAATTTAAAAATAAAAGTATAAAGAGTAAACAGTGTAAATTCCGGGCAACCATGTTCTTATTACAAAATTTAAAATACACATTTTCTTCGTTTTTTGTTGCCCGACACGGGGATTGAACTTGAAACCTCAAGAAGTCAAGTTCGACGCCGGACCGCTACACCAGAGAGGAGAAATCATACTTATGTTATAAATGAGAAAGTTTGTAAGAATGAAAGGACGTTTGTAGTTTTTAAACGGATTTAAATGAAACTTTTTTTTAATTTTATTGATAATTTAAATGAAACTTTAGATGAATATAGGTTTAACCATCACAATAACAAATTGGCTACAATTTAAAAAAAAAATACATAAGTACGCAAGCAAAGCCGCGAGTAGCAGCTTGTATTTATTAATAGACACATAACAACACACTTGACTTTATAAAACTTAAAAAAAAGAGACTTCTTAATATTATGAGAGGTCGGCGAGCAAGCACATGGCTTTCCTGTAGTTAATAGATAACCGTGGCCCATAGACGCCATAGATGACAACCGGGAAGGTTGCTGCACAGCACTCTACACTAACTCAAAATTTAAAAAAAAATATTCTAGAATACCTAAAAAAAACAAATAAATAATAGTCATAAAATGTGGTAATATGAGTCTATCAATAGAAAATATCTCAGTATTTATTGAGGCAAATATAGTGTACCTACCTCAACACTATCTACCACAACAAAGTGTTACAAAATTACTAAAAGTACAACTCGGTTTCGATTCCGTCCACAAGACACACCGCGTGGTCTTGTAGCAAGAAATATAAATGTTTAATGCAACAGTTATTAAACTCGGCCATAATATTAATCTTAATTTAGGCATAAGTTCATTAACAATCAGCTGTTGCCCGCGGCTTCCTCCGCGTCTTAAAACTACTTAAGCACGTACTAGGTAATTATTCTTTTTTTAGAGGGCATCGGGAAAGTTAATCAAGACTTATTTTTTTCCCGAATAAAATAAATCTTGATTAACTTTTAATAACTATCGATTCTGCCGTTTTTACTTGACAATAAACAAGCATAAAATAATAAAAGTTTCGCACATACAGTATTAGTAGGGATCTTAAATTTGAAATTGCAATAATAAAAAATAAGACAATCGTTTATTTGTCCAACACCCATAACACTAACATATAATTTACTTACTTTGAGGTTATTTATTTAAGCGAATGGAGCTTTTTCAGCCATTTGGGTTTAAAACAAAATAGTCTCTGAAAAAAATATTAACTTAGACTTTTAATTGAGTACACACTTCTTGATCCTGTTTATTTTAGAAGGGGAACATAATAACATAAACAAATTTATTTACTAACCATAATAAAGTTACTGATAAATGGGTCATAGCACATGGTAGCCTATGACTAAAAATATAAAACCGCATAAAAACAATAAAGCTAATTTATTAATAATATTACCTGGTATTCGTGGAAATCCATTGAAGTAAAAAAAACACTTAAAAAAACTTAAACTTAATATTGCACTTAAAATCAGACTATAAATATTGCACACGTTACATTCAGGTACGAAACTATATATTACATTACGTACAGCCTAAAAAAAGAAAATGTTACATTTGTGATTTCAAATTTCGAAAACTTTTGCGTTCAATATCATTGTCAATAACTTCTGACGCATTACAAACAAAAAAACTATCACTGCGATATCAAATTTCGAAACTGTCTCCAAGGGATTCTAATGTCAATAATTGTCACCAAATCACAAAAAAGTTTCATTGTAAAAACAAACTGTCACTTTTGCCGCGTTTTTAAAATTCGCGGGAAATCCATGATGGCGTCCGCGCAACTTCGCGGTTTGGTCTCATATGGATTAAAAAGCTAATACTCGAGTGTGAAATCGTAAGAACGTACATTTCCTAACGGTAAACCATAAGGAGACTAGCCCGTTGGCTTTCTTTAACTTTAAGTTTAGCAATTAACCCACGCTTGCATCTGTCAAAATCCGACATACTGGACGTCATGAGAGTACTGTTTTTGGGGTCCCGTATACGGATGCAATTTATAATGCAAAAATTGTTAATTGATTATTATGTATAATGAAAGTTATGCAGTTACTGAATGATCTGAATAGACTACTCATTAATTAATTAAGTACATTTTATTAACATCTGTACTCAACATCAAAGTTTTGTAGGTTTATGATAAACTTTAAAACTGATTAATTGATTTTAATACTTTTTTTACAAACAGAATCCTAGAAAATGGCAATAATTTGTCTTTTTCTTTCCATTTATCAATTAACATTGAAATAAGGTTACATTCGACTTGGAACAGGTTCAGTTCAGTTTAGTATCAGTAGAGAACTTACTTGGAATTTTATTCTACCACTACTCATATGAAATGATGTTCATTTGTCTCACTGAAAATTTAAAATGCTTAGAAGGATTTGGTTTATTTTTTATTTTAATATATTCGTTCAAGGAAATTTCAAAAAGTAAGAAAAATAAATAGGTAGAAAAAAAGAAAAAAAAAACAATTTTTCACATCCAAACTTGTTAAGTATTATATGTCAAGGCCGGGTGAAAATAGTTTGTCGGCATTGCCAGCTCTTTAAAAATAAAAGGCGACCGAACAGTGAACAACATACGTGTTCCCTAAAATATAAGGTTTGTTTCCAGCTTCAGTAACAAAAGGGTAAAAAGGGCAAAAGCAAAAGGCTTAAATAATTAAAATACCAAACAGAGAGAAATTGCTATTCAAATACTATTAAAGCTATAAAAATATACAGAACCCGCAATATATTTATGTCGATTGTTCTTATTTTATAATTGGATATAAATCGCAAATTAATATCGTATCGGCGGCTGATTCAAATATCCCTATTGTAGAGTTATAATTAACCAACATAGACTGTAGAGAAAGTATTTCACATTTGTAAAACGTACGTGAACTAGATTATCTGTGCTAGACGGTATTATTTCGGCGGTAATAACCATTAGAATACATATAAACATACTTATTAATACATCTAGTGCATACTGTTATTTTTTATAGAATAGAAAACATTTGTTATTCAAGACAAAATAAATAAACTATTACTAACGAATAATATTTAAGGACAGTTCAACTGTTTAAAAACTGGTTTAGATTTTAATATTAAGCTTAAATCTAAGTACCAAAAAATTAATACTTGATTTCCCTGGGTTTCTATCATCAGAGATCGAGTTGGTGGCAATGGGATCACCTCGGCAATACACTCTTTCAAACAAAAAAATATTTTTAAAATTGGAATTCAGAAAGATGGAAAAGTCGTTTATTGCACTTACAATAATATAGGAATTGTAGAAAACCGCTCCTTTTTCCAAATTTCAGTATCACGTCACTAGGCACACAATATGTATAGTTAAATATACCTCAAAAACCCAAAGTTAAATCTTAATCAAACATAAATGAGACCACCTCTAGATCATTATCCACCTTTCGAAAACAGAACCAGCAAAATCTATTACTTATTGGCCGACTATCAAATATAAACCTACTGACGAATTGGAAACTTACTCTTTTTTAAGTCAGTTAAATACCTATCTCAGGAACAGAACCCGTTACACACGAGCCACAGTAATGTCGTTAACGCGATAATAATCCGTAACAAAAAGCACAAGATTTATTATAGATCAATAATGATCCATGAGACATAATGGCGTGGATCTATTTGTCGTTTTTACGAAACTGCCAACTCTTTAGCGGCGATTGTCATTATGATATATACAGCTTATTTTAATGACCGAACTCTAAATAGAAAAAAAACATGTAAATAGTTCAATGTGAAAAAAAACAAGGGCACCTTCAAAACAATACAGCCTTAATTCAATTCGTGAAAGTGAGTTGCAAGATTTGTTTTGCCATACGTAAGTTACCCTCTATGATAGTGCCAAATTTCATGAAAATCGGTTCAGCAGTTTTTGCGTGAAGCAATAATAAAACAAACAAACATACAATTTTTCGCATTTCTAATATTAGTAAGATTCTCACGCTTACGACATATGTACAAAAAAACAGAAATTCATATATATACACAAATAAATAAAATTGGAATGTCTGTTTATTAAAATAAAATAACCGCTTTATATTATATGGATATGAATATTTGTATAGTACACGAAGGTAATCAAACGATTTTTTTTTACAATTTTTGTCTGTATGTTTGTCCCGGCTAATCTGAAACTGATATAATAAGAAGTACTTAAGACTACTTTTATTTTAGCATTTTTTTTTTAATTCCACACGAACGAAGTCAGCGACTTCACTACTAAGCACAGCTAGCAGCTTTTATTATACAAAAAGATTAACAACGATACAACGACTTCAATTTAAATACCATATAGGTATAGATAGCCGAATATCTTCAAAGTGCTAAAAACTTATTTTTACTTAGATTTTCCTTTGGAAGCCTTTTAGAAAGCGCATACTGACGTTCTGATATGTCTTAAGACAAATTTTGTTACTCACGGAATAAATGGTCACGTTAACGGTGGTCATGACTGAAAAAGACACTCCACATCACGAGCTGCTTGGTAAGGAATAGGAATATATTTTTTCCCCAACGGAACCCGGGAACAACACGAGGGAACAACATATCTTTCCGATATGGGTAATAAGAGGAAAAGAAAATCCTTCACAAAGAGTTGCCAATTAAAAAAACTTCACGTACTTACAAAATTCAATTAAAGAATTAGGTACTACAAATTCAAAGTACTACCTACTTATTTTGCAAAATCGAATCTAATTTTAAGTTATTATTTTGACATTACTTTTTAAGTTTTGAATAAATGTATTTATTTTTAGACCGCAAATAAAACATCAACTCGAATAGAAATGTCTAGTTAAATAATATTTAGTTCAGTAGCGGATTAATAAATACACAAATCTGCGCAGTCAAAAAGAATAAAATTCACTGTTTTGTATGATTTTTTCACTTTTTAACCTACTTTAAAATGCATAGAACCTCCGCCGTTATCTTTTGTATGTGTCCACAGCGTTTGCGTCTTTTGTGAACTTTATTCGTCTTATTAATAAATACTTGGTATTATAGTCCTTATTACAATGTCATGCCGACTATAATATCAACTTAACTTTAGTCTGTTTATTAATAAGTATATAATATATAGCATAGTATGAACTACGACATATGCATCGCGGAGATTACTAACCAAATGTGGTATCATTTTTTTAACAATCTTACCACGCCGAAACCCAAGCACAAACCTAACCAGCAGTGGACACATAAGACTTAAATGAGGAAGAGTATAATCAAAAACGTTCGGTGCGATGATAATACCGTCTGTTAAATATAAGAAAGTTACGATTTCATATAAGATCTGAACGTAATTGAAGTTGTAGTTCTCATTTAATTTCGGACAATTTAAGAAACGTCGAATAAAATTTATTCCAATTAGCATTATGCTTACGTATTAAAATTTGTAAGTTCTTGAGTTATTTTGTGGAAAGTAACTTGAACTATTTGAATTATTTGGGCTAACTACTTGCAAATTTACGAGATTTGACCGGTTTTGTATTCCAATGACGGTGGCTTTCTTCCACTCATCAGGAAAAGCAGTCTGTTAGTAGTACATTAAAAATATCTACTAGTACATAATACATGTATATAAGTCAGGAGGAAAATATTTAATGACTTTATTTTAAATGTTATCTGTCCCGGTGCCTTTCTATTGTGCATCTTTAACATCTGCATCGTCATGATCCGTATCCGTGACCGGTTCCCCTGGAGAGGTTCGGGTGAAGTACAGCAGTACAAATGACATTAAGTGATGAAATTAAAACTAATATTTCTAAGTAAACCAATAAAATCGGAGAAATACCTATATGTAATTTGAAAACGAAAATTTTGTAAGAATATAAAATACAGACATCAAGCTTGACAAAATGCTAAATCTAAGGTTTGAACTTTTGTGCCTGTACGTAAATTAAAAAAAAATATCTGTTGACAGACAACCTACACAAATTATTCCAACCCTATAGTTAACAAATTAAGTAGGTAAGTAAGTTTTGGATTTTACTCAACAAGTAATCAAACTAAATAAATTAAACTAAACTAATAAGCACCCAGATTCGGGAATACTAACATCAATGTTTACAAGAGAAATCCCTACCTTCATTGTGAATCGTACAAGAGCCTCGTGGATGATCGATGAGGCTAGATTAGAAAACGAGGCGGTCATACAGGTTAACGATAATTATTATAGTATAATGGTCAGACCAATATGGTGAAAAAAAAATCTGTACAAAAAATAATTTTAAAAAATCCTTTTCAAGTCCCTGCTAAACACACAACCAAGATATACAAATTCATTCACTTGTTCCAGAACTACATCATCAACAAAAACTCTTACATCCGTTCTGGCTACGTATTTATCGAACACAACACGCATAACTTTGGTTTTCATACTACTTTAATTAATGTGATTACTTAAACTTTATTGAGTACATCCCATTTATAACAAGTCGACAAATACCCACATCAAATGAAAGTATATAATTAGCTTCATTTGAGTGAAATCAATTCCTAGGGAGATTGTACGTGTCTCATAGTTCATTTATATAAACACTTGGTAAAATATAGACATTTTGCAGTTAGTCAGAAACCACACAAATGTTCGCCGCATAATCACACATAATACGTTCGCGTCCACCGTGAATAGGAACGTAATTGCCGCGTCTGACCCGCGCGATCCATCGATCCGATCCATAGATCAATGATCGATAATAGGAACCGATATGAAAGTAGAAATTGTGTGCACTACGAATGTCTTTTATTCAAATCAAATGTCAAATTATTGTAATGGTTTGCTTATTTAGATAAAATAATTACAATGAATAGAGTTATGTGCTAATGATCTCTAAAGAGTTCTTAATGGATTATTTCATTTTCAAGTTTTGTAAATCTTCTGTGGTAAATCTTTTGTCACTTCCTCAAAACGGTTTGACCAATTTAGTTGAATTTTTGTATATTTCAATAACTATCTGGACGGATTGGAAACATTTGTAGAGGTAGATAGTGCTGCTGATGTAGGTTATTCTCCGTATATATAAACATGAATCGCTATTTCCCTTGGTCATAGAATTACGCGTAAACGGATTCACCAATTTAGTTAATTTTTCTCTATCGCATCATGCAATATTACACGTACATAAAAAAAACATTTTTTTTCTTATATATGACTAGTTGAAAAAACATTTTTCTTCTAGATATTTTCTTGCTACATAAATATAACTTAATCGGACTAAAACTGCGAAAAACCGACTCTAATTATTTCATTAATACGTGGAGATTTATAATTCTATTTTTCGAAAGACAGCTAATAACTCCGAGATGTGACCCGATAAGTTTTATCAAAATCCGACCAGTAGTTTTGAGTCATACGTGTAAGGCATACGTTTTCATCTATGTCTATATAATTGATAATGATGTCGTCAACATAAGTAAAAATGTAGGTATGCATAACTCAAAAACTAGGACCACCTCGGAATCATGACCTTTCCAAAAAGAACCATAAAAATGAGATAATTATTTGCTAAGGAATCGCGTAAAAAAATACAAAACTAAATAATAAAACGTCGAACCTCTTCTTTTTCGAGTCGGTTACAACAAATCAGACATATTATCACAAAGTTGTTTTGTATTTTTCGTACACATTGTCTTCTAAACTAGAAAGGCATCCTTTCATATGTACCAAAGTGACCGCCGCGGCATTCCCAAAGGATTGCTATAAAGTATAAACGAACAAACGACTTGTCCCGCGCAAACTACTGTATTTGATTAATGAATTAATTTTGAGAAACCATTTTGTTATTGTGGTATAAGACGTGACGTAGTCTCTAGAGTCTAGGGGCACACGCACTAGAAATACAACTCTCGGACAAATTTTAAATGATTTAAGATTATATACATTAGGTAAGTATTTGTCTCTTTCACGATATGATTATTTAACTTCAACTTTTAAATATCGAATACTGATGTCATGATAGTTGAAAAAATAGTGCCGTGAAGTTGTATAATATACCATTAGTCATTAAAAAAGATAATTGGAATATACGATATAAGGCCTAGAATTTCAATTTGTACAGCACATGCTTCCCTGCTAAGCAGCTCATGAGAGGCGAGTATTGGTTAAAATAAAGGTCATGACTAACGAGACCACTGGTGGTAAAGTGCTGTGTGGCAACTTGGCCGGATAGGGATCCACCACCTATCTATTCCTGCCGCCATTAAAGACTCTATCATGGTCCGGTCTGGAGGATAGGGTAGCCGGTATACTTGCACAATTAACCTAACATCCCGGCCACGCACCTATAACACCTATGGTGCCTAAAGGTCAAAGTAGTCTCTTACCATCAGGAGACCCGTGTACTTGTTCTTCGAATTCTCACATAAAAAAATCGACCCATTTTTTTAATCAACTAACTTCCAAAAAAAGCCAGGTTGTCGAATAGACAGTTGATAATATGTTTCAGAAAATTAAATTTCGTTTCCCCTATTTGGTTCACTAAGTGATAAGTTTCAACAAAATCGGTTCACTTGGAGCGGAACGGAAAGAAAATTATAAATGCAGCACGGTTGATGCCGCGGCCACAGACTAGTCCATAATGAAACTATATAAACCTTAATTAGTCACACCATTCGATTGGTCGGGAACCTGACTGCCATAAACACAAAGACCACAGGGTGTCCACAAAAACGGCACATGACAAAAACCTCTACCTGTTTCGAGTACTCGCACCGCAGATGTCAACGCATCATTTGTCAACGGCCACTGGGGGTTTGGTGAATGTGGTCAAGTGTGATCCTTTGATTCCACTTTAAAACATATTTTTAAATTATACATATAATAAAACTATATGTATATTCTCAAGATTTTTTTTTATACAATAAATATTTAAGAACACAATTTGAGCTTTTTATTTTATATATACTATTAAGTATATGAAAATATATAAAAAGTGAATACACTTTTTATATTTATATCTATACGAATATTACAAGGCTGATTGTTTGTTTGTTTGCTTGAATGCGCTAATCTCAGGAAAAACTAGTCCAATTTGCAAAAATCTGCCAATATTAGGTAGCCTATTTAACAAGAAAGGCATAGTCACGTTAAGACCAATAAAAGCAGAGCACCAATGAAGAATGTTTTAAAATTGGGGGATTTTTCCATAAGTAACTTCACGCCCATATTCCCGAAGAAGAAGGCAGAGGCACCCACGACTAGCCGAAGACACTAAGTCCCAGTGGTTGTCAAAGTCAAGCGATACGAAGTTCGTCGGGTCGGCTAGTAAATAATAATGATTGACCGTTTGACTAAACTTAGGGTTGTAGTCTATGCTACCTATAAATATAAAAGATACTTGTAATAAAAAGTAAAATAGTGTTCTTAAACATTTTTTCATAGATATATTATACTGGATTAATATATTTGTGGCTTTTATCCGCATGGAAGTGACACATGCATTATTTAAAATAACGACTGCGAATATGGAGGGAACGGTTTTATTAAATTTAAATGTCTTCATTTTCAATCTGCTAAATAAATTTTCAAATTTGGTGCGGCTGAAATTTATACGACAGGGCTAATACGAGCAACGTGTTACAGAGTTTCTTTACACATATTTAGTTAGTCGTGTTATTAAATTATAACGTACAAATAATGTTTTACTGCGCCTAGTTTAATGGATGGTAGCTAGAATTATGGGTGACGTCAGCATCGTTGACGGTTGGTATTTAAAAAACCCACAATTTTTAATTATCCACAATTCACATGTCCTAAAGTTAGTCAAAGATGGAAAGAAGTATAGAAACCCTTGAAGTGGCCTATTATCTTGTCTCGTAAATAACATTACAAATTCCTGAAAATGCCGCTATAGGATTTAGATAAAACTTTAGAATAACATTAGTTGAGTGGTTAGAATTATTATTTTATTTATATATATTTAAAAGAAAACCTTGTTAGTTACACTGTTTATAACTCAAGGACGGCTAAAGCGGTTTTGCTGAAAATTTAAGGGGAGGTAGTTCATTACCAAGAGAAGGACACAGGATTTTTATCCCGTTCGACTGCGAGGAAACCCGCAAAACAATATTTTAATTTTTCCCATACGAACAGAAAGGGTGGAACAAAGTTCGCCGGAACAGCTAGTAGTATGTATAATGGAGTTTCACGTTGTGCCAAGAATAGAAACGATTCAATATATTTAGTCAGTACAACCTACATGACTTCAATAAACAAAGCTTGTATATACCTAATTAAAACAAAGGTGGAGTCCAATAAGAAAATATCTGAATTTAAAAGAAACAGTTTTAGACATGTATATTTTTATATCGATAAATAATTTATAATTAACCAAATTTATTAAACACTGGTCCGACAGACTTTGTACTGTTTTAATTATAATTCTGATAATTAGTCGCGGTCGCGAGCTGATTGAAACGACGAGCACCTGCAAGTAAGTCCAAATACGCGTTAAGACCCGATAATTAACTAATAATTATTAATTATAAACACTGATGTCTTACTTTTTAAACTTTCCGCTAAACTTACTTTTTCTAAAGACCCTTCTCGTGACAATGACAATTAATACAACAAAAAAGATACAAGCACAAGAATAGCGAAACTATTCCATCCGTTCATGTGTGATGCGTTGATATGATATATAAATAAATAAATATCATTGGACAAGTCACACAATTGAATCTAACTCCAAAGTAAGCAAATTATATGCTTGTGTTACGGATGTTAGTCAACGATTCTAATACATAAAAATACTTAAATAAATACCAGAATATATTTATTAAGCACCCAGACCGATATATAAATGTTCATAACAAAAATTACTGCCCCCGTCGGGAATAGAGCCCGCATCTTACAGTTGGTCGGTGGAGTTAGGCGTGCACGCTATAGCCCCTCGATCAACGAGGTAGTCAAACACAGATATATACAATTTAAATACAAATAACAACAATTTTACTAAATTTTACCATTCGGTCCCGATATACTTTAAAAAAATAAGCTAAATGATTCATAAGTCAGCTTGTTTGGCATTAAAATTGTAAATATGTCTATAAATAGAGTATGTCCTGCGATGACTCTTCTGAATTCGTAATACCGCATTAAAAATTCCTGCGGGCGCGGCGTAAAAATAGTGATTGTTATAATCGTTGCCCAACTTTGCTGGTAACCTAAGTTATCCTAAAGGTTTGACCTTCCAGCGGGTAGGCACCTCTAACATCCTAGGTGTCTATGGCAATGTGTATTTCTCACCATCAGATAAACCATCTGCTAGCCCTCCATACCCATTAAAGTAGGTATTAAACATTTTCACTTTTTACACTGACCAGCATCCAAACTCGCGACCTCTTAACATATTCCACCTACATTTAACAAAAGCGCAGTGACAGACAGACGGCGCGCAAGATGTGATTAATATTGTGTTTTGACAGACAGACAGGTGACTCTAGCCCACCTGCGAAGAACGGAATGACAAATTGTTATTAGATATATTGATTTTTTACCACCGGGACTCAAACGCAAGACCGCTTCTAGTCAGACCTTCTTGTAAACTAGGTAATGTTATTTCATAGTACGTGCAAAATTATCAATAAATAAAAAAATCAAATCTGAAAATCAAAAACTTCATAACTTCATGCCGAAATGTTGAAACCAATTTGATAAAATTTTAAGGCATATATCGATAGGTACGCAATTTACAACAATAAGTATTCGTTAGAAGTAACGACATTTTAGGTATTGAAATGATAAAAACCGTGTACGTTAAAAATAATACAATGTGACTGACACTCAAAAACCATAACCGCTTTTTTCAGAGTCGAGACAAAATACGAACTCAAGACATACAAAACCCTGTACAACCACTGTATGACTAAGACCTATATAATCATTATATGAGTCAAGTCTTCACTCAGGTGTCCCAAGATGACTGGCTACTTCCCCACAAAGGGTACCCGCCTACCCTTTTAGCTGTCAGTTTGCCTGTCCATTCGATCATTTCCCTGCAATTTATATCGCAAATGCATTTAAATGGCCATTGATTGTTAATGCACCGCCGTCATTGGTTATCAATTTGAGCTACAGCCTGTTCTAAATCGCAATTTGCAACGTCAGAAGTATACTTGTTTTTATTAAACGTTATAACGGGAAATGTTGCCAATTTATTTTAAAAGTGCATTTTACACTGAACTCTTAGCCAATCGATTTTATTTTAATATTTTAACAGAAAAAACAATCACCGATATCATAACATTATCTACGTGAAGAAAAAAACTTTGGACCTCTTTTTACGAAAATTGCGCGGACGGAGGAGTATGAATTTTGGCACATTTGTAGTTTATGTGTAGGAAAAGTGAAGAATGCTAATATTTTTCAATAGTTATTGATTATAATGTGCACTTAATCAATAATAAACATTACACATACTACCATGCATTTTACACACACAAACAAATATATTGATAACGACAAAAGATCACAGATGGCGCACAAACTATGTCCATTAAGTTTGGAAATAAAATAGTTGGTCTTGATTAATGAAGATGGCGTTCTTACCAAAAACATATTAAAATTTATCATGGTCGAAATTAGACCAATGGACGATCGTTCTATTAATAACAGCTTCTCGTAGATTAAGAAATGCCAATCAGAGGCTGGAACCCTATCAATGAATCTAGGGGGGGTGATTATGTATCTCAGTTGTCAACTCAAACTGTAAAAGTGTACATCAAATGACGTCATTTGTGCTTGCTATCTCTATTGTATTTCTGTTGGTCACTGGAGATAGCAAATACAAAACACGTCATTTGACAGCGATTCGCTGTACACTCCATTTTGAGTTGGTAACTGAGTTACATAATCACCCCCCAGATATAAGACAATAAACAGTACCGACATTATGGTGTATACTGTATAGGGAAGGTGAGGTATAAATGACAATTTATAGCGTCGCCGTCAAACCTTACCTCTTTAAGAAGACACGGTGCTGATCATAGTAAACCTTTGCTCGCTGTTACCAACTTTTTTTTAGCTATCACAATCATTCAGACTAGGTGTTAGAGTAATACAACGGTCTGTTCAAAGTATCGTTAACGCCGCCTTACTTTCTCTTGCCTCCGTATCGTCTGTGGCCGCTATTGTGTTGTTCCGGTTTCAAGGGTTAACCTCAGATTGCAGCTTCAGGTTCAAAATGCACTGTCAATGTCTTCTAAGTGTATGTATTTTTGTAACAGCAGGACTTTTTTTATCAAATTTTATATATTAAAAAGTGCGAAAACAGTTTTTATACGGAGACAAATCAATTGTAAATTAATCCTAAAATCAAACAATAAGATAATAGTCGCACCCAACAAAACCTAGTTGTAATGTAGTTAAGAACCATCTCGATCACTTCAGCTTTCAAACAAAACAAAACACACCACAATTGGTCCATCCGCTAAAAAATTTAGTGCCACAGATAGATACACACACACACAAACGCATCAAACTTACAACGCTCTTCTTGTTCCACCGAGAATTAAAAAAAAGGAACGCGTAACTTCGTAATCTACAGAGAGCTTAGCCCTACATTTCGTTACATTTTGAATATTGTTAAATATTTAATGGTAATGAAAACTAAACAAGATGTCTGAAGTATTTTGTCAGATGTTTGTATAATGTTGGAATTTAAACTATCCATTTTAAGTGTTTATGTAAGAGTCTGGGTGACCGGTAGCTGGATTCGGTTCGATAGTGATGTGACGTGATCGATATCTTATATTATCGAAACATTTTTTAACACCTCTATAGTCGCCTCTGTGGTCTAGAAGTGTAGGTGTTAGAATTGACTTCATGAGGCCCCGGGTTCGATCCCCGGGCCGGGCAACATATTTGAGGTATAAGGTATAAAACAATATAATATAATAAATATCGGTCCCACGCAAAACAATAACTCGTAGACTGAAGCGCCAATAAACAATTAATAATGACGATATAAAAATAAAATGTATGTTTTTACATGTCAATCAGATGACACATAACTTATATTACAGTACTTACTATCACTGTTACACTCATTGTATTAATTTAGCTAATCAGTTTCTTTGTTGTTCTTTTTTGTTGTCCAGGTTTTTCCCCATTAGACACTTGTTTACAGGTAGCTTACATAGATTCAAATTTGATTGATATTCTTTGTAACGTATTATCCTATAATAGTTTATTGACTGTGTAGCATTTAATTCCACTAAAATACTACCCACTTTTCTTCTCCATTTTATAGATCACGGAAAATTTTATGAATAGCTTTATAGATATCGATATTTGCAACAAACCACCCCTAGTCGGTT
>NJDC01058132.1:129576-142793 GCA_002245475.1 Calephelis virginiensis | reverse complement strand
ATAATGAAATGATTTTGGTACGAAAAGTCATTAAGTTTTAATGACAGTTTACTTGGATAAGAATTTTATACTAAGTTTAACTCTATCAGTTCGCGAGTGAAGTATAAGTAGGTATAAGTAAGCAAATCTTTATATATAAAACAAAGACGAGTTTGTTATAACATTTATAACTCGAGATCTGCTGGATTTTTTTGTCATGGTTTTTGATTCGTTGGATGTCTTCGCCCCGAATAACAAAATACACCTTAAAACATTAAAATAAAAAAAAATGAAAGATGAATCGTCTATATAAAAAAGAAAGTTGTGATAGTTAAATCGATTAGGCTGAAATTTTAAGGAGATGTAGCTTAGAACCGGGAGAAGGACATGGTGTACATTTTATCCCGTACAACAGCGGGGAAACTAGGAAAAACGACATTTTAATTTTTCCCATACAATCTGAACGGGCGGAACAAAGTTCGCCGGAACAGCTAGTAATATATGATTATGTTATGGGCCATTAACCAACTATACTAATATATATCAATATATTATCGTTTTGCAACAGGTGTGTAAGTAAGTATCTTCACGCCCATATCCCCGAAGATGCAATAAATGCAATTAAAAATTTACTACCTAATTTTAGTCAATAACATAGGTACAAAGAAATTTAATAACAACAAAAAAACTACTAAAATCTTTTCCCTCGATGAAAACTTGACGTCGAATTTGGAAGTTAAATTTTGTTTTAAGAATATTAAATATCTTATGTTTCGAAATCTCACAAACAGATGGACAGCAACTAGTTGTCCTTTAAATTGTAATATGACAGTAAATGAGGATAAAAGTGCCGTCAACATGCAAAGTTGGATTAAAATGTTGAATTTAACTACACCAAAGAATGCAAGTACGAGGCATACGCCACAAAAACAGAGTGCTTAGGGTTGCCAACCAATTGATTTAATAAAATAGATTATTAACTGAAACAAAAGCATATCTCCAGGTGAGCAAAATAGAATTGACCATTTACTACTCTGCCGGGCAGATCGTAAGAGGCAAGTTTTGTATAAAAAGTATGTATTCCAATTAGACCACTGGTGATAGAAAAAAAATCTTTAGGTTAATATCCACGAAGTGGTAGGCAGAGGCATAAACAGGGTACCCACGACTAGCCGAAGATATTAAGTCCCACAATGTGATAGGTGGCAAGCCTATCGATACAATACCGTTCAAACACATAGCTCTCCTAATGGTAAAAGATAACTGTGGCCCTAGACACCATAGTTTTCGTAGGTGCATCGCAGTCCTTTGGCCGGGTTGTTGAGCCAATTACTGTGCAAGTCTACCTGCTACCTCACTCTCTAAACTGGAACATGACACTATCATCTTATTGGTAATTATACAATTGCTCGCTTCTTACGATTTACCCGGTACGTAAGAATATGGTGTGTTCTACAGAACAGACCTGAGCCAACACGCAGGACGAACCCATCTCCCCTATTCTTTCTAAAACATAAAAAAATCTGTGCTTAAATATGTATAATACTCACCATTGATAAAACTATATAAAGATTGCCAACCCTGAACTTTGTACCTGTTTGTTTTAATTAATGTAAAAACATTATAGTACAACTTTTCGCGGAACCCACTCCGTAGAGGGAGATTCATAAAAATAGGAAATGTAAAGGTAATAACACATTACGTGTACCGCTAGAATATATGTAAAAGGATGTAGAATAGATTTTACTCATAGTTACACGAGCTACTTTTATAAAGTAATAGCTTTACCCCCAACTGCATCCGTGTCGAATTTACGAAATAAATAGTTTATTTGTATATAATATAGTTGTCTTTAGCACTTTCTAACATCAAGGTAGTCTAAATTACTCCTTATTACATTAACTGTTAGCCAGTTTGGTTCCCTTCAACATCAGTCCAGCCGTTTCAGAGATTAACCGGAACAGACAGACACACAAAAATTGTATAAATATTGATTGGCTATATGTGCCTGCATATATTCATACACATATAGTAAAACACGGTTATTTAAATATTGCAAACAGACATTTCGATTTTATTTATTTGTATGTATGTTTGGCTATATGTACGTTTGTACATATATCCAAAGTAATAAAATAAAAGTTGTTACTTTTGATGTAGTAAAGCCGTACTAGAAAGGTTATGGGTTAGTTACCAGTAACCCTGTATATATGTATACTGTGTTTTTTGTTTGAAGGCATTTTGTTTTAGGTATCACTGTTCTCGATTCTTTTCTTTCAAGTACAGTGAGGTTTTTTTATCAAACCAAAATCTTAATCCTAATGACCACAGAGGAAAACTATAGGATTTAGTAAACTAAACTTAAACTTAAACTAAATTTACTAAACTAAAATTTAGTAAACTAAAAACTAAACACTAAACAAATTTATATTTAATCCTTCTTCTGACGGTTTGAGTTGACATTAAAATCAAATTCATTTTAATTTTTTTTTCTATTTTTCCTCACCAGCTCTAATACATTACAAAGTTACTCAGTTTTTAAAGTAAAAAGAAAGTTGAACTTTGTGGGGAAAGTAAATTGTTTAATAATAAAGTTATTTCAAATTTAGTTAGACTCTTAGCACGCAGGCGAAATTGTTGCTCCGAAAATTGTTTTGGATTAAACAGTTATATGTCATAAGTAAGCTAACGGTAAGAGGCAATCGTCGCCTATAAAAACCATACATTTCACTGGTGTTTTTTAGCTAGCCTACTCTCTAGCACGGAACACGACAATTGTGATTACGAAGTTATAGTGGCAGGTGTAGGCAATCCGATAGTATCAATCCGAGCTAGTAGCTGCACAGCTCTGTAACCTACCACCAGTTTCCTTTATAACAGTTGTTTAACATGAGATCGATTTAGACTTTTTAACCAAACTTATGTTATGCAACTCTTATGAATAATAACACGTAGCTTAAAACAGATTGGCGTTTTGGAAACTGGTGGTTAGTCTACAGCGTGTTCTGTGGTAAAAAAAATTAATTATAAAGTACAAAAAAATAATTGAGCCGTCACAGTACACTAGGCAGATAAAAATACAGAGGAGGAAATCTTTCAAATTATTTAAAACATACGCTATACTAGTCTAAACATTTACCTTTGACAGCTGTCAAATTCATATAGATAATATTATCTATTTTATTCATTTTGTGATTATGTATCTTTTATCTGATATTAAAAGTTACATTAATGATTAGAATCATAATTAGTATATACCAGCATGTGAACGCCAGTAGCTGGACGGACCCCGTGCTACATCTTTCATATCAAAAATCGTAATAGTGTAATGTAGTAACATGAAATAACGGTCGCCCATTGGTCGAAATTCGACCAAAATAAATTTTAATATCTTGTTGATAAGCACGCCATCTTCATTTCTCAAGACCAACTATTTTGTTTCCAAACTTTTTAGTGCGCCATCTGTGATCTTTAATCCTTGTCATCAATTTATTTGTTTGTGTGTGTCAAATGCATGGTAGTGTGGGTAATGTTTTGTTTATTAATTTAATGTACTTTATAAGCATTGTTATTGAAAAATATTAACGTTCTGCGCTTCTCCTACACATAAACTATAAGTGTGTCAAATTTTATGCTCCTGCGTCCGCGCAATTTTCATAAAAAGGGTTCAAAAATTTGGCATCACGTATTAATATATAGATATAATGAAGCATCACCTTAACTTGGCGTCTGGTCTACAATTTTTTCTGGCATAAGGCTAGCTGCATTTTGCCCGGAAATAACATTTTTAATAATTAAAAACGAGTTCATTTAAACGAATCCTTATTTCATTCATTAGCAACACCATTTACGTAATTTCTTTACATGTCTTAAAATGGGTGGGTATTTTATAATTACCATATAATATGAGTGATTTAAAAATAAATATCATCACGTTTATTCCCCTAAAAAGGCAGGTAGAGATACGCCTAATTAACTAGATCTTCTTAGAGATAAAATACCAAATTATGTGTTTTGGTGAATTCAAACTACAATTAAACTTTGCGATGAATGCAAATTAAAATGTAGTCGCAGCTTGTGTTTCTAGTTATTGCTATCTTCTTTCGCCCGGATCGGTACCACCGCCTTATCTACTCCTGCCGCCATAACGTCAGTGCTTGCCGTTGACGTGTTCCGGTTTGGAGGATAAGGTAGCCGGTATACTTCAACCATCTAGCCAGCTACTTACATTTGCTCGAGGCCTAACATCTCGGCCTTAGGTTAGCAACAAACCGTTACTGTCTCTGGTGTCTCTAGGCGGTATGAGCTTATTCGGGCATCACCATCAGACGTGAAATAGATGATCAACGACGTAGACTTACCGTCACTTACACCGTGACATCTGACTAGATGGTAGAGTTTTGCAGGGGCTCGCTAGCATTGGTACCACCGCTTTACCTATTCCTGCCGCCATAACGTCAGTGCTTGCCGTTGAAGTATTTCACTAGGGAAGATGAAGTAGACGGTATACATAGATTTGATTGAGGCCTAACATCCCGGCCTCAGGTTGGCAATGCATCACTACCGCCTTTGGTGTCTCTAGGCGGCGTGAATTTCTTACCATCAGGAAATCCGTCTGCTTGTTTGCCTTCTAACATCATAAAAAAAAGGTAAGGTGGTGAATCCCTACCCGGGCATGTTGCTGCTCAGCACTTTACCATCAGTTATCATAAAATAACGTTTCATTATTTAAAAACGTTAACTGGCAGCTCCAATATACAAATTTTATTAATATTTTTGATATAACTCTAACTCGATAAATAGTACAGCGAAAATGGTCTACTTCGTTGTAGCCTCACCATTTCCTGTATTAGAAGCATACGGCAACAAACTTTGAGAATAACAAAATGTTAAAAGTCTGGTAATCGCCTCTGTGGTCTAGCGGTCCGGGTGTTGGACTTGACTGCATGAGGTCACGGGTTCGAATCCCGGGTCGGCCAACAAAAAGAAAATTGGATTTTTCCAATTTTCTAATTAGAAAAAAATGTTGGTCGGGATTGGAAATGTGCCCGGTTGGCGATAGGCTTCCCATCTATCACATTGTGGGACTTAGTGTCTTCGGCTAGTCGTGGGTGCCCTGGTTGTGCCTCTGCCTACCTCTTCGGGGATATGGGCATGAAGATACTTTTTTTTTAAAGTCTGGTTGTTAACGCATCTTGAGCTATAAGTCTTCGCTTACTGTGAAATCGCGAGAAATATCTAGTTTCTTTTTATCTCTAGTTAATCGTTATACTTTTTTTTTAACAAATAATGTTTTCAATTTGCTCTTCCACTAAGTACAATAATGACCAAGTGTGAATGATAAAGTTCAACACAATGCAAACAATTAGCTGTAACCTTATTATGCAGTAATTAAAAGATTAGATTTAAAAGAATACTTTGTTTTTCATCATTTATGGAACAAATAACGTTTTTGTCTATTTTTTTCTTCTCACGGCGGAAGATGTCGATTCAGTTTATGACAAAAACTTCCAAGATTAAATATACCGTTAGATTATTAAAGTTTTTGCAGTATTTCTGTAGTTTTTAAGCGATACTAAAGACGTTTTCTGTTTTTTGCAACATTTGATTTCACTTTTGATTAAACTAGCTTTACGCTATATCATATCTAAGTATATTTGAGAGAATGAGATCATACATTGACTAATTTTGTTTTTGTCATATCGCACCCTCAGTAATATAAGGACACTGTCCAAAAAACTACTTTTTTAGGAAATCGTGTATTAAGATACAGTATTTTTTTCCGATATTGTTCATGTGTTAAAACAAATATAACTACCGAGTCATCCTTATCTTTTCTCTCTTTCTGCTAGAGCTAACTAGTAGAGAATATCATTTTGTGCCTTTTTCAAAATTCCAGTATGCCAAAATTTTGAATTGGGCCCTTGTATTACTGAAGGTGCGATATCATAAAAACGTGAGCAGCTAGAGTACACACTTAACGTCACTAACGCCATTTATATTGCCCGGGATCGATTTTCGATGGATATAAATATTTATGTATTATACAAAGGTCTGCATTTATAGATGTGTCTGTTTTTTTGGTATTTATTTTTACAATGACGAATGTTTTGACGAGCTTATTTAGGGATGTTTTAAGTATGACTGTGATAAAAGAAAATAAAAAATAAAAGAAAAAGAAAAAAAATACTTTTTTGCAGAATATGAGTGTTGCTTTTGTTACAAAATTATTTAGGCGTTCCAACATATTCCACCAACTTGTGGTGTGCAAATATTTTAATAGGTATTAATAAAATAATAATTTTAATTATTTACTTACTATTTACATGCTGATTTTGTATTGATTACATGGTTATTTATTAATACAAAAAAAAATTTAAAATGTAAATTAATGTATCTCTATCTCTCTCTCTCTCTATCTATCTACCGTAAATTACCACCGTTTCTAAACCTAGCCAGACAGGAGAATAAACGGCAAAACAAACACCCCGGCAACCAGAGCTATAACCAAAGTACCTTCTCCTTTACACGGTATAATATACAATGGAATGATGTTTTTAACTTTAGAAAAAAATGGAACACAAGAAATTCACGAATGTTTTTCTCTTCGAAATTAACAATTTTCACTTACTTATCTGGGTAAAACCGAAACGGATCGCATTTCAAAGTCATTATCGTCCAACTCTTTCAGTAAAAAAAACGACGGGTTGCACTCCGGGAGTGCCGGTAGAAGTGAAAACTTGAATATTAACGTTGCGCACTTTTGATATTTTGAAATGGTTAGGGAATAATTTTGCATAAACTGCTTTAATTATGTATGATAGTACTATCATTTATTTATTTATTTTTATCATTTATCATGACAACACGAACATTCGCGCAAGCGCCTTGCGCCGTTTTACGAATTTTCGATCAGGTCACGTGTCCTGACGCGAGTTTAGAAGTTTTTATCCATTCCAACAAAAGTGCGCAATGCCGCTAAAGAAGTTTTCACTTCAAAAATACTAACAACTTACAAAGTCAAGTTTGTATTTCAATAGGTAAAGCTACATTTTGCATAATGTACGTTAACGGCTCGTTCCGTTAATGTTTTATGTTGTTGGTCCGGATCATTACATCTCCTTACTAATCTCGATCAATTGCTTATTTAAATTAGGCGTTAGAATAATTAAGTTTCATTTACTAGAGTCTATTGATTGCATTAATGCTGCCAATTAAATAAGGAAAAATGAAGATTGTATAATTTAATAAGAATCAGAGAAAACTCCATTTACTTTGACCATATAAATGGTACTTGTGCGCGTTGATAATTTTATAAACTACCACCGGAATCAGAATCAGAAAAATCTTTATTCACTTGAACCATACAAGTGGTATTTGTGCGCGTCGACATTTTTTTTAAACTACCACCGATTCGGAATCGTGGCCACACACTGAGAAGATCCGGCGAAAGAAACTCAGCGGGCTTATCTTTTTTCAATAATAATAACAACTATAATATAAACTAGATTAAAAATATAAATTACAATCTTACTTTAACTTAAATAAAAGGTACAACAAATCACATTACAAATTTTAGTGGGAGATTGAAAACGGATATGAATATTCAGAGTAAAACTGCTAAAAACGACTACAATTTCAGTTAATAAATCAATACCGCCTTACTTATTCCTGCCGCCATGACGTCAGAGCCTGCCGGTGACATGTTTCGGTTCGAAGGATAAGGTAGCTGGTAAACTTATTTTTGTTCGAGACCTAACATCCAGCTCCAGGTTGCCAACGCACCATTTTCAATTCAATTCGATTCAAAATAGATTTATTCACGTAGGTCTATACAAAGATTCTTGGGCCTACATTTGGTGCCTCTAGACGGTGTGAATTTCTCAACATCGGGAAATCTGCCTGATTGTTTGCTTTCCAATACCATAAAAAAATACTTACACAAAAAGTAAGTATTTTCCTTGATTTATCCGGGTTTCCGTCAAATCCGGAGATGCAGACTCGGAAGTATGATCTTCAATTTTTTTTAACAGTTCATAACTGACGGAGAAATCGTTTAACATACACAAAAAACAAAGGTATCGAACGCATAACCTTCACCTTTTTTGTCTAATTGAAAAAACATATTTGAGTGTTTGTAAACCCTTTACCCACAAAGTAGTGAATAAATTAATAAATTAGAACACCAAGAGTAAGTATCTTCACTAAGAATTTAGAACACCAAGAGGTTGGATTATTTCAGAATCAGAATCAGAATAAGAATAATCTTTATTCACTTGAACCATACAAGTGGCATTTGTGCGTGTTGACATTTTTATAAACTAACACCGGAGAAGATCCGGCGAAAGAAACTCAGCGGGCTTGTCTTTTTTCAATAATAATATTTACAATATAAACTAGATTAAAAATACAAATTACAATCAGATTTAAACTTAAATAAAAGGTACAACAAATCACATTACAAATTGCAGTGGGAGATTGAAATCTCTATCCCCAAGCATGTTCATCTTCCAAATACTCTGAGACCGTATAATAGCCTTTTTGACATAATTTTACTTTTATACATTTTTTAAACTTACCACTATCACCGTGATAGTGACTAAAATGTAAAATAAATCCAGAACTTTGCGGAAGAGATAAATATCACTATCTTGACGTCGTAAAAGAAGATTTTTAGGAATACTAAAGACCAATCAAAATGGATTAAATAAGGAAGGTGTAGTGTAAAAATGAAGAAGATAGGGAAGGTTTAATGTGATGAAAGAGATCAAGCGGATTACTCTCCTGAAAGTAAGAAACAACCATAGCCCATAGACAACATAGATACTGCATTTAATTCGCTGTCTTGAGGAATAAATGTTAGGCCAATTGTGCAACTCTAAAGGCTAAAATGTGGTAAATCTCTACTCGGATGAGTTGCAGCGCGCGACTCTTCCACCAGTCTAAACCAAACCAAACCTAGGCCAGGTTCGGGTCATTATCAAACCCATTTAAACCTAGCTCAACTCTTACGAGCACCTCATATGCTTTTCATAGCAGACTGGGAAAAAGGTGAAGTAGGGCAGGTAGAGAAGTCATTGTTTAAAGCGGAAATTAATGGAAAAAGACAATGATAAGATAGAAAGATATAATTGATAGGATAAGATAGATCTAAGAACAGGACGAGAATAGTTAGCAAACTTTATACCCACTAACCATAGTCTAGTAATTTATGAGAGACTGAAATATGAATGGATGGATGGACCAATTACAGCAATAATTGATCTCAACCCTAAATAATTTCAATGTCTTTTTAATTCATGATAATAATGTATGTACATAGGAAACCTTTCTAAACACCGAAATAAAGTAATAAGTATCATAACTTAGCAATTCAAGCATATACAATATTAAATCTAAATAAAATTATTTAATTTGCAATTTTCCGTCAAAAATTGCAAATTAAATAATTTTATTTAGATTTAAGTATGGATTTCTATTGAATTTTTTTTGTTGTGTTATTTTTTTGTCAGGAGAAGGTTTGTATGAAAAGAAAAACTGGAAAATTTGCAGGAAAAATAAAACTTTATGTAAACAAACTGTTAGTAGCTGTAAATATCAAGCAATACGAAGTTGGCTAGTAATCTTAGTGTTACGTTGTTTGTTCGCGATGGACATCAAACTACTTAACCGATTTGAATCAAATTTGCACACTGTGTGCAGTTTGATCCAACTTGACAGATAGGATAGCTTACATCTTAATTTAAAATCAAAAAAATTAACATCCGAGCGAAGCCGGATTAGGCAGCTAGTCTATATATAAAAGAACGGCTAAACCTGATTTAGCGGTTGCTTAGAATTAGGAAACGGATATAGGATACTTTTTATCCTGTTTGACTTCCAGTAAACTAGGATAAATAACATTTCCAAAATGTTATTTATCCTAGGAATTTATCGTAAACCGAATCTTTGGCCTTTGTTTCCCAAACGATGGGTAACTTTATGCCCAATTCCTATAATCATCGAACCGTATAATCCGTTAGTATTTTACCTAAAAGTGACGAAGCGTTGCTCATAGTAACACAAAGCTTAGAGTTAACAGTCAGTAATGAACGACCGTAGTTAGAATTTAACTTATTCATCTAAAAACTACCATCCGTAATCAAAATGATTCGTTTTTGAATATAGCCAAGCATTAACCGTTAGGCATATACCACCCGATCAATGAATTAATAGTTTGGGAGTAATACATTCAGTCCTCTCTCTCCCTAACTATCTACGCGTCATAAAGGCCTTTTGTATGGTCTATGTGAAATAAACCATATTATGATTCTGTCTCGTAAAATGTTGGTGGTAGAGTAATGTGCTTAAAATGGCCCAGGTATACTTCCTCCACCGCTTTACCTATTTCTTTTGCCATAATGACTACTATAACGTAGGGTAGGATAGCCGGTAGACTTACACATAAGGAGTAATTTTCCGCCACAGGACAGCGATGCTTCAGTAACATCTATGGTGTCAATAGACCATGGTTGTCTCTTAAAAAATATTTGTTTTTACTTTTAGTTTCACAGTTAATATTTTCAAACAACTGGACTTTAAAATTCGTCAGAATCGTCCTTGGTTCCGCCGTAACAATGCTCACAGATATTAATGTATTGTTAACTGTTGTACGTACAGACCGACGGACAGACTATGTGAATTAGGCCTTCATTTGTCATAGAACACAATAGTCCATTGAAGACTTAGAACATATTTTAAAATAGAGCTCGCAGCGTTCAAGTTAGGATAGTGTTGAGTTACTTCAGGCACAATTTTTGATGAAAAATTAATCATTATTACTCACAAAAATGAATAGTTTGCTAAAATATAACGAAAAATTGGTCTGTAAAAACGAACCTCAAAGTTTTCACGGCAAAGTTTTTCTTGATTTCTAAAGATCGTGCTCTACCTATAATTGTAAATGATTAATAAAAGAATGTTAATACAAACAGTTCGCATTTAGTTATTAAATAACTACTTTTAAAACTGCTACATGAAATCTGTCAAGCAAGACAAACAAACAATAACGAAAAGTGATGGAGAACTCTTTATAAATAACCACTCTAAGCCTGAAGATTTCATGAATATTCAACGTGCATGAGGCTCCAAAAGTTGAGACTACGTGATGTTAATTCTTTTGTATTATAAAACAACTGCCAACTACTAACTACATATTCATTAGAATATGATGCGATCTTTATCTTGGTTGTAAAATCTGGCGTGTTTATGTACATTCTTGTAGGTCTAGGTTGTATGGTAAGTTTCCGGCTTCTTTGAAGAATAGATTTTATGGATAAAATAATAATAAAAAACAAGTACAATTTTATGTACCGTCGGTAGCTGGTAGTCTTACCTTAATACAATTAAAATGAAGTATATTAGTTTATCTTATTTGCAAATCCCTGACGATGTCGCATTTGTTTTATTATATTGGAAGGCTAACAAACAGACGGATTTCCTGTTACCAAAGGTTTTAATGGTACGTTGGCTTGAGCCTTGGATGTTAGGCCTCGAGCAAAAGTAAGTTTACCGGCTACCTTACCCTCCAATAGGTAAGGCGGTGGTACCAATCCGGGTGAGTCGCCGCGAAACTCTACCACCTAGTCAGATGTCACGGTGTTAGTGGCGATAAGTGTATACTCGCCTTTTACGAGCTTCCTGACAGGAAAGCAGATGGTCTATTTTGCAAAGGAGCCCGGACCGACACGGAAAGTTTTAAATAAAGTATATTGTGAAAAAGTACAAGTGTGGTTAAAATGTGTTTATGTTGTTTTGCTACGGAGTTAGTTGGAACGGCTTTTCTGGTGGATAACATGGTTTTTCTAAAAATCTTGGACCAAGAGCCTTTTAAAAGAAATGATTAGTAAATAATTTAGATGCAGACTATTTTTCCGTATGGGTCCAGATCCCTTGCGTAGAAAAGACTATCTGCTTCTTCATAGTAGAACGCGAGCATAGGTTAAAAGGAATATTAATAACAAGACTGGTGGAAGAATGCTGTGATCCAACTTGTTTAATGATATGGGCGTGAAGATACTTACTTACTTTATAAGATATGGGCGTGAAGATACTTACTTACTTTATAAGTAAGTATCTTCACGCCCATATCCCCGAAAAGGTAGGCAGAGGCACAATCAGGGTACCCACGAATAGCCGAAGACACTAAATCCCAGAATGTAATAGGTGGCAAGATCCAGCGCTTTACCTATTTCTGCCAACATAATAATAGAATTTGGTATTGTCCGGTACCATACGAAAACTTTTGAACTTGCATATTTGTCTTAAACTTGTACTTGCCCATTTCAGGAAAGATAAAAAGTATACAGATATCACAAAAAAACATTTAAGTATAGATAAACAGACGAATAAACACATTACCCTCCATTGTGAAATCAGGTATAAAAGTAAAGATACAATAGTGAAATGATATACATTTAAGTATCACTCGACTCCACTATCACGAGGTGTGAATTTCCCCTCTAATCAGAGGACCAACAAGTTTTAACCTGGTATCACCATTCATGTCACATGCGTATTTTGGTATTCAATTTGTAGCGTGGTTGTGCGTGTGTGTGTTGGGAACGAGTTTCAATGTCAATGTTGGTATGTTTGCGTAGATTTGTTAATTTTATGTATAATCTGGAACATGCGCATTTCGAATAGGCTTTGTTATTACCAGCCTCATCTATGTAGAAACTACGTTCTTGTTGGTGGAGAAGTGAGTGCTTAACTCCACGTATGATAGGGTAAAACTTGATCATAGTCATGTTTGCTTAAATGAAATGATACCCTTGTATTTTTTAACTAATTTATGTAAAAATATTTAAATAACAGAAATAAAAAATATACTTAAGTAAGGTAGATATTTCCACACCACAATATGGTAGAACATGTTGGTATGAATAAGTATTTGTAATAACTTTTAAACACACATGTTCCGCAAATAGATAATATCATTTCCGACGGGGGCAGGCATTTGTGTGATTGAAATGTTTATATTTTCGGATCAAGGGGTTTATTGTGTTTATTACGGTATATATTTAATACCTAAAATACCTAAGATACCTATATAATACCTTAGGTATTTCTATGTTTTAGTAGCGTTGACTGTCTCCACTTACCCAAGCACATAATTTGCTTACTTTCAATTCAATCAGTTTGTGTACGTTTTTAAAAAAGACATCTACGAAATATTAACTACAGAACAGTTCCTGAGA
>NJDC01058132.1:103922-116905 GCA_002245475.1 Calephelis virginiensis | reverse complement strand
TAGTTTTGGGTTTAGATATAATTTGTAAAACTTGTCCAGTGATTTATTAATTTTCCAACATGTTATTTGAAATATACTAATGACTACACTAACCATATATATTTTGATATCGATTTCTGTTGGTAAAGCTTAAAAGTACGTGTTACAGCCAAAAGTTTACTGTTGCTTGTTGATTAGCTCATATCAGAAGTTTTTTGTCTGTCTGATGGGAAACGACAGAACCAAGCAAATAGTTATCTGTACACCAAATTTCATCACATCGAAGATATTGAGTCGAGAATCCGGACAAACAAACAAACACATTTTTGCGTTGCAGTTGCCTTGAATTGGAGTCAGTTGCCTTGAATACTAGCCTGCAATTGCAACAGTCTAACTTTTTTAGTCATTGCGATTCTTCAATAATTATATTTCTATATGACAGACAGATAGGGTTATCTGTATAAATAATTAAACCTGGAGTGCCTATTTGTTTTGGCGAACAAATAATGCATATGTTTAAAACAGTAAACTATCAACAAACACAGTTAAATTTGTTTTAAATAAGCACTAAACGGTAATTTCAATTTGTAGTCTTCAACTGGCAGATATTTGATGATATGAAGCTTAGGCTATGACCTTCTTGATGTTACTCGAGAAGCACTAAAAAAAATTAGAACACTGACCAAGATGCGTGAAAAAGTTAGTCTTATAAAACTTATTACCAAAACAGAAGTTACTGACAAGTTGTGCAGAAGGGAGTAGAACTTATAAATATAGCCGTTAGGTATAGGTAGGTACGTAAGTACTATACCCTGGCCATAGATATTGCGACAAGCAGAGCGATTTAGCGATTACACTTCTTATTAATGTTATAAATGCGAAAGTTTGTCTGTTTGTTTCTTTGTTACTCCTTCACGCAAAAACTGCTGAACCGATTTTCATGAAATTTGGCACACATATAGAGGGTAACTTGGATTAACACATAGGATGGCTTTCATCCCGAAAAAAAATTCTATTAACCATGGTCCCCACTAATTATGCGGGCAACGCCGTTGGCAACAGTTTATTATAATGCACAGATAAAACAAACCAAGGAATAAAACAAACAAATTCAAAATTGGCTTTTAATGGATTTTGTCCTTAGTAATCATTTCACTTCTTTCAGTAATAGCGCTTTTGAAAATTTGGTTTTACATAACCAGACGAAAATAGTGATACAGCAGATATAAAATGCGAATATAGATAGATGTAGGTACCGGAGGAGACCTACGAGTAGGTTGATATTCCACGATCAAATCGTACGGGTTTTTCCGTGGGTAGTAAGTATCAAGAGTCTCCGAAACCGGTGTGTCTGTTTCAGGCTTATGAATGTGGAAGATGTCAGACAGGTCTGCAAGGATCGTGATATTTGACACTCTATACCTACCATTTAATAGACTTAGCATGAAGATATTTATGTAAGTATGATTTGTATGATTACTTTGTAAAGTATCTTCACGCCCATTGTATGATTACTTTGTAAAGTATCTTCACGCCCATATCCCCGAAGAGGTAGGCAGAGGCACAACCAGGGTACCCACGACTAGCCGAAGATACTAAGTCCCATAATGTGATAGGTGGCAAACCTATCGCCAACCGGGCACATATCCTATCCCGAGCAACATTTTTTTTATTAGAAAATTGGAAAAATCCGATTTTCTTTTTGTTGCCCGACCCGGGATTCGAACCCGGGACCTCTTGCAGTCAAGTCCAACAACTGAACCGCTAGACCACAGAGGAGATTTGTATGATGCTATTTTTACGATTACAAAGTACTTTTTTGTACGCTAAACCATTTCTACTTGGCTGAAAATATCGAAAAAATTAAGTAAATCTTTTTCATTAAGAGAGTCTTTAAAATGTCTCCAAATGTTTATATTTTTTTTATATTAAATTCAAACTACGCAATATGTTAAAAACAAAATTTAGGTTTCCTTTGTAGGACCTCCATTCATTTTAACTTTTTAATTTTGATACTTATTTTGTAGCATAATATTGCACTATAAAATAAGTGCTACAACACATATCGATACACTCTGAAACAGCACAAAAAGAGTACTTACTGGCTTACAGATAAAGCAGAGACATAGTATGAAAGTTCCAGTTCAGTTGGAAAACCTTATATTTTAGGTTTTTTTCCATTATAAGCCATAACTTCTTAAATCGCTAAGCTTGTCACCGAAACACTAGTTCTAGCATACAATGTTCGCATAGCGAGTATACACTGCATTTTATAACCATGTGTCACTAGACAATGTTTATAAATTTTAAAGTAACTGTAAATATAAGATTTCCTACAAAGATTTACATACAGTATACTCATATACATATATCTTGTGATATTTGTCGCCCAATTACTGGCTCCCAACGCGAGGATAGCTTAGATAAAAATCACATTTGATTTATTGCTATAAATATATTACGAGTAAATTAGTGCTTATATTTGTTTGAACAGTCTAAGATGACATTTGATATTTTTACTGATTGCAATATTACAAAGTGAAAACTTTAAATATTAGCAATATAATAGTTCTAAGAGCCGCTGGTATGTTCCTGGGGTAAATTTAATAACGGATTAAACTATCCATAACCCTAGTAGTAACCCTAGTTAGAAGCTAACTCACAGTTAAATAATTAGCCTAGGAACGTGCAAGTGGCCGTAGCTATATTTTTTTAAATAAATTCAATATCGTCTCAGTGGTCTAGCGGTCCGGGTGTTGGACTTGACTGCATGAGGTCCCGTGTTCGAATCTCGGGTCGGCCAACAAAAAGAAAATTGGATTTTTCCAATTTTCTAAGTAAAAAAAAAGTGTTGGTCGGGATTGGAAATGTGCCCGGTTGGCGATAGGCTTGCCACCTATCACATTGTGGGACTTAGTGTCTTCGGCTAGTCGTGGGTGCCTTGGTTCTACCTCTGCCTACCTCTTCGGCGATATGGGCGTGAAGATGCTTTTAATTCAATAAAAATTAAATCGTGATATTTATACAATAAAATATAAAAATCAAATGTTGAATGACTAAGAACATTACTATTAGACTAGACTACAAATGGTTTCTTCCATACAACCAAAACATAATACATAATTTTTTTGTACAGTACATAATTAAATATCTTACAATAAATCAATAAAAGAAAGTCAGTCACTTATCTAATAACAAAAGAAAATCATAAAACACTAACTTTATATCAGTTTAATAACTGCTTTATTAAAATTCAAGATTGCTGTAAAACTTATAGCTCCAAAACTTAAAAGCTTCAGCGTAGAATCGTCATTATTGCATGAAGTTATAATATCTCGCAATATCAACATTCATGGTTTTCACAAAACCCATTGTTTGATGTTACCTTTGCGTAACGTCACACGCGTCGCTGCGTCACCAACGTGCGGATCTCCGTTTTTGCAATGTGTTATATGGATTACGACAGTAAATTTTACATGAAACTTGCGTAACGAGATCATGAGACTAGGAGATACGAGAAAATCATACAAAACCGTAAAAATATATGGCAGCATTATCAATTATCTGTTTTCCTATAGCAATCAACGAGCAGAGTAGGTTTCAGATATAAATAATATAATTAAACGCAGTAAAATTGCAGATTGGGAATGTCAGAACATAGGAAAATAAAATATGGAGAAACCAAGGTTGACATTCCCCGATCAGATCACTCGGATATTATCCAAGAGTGGTGTCAAGAGTCTCCGAAACCGGCGATTTTGTATGAAAAGGGTAATGAATGTGAAGGAAGCCAGACAGGTTTGTCAGGATTGTGAGGTCTGGCACTCAATACTCTCTGCCTACCTCTTAAGGGACTTGGCGTGAAGATATCTATGTATTTATGTATGTAAAATTGCAAAAACTCACTCCAGCTATTCCATTAAGTACCACGTCGCAATTTAATTTTTTTTTTTTGAAAGAGCAAATAATTCCGAAATGATCATACATACATTTTATCAATATCATAACATTAGTTTTTGAGTTACAATGCATACATTTTCGTTAATAGCTGGATTACGTTAAAATTAATATGAGACCATCTCTGAATCACGACCTATCTTTAAAAAACCATCAAAAGCGGCTACCGCTCGCGTAAACTCATATTATGTAGTCAAATTGAGAACCTAATCCTCTTTGAAGTTAAAAAGTAGGTACCTAAGTTTTGACTTGATGGTAGGGCCCTTTTAAGCTTCTTCCATATTTTACTCGTTCGTAGCACCTCGAGGTTAACATTCAATGTACACATTCTCAACCTATTTTTTTTTTGTATTTCTGTATTTTGCTGTTTTTCAAATTTATGTGTAATATGTCCAGGAATATTCATTTTATATATTTGAAGAGAAAACGGCTTTCTTTATGGTCTTCTATTTGTTAGCAATAGCTTTGTTTAGGTCGGTTTAAACGATCGGATGTTTGTGTTTCTTAACTTTCCTCGAAGGTTTATGAAATTCTATTCTTACACTTTAAGGAAAACCTATTTTTGCGAATACGCAGACTTTTCAAAACGTTGTTTAGTCTCAACAATGAAGATTCAAACGTTCTGAAAAATATGCATTCCCGCATAGGTATACAATTTAGATATGCTATTTGCTGTATTTTGATACCAGAGTTTTGTTTTTTTCTTAAAAAAATTCATAAATTTGTTTAAACTAAGAGACTGTATGTAGTTATTTAGTATTTCGCAAAGCTGTCACGCGTCGTTCCCATCTGGAACACCATATCGCTTCCGGTGATTGTCAACTTGTAAGAAAGTCAATCCATGGCTACAATGCAGTTAGATAGGCAGTTCCGGTGTAGAAAACAGGGATTTCTTGCCTATTTTTAAAACTTCTATAAATTTTAAAGAAAAAATTTCCTCAGTAGCTCAAATGTTTAGAGCATTCGTCGGCTTGAGACGAAAAGATACAAATCAAATCCTGTCGGGGGCGAAATTTTTCTTTCTTTAAAATTTTATAGAAATTAATCCCAAGCACAAGGCAAGTTCTAAAACAAAAATACTTTTAAAACGTTGATACACATACTATTATTATATTTATTGGATATGTGCCCGTTTGGCTTGCCACGTATTACATTGTGGGACTTAGTGTCTTCGACAAGTCGTGGGTGCCCTGGTTGTGCATCTGCCTACCTCTTCGGGGATATGGGCGTGAAGTTACTTATCTTTATTGACCGCCTCTTGGTCAAGCGGCTAGAATGAACGCCTAACTATACTTACCAATCGCGAGGCTTTATTTCGGAAATGTCATCTCCATCAACTGGGTGAACGAACATAAGTTAAAAAAATTATTCCCATGTAAAAAATAAAACATCTTTATGGCATCATTTTTAATGGAGCGTATGTAACAGAAAAGAACATTCACCCCAAGAAAAACTTTTTACAATATATTGTGTACTGCAAACCAGCCGGCGGATATGCTGCCTGGCGAAATAAAAAAAACATGAAGAACGCAGTATGAAATTCGGCGATTAGGTATGTTATCGCCGAATTTCATACTGCGTTCTTCGGTAGTATTTTGTGGAGCCTAATTAGAAGACAACGAACGTTACAGAATTTCTAGAAGACTGCCCAAGGAATCGCGAGATTCAAACGCTGGCCACTTATCAAGTATAGGTAGTATTGTTAAGACCTGATGTTCGTTAGTGGAACTCAGAAACGATTGTAAAATTAACCCTTAGACACTTCTCGTGATATTTAGGATTTAAATATAAATGCTCCTTTACGTTTGTTAGTATGTCTGTGTCATTACATGATCAACCTGTAATTTATTTAATTTTAACGCTGTTTTCATTAAAGACGTGCTTGGAGTAAACTTACAAACATGGTCAGTAATAAATCTCAACTCTAACCGGATAGAGTTATAAATATAGAGTTATCATCTGGCCATTGCCATAAATATATACAGCATGCTCATAAGATCCAGTCCAATCCGTGGTGTGTTTGTAGGTATCGAAATGCGGTTCTACATATTTAAACAATTTCAGGTTTAATGTAAAAAACCCCTTCGGAAAAATGCCATCATTAAAATTATATTTTTAAAGGTTTTTTTGTGTTGAAAGTGACATAATGTAAGGTAAAATGTAAAATACAAAAATATTATATTAATTTATATAATATTATATGAATATATATACAAATATATTAATTTATGGTAAAATGTAGGTTAAATGTAAAATACAGACTCTCACACACATTCAGATTTATGCAGATTTCCAAATGACATCAAATATGGATGGATTCTCTAAGGGTCTACCATTGACGCTGGTGTTGCATTAATAAAACAGATATTTGATGCCTGGGAAGAATCACATAACGCTTTGGGTATTTTTTGCGACTTATCCAAAGCATTTGATTGCGTGCATCATGAAATACTTTTCAAAAAACTTCGTCATTATGGAGTAAGAGGTGAAGCTTTATCACTGTTAAGTTCATACTTATGCAAAAGAGTACAGAAAGTAGATATCAACGGCAAACTCTCCACGGGATCATATGTAAGAATGGGTGTCCCTCAGGGATCTATCCTTGGGCCATTTTTGTTTCTGGTCTATATCAATGACTTGCCTTTCTTAGTAGAAAAAAGACATAAAATAGTTTTGTTTGCAGATGACGCCTCACTGATTTTTAAAATCCACAGACAAGAGACAAACTTTGATGATGTAAACATTGCTCTTTCAGATATAGCTCAATGGTTCAATAATAATAACTTATTACTTAACAATAAAAAAACTAAATGCATTAATTTTACCTTACCTAATGTCAAACAGATAGAGACATCACTAAAAATCCAAAACCATGACTTAGTTTTTATTGAATCCACAAAATTTTTGGGAATTACTATAGACTCTAAGTTGCAGTGGGGAGCTCACATACAGATGCTAGCAAATAGACTTAGCTCTGCTGCATATGCTATTAGAAGGATACGCATGATTACAGACATCGACACTGCACGTTTGGTGTACTTCAGTTACTTCCATAGTGTTATGTCTTACGGAATATTGCTATGGGGTAGTGCTGCTGATACTGACATAGTTTTTGTTTTGCAAAAAAGGGCCATTCGCTTCATTTACAACATGAAACCTACGCAATCATTGCGAAATAAATTCAAAGAAATTAGCATCCTTACTTTAAGCTCCCAGTTTATTCTTGAAAACCTCCTATATGTAAAAAAAACACATCAGTGAATTTAGAAAGAACTGCGACACTCACTGTTTTACTACCAGAAACAGAAATAAGCTAGTTTTACCAGTTTCGAGACTTAGCAAAATTAAAAAATCATTTATATGTCAGTGTGTTCGTTTCTATAATAAAATGCCGAAGGATTTTTTAGAGTTACCATATCATAGATTCAAAACAAAACTGAAGCATAAGCTATGTCTGAAAGCCTACTACACAATACAAGAGTTTGTTGATGATAAAAACTTTTACAAATAATTAACTGTAGCATAAAATTGACCGTTATTATTAACAATGACAACCTAATTTTATCTTTCGGTTATTTATTCTCTTAATTTTGTAAAATTGTTATTGTTAGTCTATGTCTTACTTCTATTTCCTTATTGATTTTAATAATAATTGTTTTGTTTTTATTATTTTATATTATCAATTAACTAATTAAGATATTTTAGTGATTGACATATTTACAATATGTAATATATACTTTTATTTGATTTAATTTAATAATATTGTTTTTGTATAGTTTGCTATTATGTTATGATTTGACGTCGACAAGTGTACAAGTGTACCTATGTTGAATAAATATTATTTGATTGATTGATTGAATATTTGTTAGAAGAGTACCTCTAGTAATTATATAACTTCACGGTACACTCTTTTAAATTCAAATTACAAATTATCGTATGTCTGTCATGTAGTCGACGAGATAATGTCACTATTTAAAATTTTACTAGATTTTGGACTAGAGTCCTAATAATTTAAAGATTATATTGACACTCTAATTTCAAAACCGTAGTGGTCTGGGTCCACTAAGTAGAAAAAACCATCTGCCATACTACCAGACAGCTCGTTAGAGGCGAGCTCAGGTTGAAATGTAGGTCACTAACAAGACCTCTAGTCCTAGAGTGCAAGCAACTTAACCGGGTAGGGATCCATCGCACTACCTATCCCTACCGCCATAATGACTCTGTCAAGTTCCGGTCCGGATGGTAACCGGTAGACTTGTACCATAGGCCCAACATCCCGTCCACAGGAAAATGTCGCACCTATATCACCTATAGTGTCTATAGACCACGGTTATCTCTTATAATCAGGAGATCCGTTTATTTGTTCGCGGAACTATTACATAAAAAATATATCATTATTATTTTTGGTAACATAACTAATATCGCTTTTATGTTTGGATCGAACTGTGGTTTATAAACACACTGTATATTCTAACAAAAATGAGGACAATTATGATCAAAGCTAGCCGCTATATTGCGGAATGATACTCGCTGGTGCAATTTCATATCGCGTTCTTAATAAAGCAATAATTGTTAATAGACTTAGCTGACCAGAAGACATTATATAAGATCTAACCTCAATTGAAATGAAATGAAAATATTTTATTTGCGGAATAAATAAGAAATAGTTACAAAGTAATAAATCGTATTGTGGAGACCATATTGAGACATATGTAGACAGTATTCTTCTCGAAAAATAAAATATTCTGAAATAAATTTTAACACTTATTTAGGAATCGCCCGGCAAAAGATATTAATCCAATATACTTATTCAATATACTGAAACTAACTCCAAGCAACGCCACGTTAAAACCTTAATCAACTTATTAATAAACGTGGACTAACGTAAGAGTTAAACTTAGTTGATATTACAGTCTGTCACATGGTAATAAAGACTATAATAACAGGCTAACCTTGGAGTACTTTACTGCGTGCTTATTAATAAGAAGACAAACTTTTTATTAATAAACACGAATTAAAGAAGGAATAACATTATGGTGATCTTATAGTCTGTATAACTTTGTAATAAAGACTATAATACAAGATTGAATCTTGGTGTAATTTACTTCATATTTTTTAATAAGGCGGTAATCGTCTTATATAAACGCGAATTAAAGTACTCCAAGGTTAAACCAGGTGTTATAGTTTTTATTACGATGTAATACACGGTATGTAAACAGACTATAACATCAACTTAATTCTACTTTAATCCATGTTTATTAAAAGACGGTTTGTGTCTATATGCAACCTAAATTTCTTTGTTTGATTTTGACATATTTAAAGTACATGAATTAATCGTTCGAGTTACAATTAATAATGGGTTGTACTACTTAACTCGGACCTAACTTCTAATATTAGGTTATTTAAGTTTTTATTAGAAGTTAACTCAAAGTTAAAACTTAACCCAGCAACGTACATATGGCTCTAAAAGTTTCGTGGCTAAGATCATCGTTCTCTATTCCTTATGTTTCAAATTTTATGTATATTTTTTTCTTCCATTAATTTCTGTTATACTGGCTAAGATTTACAGTAACGTCTTCTTTCACACACATGTCCATCCCTCTAACGACACGTCCGTAGCTTCTGTGGACTTTATCCTTATATCCGTCTAACCTTAACATTCTTTCTGTAACATAACTTTTATCCCTTCTCATCACATACCCTTGCTAGTCGGCTTCCTCTCATCTTCTCAGTCAGTGGACTTTTAAGCTTCCTCCTAGGTAGTCATTTCGTATGATATTCATTTACTTACTCTAAGAAAAACAATTTACGGACGTAAATAAATTTTAAAATAATGCATTCAATTATTTAAAGGTAGCAAAACTGTCACTCAAAACGATTTTAATAATTATGTAATCTAAGTAGACATAAGTACATTCATATCTTCACGCCAAATCCCTTACGGGGTAGGCAGAGTAGATAGTAGTAGTTGTAGTGTGCCAGACCTCACGATACTGACAAACCTGTCTGGCTTCCTTCACATTCATTACCTTTTTCATATAAACACGCCGGTTTCGAACACTCTTGACACTGATCTGATCATGGAATGTCAACCTTGGTCTCCTCAGGTACCTCCATCCATCCACATTCGCATTGTATATCTGCTTTGTCAATTTTTCATCTGTCATCCTTTCCACATGACCGACATGAAGTTAGATTTTCCTGGGATTACATCGTTCATGATCCAGACTTGGTGGCGATGGGACAACCTCGGATGTGCTCTCAAATTTTTTAAATGAAAAAAAGTCAAATGAGTATGAATATATTGTTAGATTTTTCTAAGTTAGATTATGTTAAGATTTTTATTAGTAGGAACTCTTTTAAGCTTCCTCTTAGGTAGTCATTTTGTATGACATTCATTTATTTAACTAAACGTATCCATCCCTCTTCCAAACGGTCCTTAGTTTTGTGGCTAAGACATTGTTAATATTTTTTGAAAAATATTGGTGATTATATTATCTGTTACTGCGGACAGGTTATTGGGCGTTAATCTCTTCGATAAATAAGAATAATAATTATGGTCGAGATAGTTTATTCGTTGAATTTACGTAGCAATGATATCAACACGAATTGTAATGGAAGTTTAGTCCAAACATTCTAACGCCTAATTTAAATAAGTAATTGAGTAGGATTAGTAAGGAGACGTAATGATCCGGACCAACAACATAAACCATTAACGGAACGAGGCGTAAATGTACATTATGCAAAATATAGCTTTGCCTATTGAAATACAAACCTGCCTTTGTAAACTTGTTGGTAATTACATTTTATTATTAAAAAGGAAATTAGCGCTATGCTATGCAATAAAATATTGGGTTGTTGGTGATTTAAGGATACAGATAGATACAGAAAAAAATCCAACAACGAGTTCCTACTAATAAAAATCTTAACATAACTAAGAAAAATCTAACAACATATTCATACTCATTTGACCTTTTTTTCATTTAAAAAATTTGAGAGCACATCCAAGGTTGTCCCACCACCAAGTCTGGATCATGAATGATGTAATCCCAGGGAAATCTAACTTCATGTCGGTCATGTGGAAAGGATGACAGATGAAAGATTGACAAAGCAGATTTACAATGCGAATGTGGATGGAAGGAGGTACCTGAGGAGACCAAGGTTGACATTCCACGATCAGATCAGTGTCAAGAGTCTCCGAAACAGGCGTATTTGTATGAAAAGGGTAATGAATGTGAAGGAAGCCAGACAGGTTCGTCAGTATCGTGAGGTCTGGCACACTACAACTACTACTATCTACTCTGCCTACCCCGTAAGGGACTTGGCGTGAAGATATTAATGTACTTATGTCTACTTAGATTACATAATTATTAAAATCGTTTTGATTGACAGTTTTGCTACCCTTAAATAATTGAATGCATTATTTTAAAATTTATTTACGTCCATAAATTGTTTTTCTTAGAGTAAGTAGATTTCTATTTCGATTAGTTTCATGTCGTTTTGTATTGTACGTTTATGGTATATCATAAAAATAAAATGCGTAACATATATTGCTTTCTAAAGAAAGTAAATGTGAAACATGGGATTCTCTTAACAATAGCTTTTGGCCAAACACCGTAAGTATGTCTGAGTTTTGAGATGTGCATTACTTGTTGCATATTGTTTTACTTTTGTCTTATTATAAGATAAGATACAAGCGGATCTACTCATGCTTAGACACAACAGTCGCCTATAGACCATAGATGTTTCTGGTGCGTTGATGACGAGCACTGGAGTTGTGGCGAAATAAATAGGTATCTTTTTATGCCATTGGACAGCGAACATGCACACGTAGCTCTCCTGTAGATATATTTTTTTTATGATAATGGAAGGAAAACAAGCAGACGCATTTCCTGATGGTAAGAAATTTATGCCGCCTAGAGACACCAACGGTGGTAATGGTGCGTTGCTAACCTGAGGCCGGGATGTTAGGCCTCGTAGCAAAAGTAAGTTTACCGGCTACCTTACCCTCCAAACCGGAACACGTCATGACGTTATCGCGGCAGGAATAGGTAAGGCGGTGGTACCAATCCGGGTAGTCGCTGCGAAACTCTACCACCTAGTCAGATGTCACGGTGTTATGATATATCAATGTTATAGGGGCGTCACTGTTGTGTCCTGGAATTAGAGTATTGTGCAAATCGGCTACCCTATCCTCCATATCCGGGCAACATACACACACACGCACATACACGCACACACACACACAAACACCACGTTGTGTATTTTAAACTAAGTAATTACCACTAATGTATTCAAGATCAAATTAGCTAGGTGACTTCTTAGCTTATGTGACGTTCACAGGACTCGGGTTCGATTCTCTATAACGAACTAGCTGCTACCTGCAGCTTCGCCCGCGTTTTCACAGAAACCCGGTGTGCGATCGGGATTTAAAATAGCCTATATGTTAATCCAGGTCACAATCTATCTGTCTTCCAAATTTCAGACAAATCCGTTCATCCATTCGAGCGTGAAAGAGTAACAAACATCCATACATACATACTTACAAACTTTCGCATTTATAATATTAATAGGATAGGCAAGTGTGACAAGTTAATATTAACACAATTTTAACCCATTACTACTAGTTTAATTAGCTTAAATATTTTTTTAAAAATTACGCAAATTGAATCTAGCTCCAAAGAATCAAATTGATTGCTAGGGTGTTAGTGATACTGTTACACAGAAATAAACTTAAACACCCAAACCCGGAAAAAAGATATCAGTGTTCATCGTACTTTTACATTTATGATATTAGTATTTATTATTATTACTTTACTATTTTATGTTAGTAACGTTTCTAAAACGACCAAATAATACACAGAAATTATTCAATTTGAATATAGATTAATGTATATTGATTTTTATTTCATTATTTATTTTAGAACTAGTGGCCCTCCCCGGTTTCGCACGGGTATAAAATATACATATAAACGTTCCTCGTCAATTACTTTATCTATTACAAAAAACCGTATTAAAATCCGTTGAATAGTTTTTAAGGTTTAAGC
>NJDC01058132.1:85942-98212 GCA_002245475.1 Calephelis virginiensis | reverse complement strand
TGATTGGCCGGAATAGGAAAACTAGTAATAGTTTTCCATTTTTTTTATACTGGAAGATGGTAATGGTGCGTTGCCAACCTGAAGCCGGGATGTAAGGCCTCGAGCAAAAGCAAGTTTACCGGCTACCTTACCCTTTAAACCGGAACATGTAATGACGCTATGGCGGCAGGAATAGATATGGCAGTGGTACCAATCCGCGTGAGTCGCTGCGAAACTCTACCACCTAGTCAGATGTCAGGGTGCTAGTGACGGTAAGCCTTTGCTCGTCTTTTATGAGCTGTCTGTCAGGAAGGCAGATGGTCTATTCTGCAAAGGAGCCTGGACCAACACGGGGGCAAAAATTCTAATACTTTATAAAGAATATTTCAACTTCTTTTGTTTTTTTAATATTTTTCAACCATACTTAGTTGCGTAAGTATTTTGCCTCGTGTTGGTACAAGTCCGCTGAATAAAACAGACTATCTACCTCTCTACCAGGTAGCTAGTAAGAGACACTGATTAAAATATAGTTCAGTACCAACAAGACCACTGAAGGTAGAGTACTTTACATCAACTGGCCCGCGCAGAGATCCACTGTCTTACATATTCCTGTCGTCATAATGACTGGGCCATATTCTAGTTCAGATGTATGGCAGCTGGTAGACTTGCACCGGTGGACTGTTATAGTTAGTCCACCGCTGCAAGTCTACCGGTTGTAGTGTTTATAGGCCACGGTTGTCTCTTACAACCAGAAGACCCATGTTTGTTTCCTGACATAAAATAATAAAAACTAAATAAAACATAAGGTATATCTTGTAAGTTATACATACTAATAAAATAATTCTCAAAGTTTGTAGAGGTAGAGTTCTCAGCAAGTACAAAAAAAACAGTTACAAAGGTATCTAGCTCAATATTTAAAAGCTTGTACATAAAATTGAAATATATACTTTGTTTCAAGTAAAGTATCTTCACGCCCATATCCCGGAAGAGGTAGGCAGAGGCACACCTAAGGCACCCACTGCTAGCCGAAGACACCAAGTCCCACAATGTGATAGGTGGATGGCCTATCGCCAACCGGGCACATATCCAATCCCGAGCAACATTTTTTTTTATTAGAAAATTGAAAAAAACAATTTTTCATGTCGTGGGTGCCCTGGTTGTGCCTCTGCCTACCTCTTCGGGGATACGGGCGTGAAGATGCTAAAATTCTATTTATTAAGGACTAGCTGTCCCGGCGAACTTTGTTCCACCCGTTCTGTTTGGATGGGAAAACTTAAAATGTAATTTTTCCTAGTTTCCCCGCAGATTTGCTTTTTTCTTATCTTTTAAATCTTCCCAGAATTTAATTTATACATGAAGACATTTAGTTTGCTTATAGGGAAATATCTTTTTGATAGTAATCACTCTATTACCTAATGAGACTGTCTTTTAAGTACTACAAACTATACCTAAATTTAAATTTTTCCCCGTGTTGGTCCGGGCTCCTTTGTAGAATAGACCATCTGCCTTCCTTACCAGGCAGCTCGTAAAAGGCGAGCATAAGCTCACCGTCACTAACACCGTAACATCTGACTAGGTGGTAGAGTTTAACAGCGACTCGCCCGGATTGGTACCACTGCCTTACCTATTTCTGCCGCCAAACGTCATGACGTGTTCCGGTTCGGAGGGTAAGGTAGCCGGTAAACTTACTTTTGCTCGAGGCCTAACATCCCGGCCTCAGGTTGGCAACGCACCGTTACCACCTTTGGTGTCTCTAGGCGGCGTGAATTTCTTAACATCAGGAAATCCGTCTGCTTGTTTGCCTTCCAATGTCATAAAAAAATATGTTGATGACAGTAAAGTACCTTTTAAATTGTAAGTTTTATTGCGCTCTGCTTGTTTTCAACATAGATTTGTCGCGTATCCAAGCGTAGAGATCTTTTGAGACTTTTATGTGATAGGTCAGCGAATAAAGACACGGGTCTCTTGATGATAAAAGACCACCGGGGCCTATAGACTCCGTAGATGTTAGAGGTACATCGCTGTCTTATGGCTGGAATGTTGAGCCTATGGTGCAAGTCTACCGGCTACCCTCCAGATCGGAACAAGACCGAGTTATGACGGCAAAAATAGGTATGTCGGTGGATCCCTTTCCGGGCAAATTGATGTACAGTACACTACCAGCAACAGGGCTGTCTTAGATTATAGTCAGGCAATTGGGCACACTCAAACTTGGGGCCCTTTTGGAATATAAAGAAATAACATCATTTTTTTTTTCACTTACATTTTTTGGGAAATTAATACTTTTTCATTAATAATATTAGTATGCTCCTGGTTTTTTTCTGAGGAATGTCACTTTCTATGCGCATAATTTATTAACAAATTATTAGTCGTTCTTAAGCTGCGAAATTGAACACTACCGAATTAGGACAATGAGGAAGACGTAATACACCTAACCAAAATATATTTAAGGTTAAATGTGAGTGAAGTGGTCGATCCTTCAGGGCCCTCTGAGTATGGTAGCCCTCTGGTAAAGACGGTATTGACCACCAGTAGTCTTATTGGTATGAGCTACTTGACAGAGAAGCAGATGGTCTATTTGACTTATCGGACTCGAACCAACACCATTGTTATACTATGATTGCCTCATACTTCAAAATGTTAATTTTTATAATTTTCGTCTCCGTGGTCTAGCTGTCCGACGGCATAAAGCCAGATTCAATTCCCGAATCGGACATTGCATAAGTGCCTAATTATTGTCAATAGGTTTTTCACTGATCACATTGAGGGACTTAACAGTCAATCATGGGTGCCTTGGGTGTACCTGTACCTATGACTTTCGGAATACAGACATCAATATACTTTACACTATTTTTAATAAAATATAGATATAGTTTTTTAAGACACTTTAATTTGCTAAGATTGAAGGGACTTCTTTCGTAGTTTCATTGACACTAGTGGCCGCCCATTGATCGAAATTCGACCACAATAATTTTTATTGTCTTATTGACAAGAACGCCATCTTCATTTCTCAAGACCAACTACTTTGTTTCCAAACTTTTATCGTTATCATCAATATATTTGTTTGTGTATGTCAAATGCATGGTAGTGTGGGTAATGTTTTATTTATTGATTTAATGTACTTTATAAGCTTTCTGCACTTCTTCTACATATCATTACAAATCCGTACCCATTTTTACCAGCATTACATTTTCTATGTTTTTGAAGTCCTCAATCTAAAGAGTATTTCTCAAATCACGTTATTATTTTCACCACCAACACCGTGACTATAACTAGGAAGTAGAGTTTTTAATATTAATCCCGCTTTCGTATTACCGCCTTACTTATGTCTATCACTGTAACATCAATGTTCGTTACTAATTTGAGCCACGTAGAGATAAAATACCATACACAGTTAAACTAAACCGCTGTAACATCTTTTGTACTTATAATCGATGCGTAATTTTTATCAACAGGTTTTTTTACTGTATTATTAATATTTGAGAGTCTAGGAGATAATACTAAAGTGATTTTTTGACGATTAAAATGAAATAAACATCGATCGATGGTGGTCTTGAAAAGTGTTGTGATCGGTGCCATATCGATCAATCATTCTATACACTACATAATTAATACATCGTCGTCTGAATCACCACCCCATAGCAATTTGTCTACTTGCCATGAATAGCCGCCCTTATCAGACCATCATGGAAATAGGGTAGAAATAATCAATATTTTTGCTGCCCCACCTTAACACGCATGCGTGGTGGTACCCACTTAGTGGTGGTGGTATTATGCTGTGGGATGGAGAAACCCAAAGCGGGGTCCTACGCACCATTCTTCAACCACCAGTCTGTCTATAAGCACCTGCATCATGGCCAGGATTTCCAGTTGGAAGTACAGGCCGCCATGTAAGTCTATGACGCAATCAATTTAATCCAAATCGATTTAGCTTTTCGATTACGAAATTTTTCCTTGTGATCAGTGAGTACGGTTTATGTCAGTTCGATTTTGATGATATTCTCATTTACTTAAAAGATTAGTTTATTTTTAGTCTACGTAAATAAATCTGATAGTTTTTTGAAGAACCTAGTAAAAATGAATAATTCTATAACATTTAATACAAAATTAAATTATTTCGCGATAATTTTACCTTATTTTTGCGACGTTAGATTTAGCTCGAACGTCGCAATCAGAGATTTTATTAAAAATTCAAAACAATTTATTAATAACTATGTCATTTCTATTAATTGAATGCATGTAACTTTCACTATTATTGATTGCTTTATTTTTATATACATTTTCGAAATTTTTAAACAAAATTTTCAAATTATTTCAACTTTATTTGCAAATTATTTTTATTTATTTGCCAATCATTTCAACGCAATTAATTCCTTTATCGTATTTTTCTTAAAAAAACTTTGATTACAAAAGTTAAAATACTACAAAACCTTCAATTCTTTAAAAACTACTTAATAGCAATTGTGAAAAAACAACAGAGCATGATTGAGTTTATCATACAATTTGAAGTAAAAAAAAATATTTACATCGTCGTGCTATGAAACGTAGTAAAACGGAAAAGCGATTTAAAAAAATTGTATGCACAAGAATTATGTGTTTCTATATGTAAAAAATAGGTGTGTAGGTTTCTCTTCTGATGCGTTTGAACTGAATATTGTTATTTTGTTTTTTGTTATAGAGTTAACCTGTTACAAGGAATCTATTTTATGACATTTATACTTTTTGTTACAGAATGTAGCAGACCAACCAAGCCATACGGTAAGATGTGTAGATGCTTTTATACAGGGAACGCTGTAAATAGTTTAAGTAAATATATAGTCAAGTGTAAAGTATACCACGGACGTATACTAACATTTCTATGTACACAAGACTTAAATAAACATGCTTTTTAAACACACGCTATTTGTTTAATGTCTCACCCATCCATTTTAAAGTTATCTAATTTGATTATTGCACATAATGTAAGTTTATGATATCTATGAGACGGCTTATTGTCTTAAGCGACATTTTTATTATATTATATAGCAGAGAGATTTTAATTTAAAAGATACGGTAATTAAAAGAAAAATTATCTAATTTGATTGTTGCACATTATGTAAGTTTATAAAATCGATGGGACGGCTAGTTGTCTCAAGTATCATTTTTATTATGCAAGGCAGAGCTATTACAAGCTAAAATATCTGGTGATTAAAAAAAACTTTAATTTCATAGGGCTCGAAGGAATCAAACGACTTAAAAAATGTACTCCCAAGTATTAATGTTAGTCAGAATCGGTTTACATGTCACTTAAGGCAAATAGCTTTTCACCCTCGGTATTATTAATATAATATGACGTTAATTTAATAGGGCTCAAAGGAATCAAAAGACTTGAAAGTACTTCCAAGTATTAATGTAAGTCACTATCGGTATACATGTCGCTTAAGCCAAATAGCTCATCACCCGTCGGTATTACTATGATACTACTTTTAAGTAAAGAAATTAAGAGTTTGTAGAAACAAGATGAAAGGTTGTTTTATACTCAAGAAAATAATGAAAAATCAAATTAAAACACCAAACAGAAATGATAGAATGCTACCTACATTGTTAGATTAGATACATGCAATGTATTTACCTAAAATTCTCTAAATAATTTCTGATTTTTTTCGCCTCTGTGGCCTAATGATTCGGTGTTGGACTTGACTTATCCTGAATTTAATGCCTGGGTCGGACAGCAAAAAGAAAGTGTTTTTAAGTTTTCTAATAAATACAAGGTTTCCCAAGAGTGAATAAGTACCCGGTTGGCGATAGGTTGGCACCTATCATTTTTAGTGTCTTCGGCTAGTAGTGAGTGGTTGTACCTCTGACGACCGCTTTGGAGATACGGGCGTGAAGATACCTTTTTCTCCTAGTTAAAAGATAACGATGACCATAGATACGTGTTAGTTTCAATTAACAATAGGGACCGGTAATTATTTAATGTACTAGCAGCTATAGAAGATATCACAGAAATTTTCATATAGAATTCACGTAAATATGTGTGATTTATTTCTTGTTGTTTTTATAGTATCGTGCGCTTGTTACCATTATGGCGTATGGTGGAAACGTTCATTTATATTTATAATGTGATGTTGTCTAGATCAGAATATATACTTTTTATCATAAAAACTACAAACATGTATTTTGCAACATTACGTACAAAGCCCTCTACATAAATTTGACAGTTACTTTCCGTTACATCAAATAAGTGGAAATGTTCGACCCTTAGCTTAATTGGCTGTGTCCTGCCTTTATTTTTTCGCCCTATTCCGCAGGGATTGTGTACAGTTTGCACGAAAAGTGTCATATGAAATGATATTTTTTGTCAGCTATTGTTTTATTATCCCAAACAAACTTACAGCTCGTGCATCCGTGATGAGCCGGAATACATCTCATATTATATCCTTTATTTTATTAAACTTAAGCAATCCATATTGAGTGCCGTTCATATATAAGATAAGAGAAGTATATTCATCCCGCATCAACAATGTGAGAGGTGGAAAACTAACCAACAAAGCAATCGGTCATATATTAAATCCCGGGCAACGTTATTTTTATCAGCAAGTTGATAAAATATATGTCCTTGTTTTTTGCTAAGCCCTGATCAAACCTTTGACCTCATGAAGTCTAGTCCAAACACCGAATCGCTCAACCAGATAGGCTATAATAATGTAATAAATTAAATAAATAGTTACTGGTGGTAAAGTGCTATGTAGCAACTTTCCAATTACAAGTCCACCAGGCTGCAAATTCCTAACTAAATAATGACAGTGTTTGGCACCGTCGTGTTTTATTCCGGAGGTTAGATAGCTGATACACTTGTAAATAAAGTCTAAGAGCCTGTTTTCAGGGCAGGTACGAGCATATAACATCTATAGTGTGTATATTAGCCGCCTCGTCTGCGTGTGCTAGGGCACACGCATAACTGACCAACCTTGAGAGTCGGGTTCGACTCCCGATGGGGCCAGGCATTTGTGTGATGGATATTTAGATGTTTTCATTTGCGGGCCTGGGTGTTTATTAAATTTATTCTGGTATCTATTTAAGTATTTCTATGTATAAGAATCGTTGATTAACACCCATAACTCAAGCACATAATTTGCCTTCTTTGGGGCTAGATTCAATTTGTGTAACTTGTATATGGAACGGTTACCTCTTACTATAATAAAATAACTGTGTTTGTTCCCTGTCTCATAAAAAATACCAAATTTAAATATGTCAATTTTACATATAAATATAAAAGAATGTCCATCTTTTCATCATATAATAAAACAGTCGTGTTTTTAATAATTTCTTCAAATTCTCGACTTACAAACTAAAGATCTAATTTGTTACATAGTATTTTTAAACTCTTAATTACAGTAATTATTGTATTTAACGGCTTTTGTACATGCGACTTAGCTGTTTCGTTTTTAGTTGTATTCAAGATCACGACGGGATATAAAATATTATGGTTATTTATGACTTTATATCTAATACGAACTAATTGTAAAGATATGTTTATAATAAACTAGCTTCTACCGCGGCTTCTTTTGCGTTCCATATTAAAATCCAATAACCATTTATCATTTGTTATTGATTCTAAAATATTTATGAAATGTAGATGAGATCGGACTTTATTGGAGTTGAATTGATTTCATGGGGTCCCGGGTTCCATCCCTGGGTCGGGCGACAAAAAGAAAATGTGGTTTTGAATTTTCTAATAAAAACAGCTTTGCCTAGGATTGGACATGTGCCCGGTTGGCGATAGTTTTACCACCTATCACATTGTAGAACTTAGTGTCTTCGGCTAGTCATGGGTGCTCTGGTTTTACCTCTGCCTCCATCTTCGTGGATGCGGATGTGAAGATGATCATATAGTTGTTATAAATAAATATTATATAATACATGTATGTCGTACACATTACAGTGAAGTTTCATCTAAATCTTGTTCTTCTTGGAGAAATCCTCACATTTTCAAGTATGTGTAGGAATTATTAGTTTGTTTGTAATGAATTTATCTAAAATGTTCCATAAAATAAAATAATGAATGAGCTGCAATTCCAGCAAGTAGTAACTAGCTACAAAAAAGTATATTTGTACATCTGACATAGACATCAGTTTAAAAAAAAACAGGTAAAGCCAAATGCAATGCAAAAAGGTATTGAAAAAAAAACGCTTGATAAAAAATCTGATCGTCACGAGACGTAATTGCGAGTAACACTCATAATCGATAACATTTATTTTTATTCGAATAGCCAAGTTCAGCCGAAAGAGGTTTTGTTACAAGAATTTCCTTATAAAGTACTCTAATTTGCGAAAAAATGAAGAGATACGGTAGTTCAAGAGTGTCAATTTTCTGATAATCAATAGTTTTATATCGAAGGTGTTTGTCAACAAGAATTTTGGGAACTAAGTGAGGTAATATTAGGCTTATATTAAAGAATATTGCTCAATTTATTACTTAAAGTAAGCATGAAATCTAAACTCTCTTGAAGAATAGGTCGTATGGGACGAGTGTCTATGAGATTTCTGCACCTGGTCATCTGAAACGATTCCGATGCTGTTCTTTTTTAACCGCCTATGGAGAAAGAGGGGTTTTAGTTTAGACATGTGTGTATCTGTGTGTGTATCTGTTTATGATATAACTTTTGAATAGATGGACCTATTTCGATTCGATTTTTTCGTTTGAAAACTGACGTGTTCGAGATGGTTCTTAGCTATATTACATGCAGCTTTTATTGGGTTATCTTTCTTAGTACTTAAGTGTACTTATGTGTACTTATGTGTACTTCACACAACTTTCCTATTTTACATCAAATATTACTAAGATTATATATTGTCAAAAAATCATATCATATTTTCATTTTGTATTGCTGAACAAATCTTTTTAAGGGTATGTTATGTCTTAGCAATTACCTTACGAAAGGCTAGAATTTACTTTTGCCACTAATACTGATATCATGACTGTTAATTTTCCTTGTATTACTAATTTAAAGGCTACCTTAGCCTTCAAACCGTAATATGACATTATTGAGAACTAACATTTACAGGTCTCTACCACCTAGTCCAACTAAGGAATTAATCTGACTTCCTAAATACTGAAACATTCTACTTGCAAAAGATAGGGTCACCACATTCTTATGCACTTAAGACATATTTTCTCACCGTGTTGGTCCAAGTTCGCTGAGTAGAATAGACCATTTCATCTGCTTCTTTACCAGGCAGACCGTGAAAGGCAAACACTGATTAAAATATCGGTCTTCACTTGCAAAACAACTGGGGGTGGAGTGGTATGTAGCAACTTGCCCAGGTAGGGATCCAATGTCTTACTTATTCCTGCCGACATAATGACTCTGTCATGTTCTGTTCTGCAGGGTAATAAAAGCCAGTAGACTAGCACAATAGGCACATCCAGGCCACAGTAAAACAACGCACGTGTAATAATATGGTGTCTATAGGCCACGGTTGTCTCTAACCAACAATGATCGCTGATCTCTCTCATAAAAAAATATATACAAAAACATTTAAATAAACAAAAAAATGTTTTTAGTTCAGCTTTAATTGTGTTTTAATGTCGATAAGATAAATATGTTTTATTGCCTTCTAACTTTATCAATCACTTAGCCGTTTATTACGATACTAAAAAATCGCATATACTAAGTCTGTTCTAAATTGTAGTGATAGCAAAAATAGTTTTTAGTGTTTTTGACTTAAAATTTTTAGGGAAAATCTTAACTGGAATAAATACTGAATATTGATGACACACTCTTTTTTAGATCTGTATGATTAAAACGAACGGTTAGTTACACAATTTATAACTCAAAAGTATTGATTTAAATAATATATAATCTACATTCGTCTCCGTCTGGCATAACGAAAAACAATTAGAACTTGAACTTAAGAGATAAAAAAGCATGGAAGTTCTCCAGGACAACTAACTGGTAAGCAAACAAATAATGTTTGAATCAAAGTACTAAATAAAGCTAAAACGCTTAATGTCCACTTATAAAAGCAACTTCATGACAAACTTACGTCATAAGGTTATTTTTCTCCGATGACAATTAGTATTTATAAGTTTATGAAATAAGAGATTTAAATGATGGCAATTAACTAAGTCATTTACAAATGGTTAATTAATAGAACATCAAAAGCCAAAATTAATGATCGAAATGATCATATCGTCGCATCCTAGGAATAAAGGCGCAACCGCAAAAGGCAACTTTTCAGGAGGAAGTTTTTTAAATCTCATGTCTAAATTAATTGATACTTTTGCAATGTTAACATTTAAATAATTACTAAATTGTTCTATGATTATCGTAAAGTTGTAAATAATATTGTTTACTTAATATTTCTGTAAAATATGTCCCTTACGTCTTTATTCTCTGGAATAAAATGTGTTGTACTAGAAATGACTTTGTCTCTTTTCGCCGGTACATTCCAGGTCGTAAGAGCATTAAGGGCTATTTATTATTTTTAATAATATCATAAAAACGAAGTTAATGACAATATTGTAATTGTGAAAAGATACTTTATAGTCTTATACTTAAATCAAAGACTTATTATCATTCTTCTTCTTAATTCAACTTAAAAGTCATAAGTTAGGAACTTAATTCTCAATTCTGACAAAAAAATAATCCGTAGATTCAAAGTGTTTACATACACGTTACTCCGATAGCAAACTTAAACATTGTATAAAAATTACTAAGTTATTTAACAGATAAACAAAAAATATATTAACATTTCAGAAAAAAAAACACAGAAATAACACTATTGCTTCGATTAAAATAACGCATTTTTGTTACTCAATATCTTACAGATCCAAAACGATCAAGTCATAAACAATTAGAAAATTAAACAAAATTTAGTTTATGACCTGTAATCAGTCAACATTGTCACCGTCTTTCATTTTATTATAAATATATACCTACATAACTTTTTTTAATCATGACTTTTAAACACAAGCTATAAAAATCTAATAGTAATAGTTCAGTCTTCTTCAGTCTCATTCTCGTCGCTGCTGTTGTTACTGTTACCTGCTGCTTCATTACGAGGCAAGGATTTGATATATGAATGAAACTCTATAGGCATAATGTGGGTATCACATAAATGTGTTAGATCTTTAAACTTGTCATTGTTAATGTTCAAGAGGTTTTTGCCTGCTTAATGTTTGCCATCGCATAATTACTTGTTCATCATTGTTTTCTTCGGGAAATTCGGGAGATAGCAATAGTGGCTGATTTTAAAACTTTACAGCCACTGTGGCCTTATTCGGAGGAGACGGCGATATCACACCGTCTCTTAAAATTTTCATGATAGTACCCTCACCGCAATGAAAAAGGTAAAAGTTTAACAGCAATCGATTTTCGTCGATTTTAATCAATCTTTCATGATTTGTATCTCTGTAGATATGAAATTCGAATTACAAAAAGTCGGACGTGTGCGCTAATCACATGTGATTCCAAAACTTAATTCCTGTTTAGGAGACCTAATCAGGAAACCATACGTGTGAGAGCATCCTTACTAAGCTTAGATTCTCAATTCGTTTATATAATTTTACTTTAGGTATATGTTTAGTTTAATTTTGTTTATCTGTTTTGTTATTTTTTTTATTATATGTTTTTTTCATTCATTCATTAGTATATATATATAGTAGTTTATATATCTGTACACCAAGTCTACTTATTTTATTTTATTTAGTACTTTCCTTTTACGGGTTGGCTGGAATAAATTTCTTTTATTAGAGATAAGCTCGCCTTTTGTACTTTGTTTTTCTTTTTACTTTTAAGTATTTTTTTGTATCTAATATCAGTTGTGTACAATAAAGAGTTAATACTAAATCAAGAGGTCTCTCTCTCGCTCGCCCTTTTTTTCTTTCAAGAGGATTCTCTCTCTTTCTTTTGCTCGCCCAAGATGTATCTTAGCCTCAGATTGACATCGTACCATTAGGTCATCTTTGGTTATTTCTATTCCTATACCATAATAATATTTTTTTTTAACTTATACGTAGAGTAGCACCAGACTCCATTAGAGTGCTTGTATTATCGATCAAACGATAAATATTTATAAAAACTCACAAACGTTTTTATTGGACTAACAAATGATTGATAATCTAGAAGACACTTAATGAGATTTTTTACATGTAGGTGGGCGCGTGCCACACGTGTTGTTTATTGACGGCTCAGCTAATTTATGGCTTATTATGGCATCAAATGTGCATGTTTCGTGTAGTGTGTCCACCTACACGCTCGTTTGCGATTTGGCGTCAAAGACATCATAAATTTATATAAGCCAAGA
>NJDC01058132.1:62626-78301 GCA_002245475.1 Calephelis virginiensis | reverse complement strand
CTAAAATGCTGAGTAACAAAAATAAATAATAAAATAACAATTGCATATAGTAGTACTATTTAAACTATGCGCTCCGGCTATATTCTTCAAGCTTCGAAAATCCGAATGTATTTTAAAGATCTATTTTTAAGATCATTTTTTTTAAATAAAGATCTATTTTAAATATCTATATAGAATTGTCATTACATAATTAATAATTTCGCTTAAATTTAAATTAGGTCAGCCAATTTAAAAATAAAAGTATGAATTGAAAAATTTACACTTTTTGTTTGTTAAAGTGTAAAACCGAAGCGCATAATTTGAATAGTACTTAGTACTAGTACTACTACTAATACTATTTAACGACGTCAATTTATGCAAAAAATGAAGTTCGAATTATTGCTATTTTAGGTAATAAAAACAGTAAGTGAAGGGAAACGTAAAGACAATAAGTACAAAGCTATGTACAAAATGCAAGCGATAATACTAATTCAATTTAATAAAAATAAAGTTATCACAAAAATTATTTTAAAGTTGAAAAATGTTGGTCACCCTACTAACAGTTCAGGATATACTGGATGATTGTTCTAATAGCAGGTATAAAGGTCGGCGAGGTGTACATTACCAGTTCATGTAGGTCCTGTCAGTACCACATGATATATGACCTGCGCTTGCGCCGCTGTTGAAACATAAGTGCAAATTAGTTCACACGTAATAATGCCAAGAAGCGAATATCTTTGTTAACACAGTCATTTGGGTAGCGGATGAGAAAATGACATTTAAAGTACAGTGTTTGTCGCATCTTTTTATCGCGATTTATGTTGATTCATAATTTAATCGAAACTAGCTTGAGCCCGAGGCATGCTGTGTATGAAATAAGATAGCGAAAAAGCAAACGGCTTTCCTGATGATAAGAGTAAGCCTATATTATACACTATAGAAGTTACTGGTGCGTCACTGTCTTGTGGCCGGGTAGGTCTATTGTGCAAGTCTACCGGCTACCCTAACCGGACCGGAACACGACGATGTCGTTATGGCGGCAGGAATACGTATACCGGTGGATCCCTACCCGGGCAAGTGCTACACAGCAATCTACCCCCAGTGGTTGTTTATTTAGATGTCAAAATAATTATAATTAAATGTAAAATACAGTTAGACGTTAAAAATCTATTAACAAAATATTCCATAATAGATTAAAAAATAAATTTAATAATTTCATTTATCTTCCAAAAAATCTTTGACTGAATAAATTTTTTTGGAGTAACCAGTATTTTACAGAGCCAGATTGTTTTTTTAACTGTTATTTGCCTTTTGTACTTAGATATTTTATTGTATATTTTAATACTCATCATAAAACAGTTTTGCTGAAACTGCATTAATTTTTTTGATGGTAATATTAATCTACTAGGGTCTTTTAAACCTAGCTTAGAAGTGGCTATTTTATACCATTAAGGATGCTTATTTACAAACGTAACGGTATCTAAAATGTACATATCCGTTAGCGTTAAAATGTTATTATTTTTAAATAAAGGCTTACAGGAGTCTAAGGGACCGATGTTAAAAATTGCTCGAATACATTTTTTTTGTACTAAAAACACTTTGTTTGCCATAGAAGAGCTCATCCAAACTATGATGCCATATCTTAATACGGAAGTCACATATGCACAACAATGCCGTAAGGGCTGCATTTCTGCACTCGACTGCTTGAGGTCCTGGGTTCGAATCCCAAGTCGGGCAACAAGAAAAAAATTGGGTTATTCCAAAAAAACATTGCAAAAAAAATTCAAATAAAAAAATGCTCGGGATTGGATATGTGCCCGGTTGGCGACAGGCTTGCCACTTATCACAGTGTGGGACCTAGTGTCTTGGGCTAGTCGCGGGTGCCGTGGTTGTGTCTCTAGCTGCTTGTTCGGGGATATGGGCGTATTAAAACTTTGATCAATAGTTTTCCCGTACTGTGGTAACAAGCAAATAAAAAAAAATTGGGCCTAAAAGCATTCTAGCAACCTATTTCCAATTTGTATTTTTACAGCATATCTCTTTCTCTCTCTCAACCACTCTCCCCCTCCCTCCCTCCCTCCTTCTCCCCCCCTCTCTCTCTCTCTCTCTCGTAATCTCTATCAATCAATCTCTATCAATGAATATCAATCTTTATCAGTGTCTATTAATCTCTATCACTGTCTATCAATCTCTATTTCTGTCTGTCTCTCTCTATAAGAGACATAGAAAGAAACATGCACAAACAAACATTACATCTCTAATTCAAGTAAATCGACAAAATAATGAGATGAATATAATATATAATCCTACACATTTTTGTATTTGTGTCTCTTTGTTTTTCCGTTGCATCCGGTTTGAAATCAGTTTCCCTAAAGAAGTTTCCCTTCAAAAAATGCATGTGGAGAAAGATAAGCAGATCTGGAAGGATCATGATACTTGGCTCGGTACTCCGTCTACCTTCGCAAAGGACTTGGCTTGGACTTGATATATTATATACATATCTTCACGTCATAAAATAGTATTGCAATCTATAATACCGCTGGTCGAGGGGTGAGCGTCAACGTCTGTCGCCATCGATCAAGTGTAAGGTTCGAGTTCGATTTCCGTCGAAGGCAGGATTTGTGTGATGAAAATTTAGCTGTTTGTATTTCTGGGTCTGGACTCTTTTCTTTCTTCTGAAATCTATTTATGTATTTCTAAGTAATAGTATCGCTGACTAGCACCCAAACTTGCGCATATAATTTGTTTACTTCAGAGTTAGTTTAAATGTAATCTAACCGTTAAATTGCCTCCGTGGTCTAGCGGTCCGGCGTCGGACTTGATTTCTTGAGGTCCCGGGTTCAATTCCCGGGTCGAGAAACAAAAAAAAGTACAAAATGTATATTTAAAAAAAAATGATGTTGCCCGGGATTGGATATGTCCCCGATTGGCGACAGGCTTGCCACCTATCACATTATGGGACTTAGTGTCTTCGTGGATGCCCTGGTTGTGCTTCTGCCTACGTCTTGGTGGATATGGGCATGAAGATACTTTATAATTTGTAACCGTTTATGTACAGTAATGTATATATTATAAAGAGCATTATAAATATAAGTTTAAAACTAAATGTAAACGCAATAAGTGAGTGAAAAATCTTGTCGTTTGTCGACAATCCTGTTTTACCGCGCAGTGTGTACTGCAGTGTACGTATGTATGAATGTATACTGCATTTTGCACTTTTAACCCAAATTTCATCTAGTTTCATTTGTTACATATATAGTGTATTTGTTAACTATTTTTTGCTTCACTTCTTTGATTGTATTGCTATTTCGTAGATAAAAGAATTTTCTAATGTTTTTCTCTATATTTATACAAGGAGTCCCTTACAAAAAAAAGATATTGAATACAAAAATGACTAGCTTACTTGTCTGTTCTTTTTCTTTCTTTCTTTAGGTTTTAGCATTCACGTTAGTATTTTGCCATTAGTCAAATAGAAATTTGCATCAATTTGCAATCGGGTCATGTCAGGGTCTTTGGTAAAGCGGTGGCCTCATTACTAAAGCTCGTGTACTGAGATTTGGCGACAACGAGGAAATACACGATACGCTAATTTCTTAATGATTATTTCACTTCTGCAATTTCACTAACAAAAAAAACAAAATTGCCTAATTTCACTCAATATAAACACGAAATTCAATAATTATGATAAAACTTCGACCATCTTTTCCGACGTTGGCGCCAAAACTCAACTTTATTTAACTTCTAACTGCAGATAATAAACATTATCATAATACAGATATAGTTGACAGCTGTCAAAAGTAAATAAATAGTTGAACTAAGTAGAGAAAAAGAATTACGTAAGTATTAATATTAATCTCATAAAACTAGTTAACAGGCAAAAGATGTTAATCTTTCAACAGATAGTTATCAATTTATACAAATTAAAAATTGCGATACAAATTGTCCGTCCGTGACACACTTTTAAATACTTGAATAAATGTTTTAAAGCCAGTAATCGCGTTTATTTATTCTCTAGCTGCAGCATACGAGTGCACTCACGTAATGAAATATTTATTTATACAAAATCTTGTTTAGTACATTTTGTGTGATTAAGTAACAATTTAATCTAAAAGGTTTCAAAAAATATTACCAGGTTAAACTACAAAGCTAAGCTAAGCTACAACGGCAAATAGACCAACGGACAGACTGATAACAATAATTGTTAGAATTATTTTGAAAATGAATGAATTGAAAAATGTCTTAAAAATAGTCATTTTTTTATTTTTTAATGTATAGATTTCACTGTACTTTACACATTATATACGATCTGCAATTTGTATTACCTCATCTTAAATTGTACGAGTATTTTAGTCTAGCAACACACTATTGTCTTGAGTGTTTGTAGGGGATAAGTATGTCGTTATCTCCGAAAATCTGTCCTCTTTTTCTGTCTTCCAATTTTACTAAAAATAAAAACTATCAAACTGTTAAACTGACAAGATTCGAAAGGTTATGCATCTTTTGAGTACACGTTGCAGGGCAAAGATGTGTATGTCGCTCATTTCAATGGTTTCATGTCGCTAGTACGAAGCAACGTCTTGCAGCACATATAAAAAAATGCGAAAACCGTAAATTATTGGTTACATAATAAAATGTCCTGATGAGTTAACTTTTATTTATATACATACCTACAGGTTTATACGGACCCACGGTGCGCGAAACCGACTCGCACTTCTTCGGGTTATTTTGGATGAAACTAGTATTTCCATGGTTTCATCCTCATTACTTTTCATATAATCGCAGATAACCTAAAAAGGGTATTAATACTTTCCTGGGGATGTCGGGTACCAAAAAAATAATAATATAAATTTCAAAAAAGGTGTTCAAGTTTTTGCGTACAAGTAAACAATTTTAATTACTTTCCTGGAATATTTACAAAATATTTTTATGATTTAATGATAAATGTGTATATAGATTATTTTATCAATTGTAAAGTGTTGGCTGGCATAAAAAATAATTTCTACATCAGTCCGTATAATGAAAACCTTTTCAGCTCTCATTACTTTCTTTACGTTTGAAATTAATTCTATATTAATAAGTTACTCTTTATTAGTTTTAATATTTGTCTTTTATTGTCAACGTTTTAAAGTTAGCGAAAAATTGGCTATAGCTTTGAATATACTTCTTTCTTACTAGTGTAAGTTTTTCCTTTAATTAAATTTAAATTTCATAGTAATAGCTTACAAAAAAATGTAGCTTGCACCTCTTCATTTCCATCACCGCCATCACCATTCATTTTTACCGTTTTTTATTACTCTCGGCCATTTTTAACAACCTATCTAAGATAAGAGATAGCTACTTTAGATCAGTATCCAAACAACCACATGTTTTTCAGAAATCAACAACAACTCTAGTAGGCCTATCTCTAACTTCAGTTCAGTTATTGAAAAATGGCCATAACAATACCGGTGACTATAGTACAAAAAAAACTTGATGTAGACTTGCAAGGGTAAAATCACTGAATAAAACGCTTTTATTAAGTGATTTTAACCTTCTTATTTCTTCTAAATCTAAAGTAAAATAGAATGGTTAAACACCGCAAAATGTTGTACGAGTTCCCCGTGTTGGTCCTGGCTCTTTTGCAAAATAGACCTACTGCCTTCCTGCCAGGCAGCTCGTAAAAGGCGAGCATAGGCTTACCGTTATTAACATTAAAATTTTCCGCGTGTTGGTCCGGGTTCTTTTGCAGAATAGACTATCTGCCTTCCTGATTACAGCTCGTGAAAGGCCATCGGCTTGCTGACGCTAACCGTGACATCTGACTAGGTGGTAGAGTTTTCTCAGCGACTCACCCGGATTGGTACCACCGCCTTACCTATTCCTGCCACCATACCGTCATGATATGTTCCGGTTCGGAAGGTAAGGTCGCCGGTAAACTTACTTTTGCTCGAGGCCTGACATCTCGGCCTCAGATTAGCAACGCACCATTACCAACTTTGTTGGCTCTAGGTGACGTGAATTTCTCACCATCAGGAAATCCGTCTGCTTGTTTGCTTTCCAATATCTTAAAAAAAACCCTTAAGTAATTTTGCAAAAAAAAATTCAGAGTTTTCTAGGAAATATAGCAAAAGTGCATTTGTGTAGATCTTTGAACATATGAATTAAAATCCTTCACATTAATGGTTATTTTGTTTAAAATATATATATTATTTATAATATATATCTTGTCGTTAGTGTTAAAATGACTATTAAGAAATGTCCAGATTGCGGTATAAAAGACATCAACGCACATGTCGTGCGTTACAGAGGCATTTTGCAATAAAAAAAAATATTGCTTTTGATTGTGATGGAAATCGTGTCAGTCATACTGTAACTGTGCTTGAAAAGATGAGTACTACTAAATGACATTATAAGACTCTACAATACTATATTTTTACATTTTATGAAATAAATATCGTTTAACCCTAAAATTCAAAATAAAATCTACGAACCGCCGACATAAGCTTTGGGCAATGTGGTTAAAACCATTTCGATTACATTAGCTTTTAATTAAGAATAAAAGTTCAAAAGTTATGAGATGGACAGAAAGATAAACGCGCACACACAGAACGACACAAACACGCACATACACACACTCACTCTGATACGTCAAACTTATATCACGTTTTTTTCATCGGGGGGTAAAAATGTATGTAATGGATGTGAGTTGTAAATGTATAGCTAAGTAGGTGAACTGGTACAATCTTCTTACCTATCCTGTCCATAACATACTCGCAATTGTCATGTGCCGTGCTAAAGGCAAGTGTAGAAGATAAACTAACTTGAGAGACTATGCCCAGGGTATTAAGTAGCAACGCATCAGCAACATCTTAGGCGTCTACAGGTAGGTGACAATTGTTTCTTACCATCAAAAAAGTCGTCCGTGTTGATAACTTAGATAAAGTAGACGTTAAACTCACTTTTGCTCAAGGCCTAACATTCCGGCCTCAAGTTGGCACGCACCATTACCATCTTTCGTATCCCTAGGTGGCGTGAATTTCTAACCGTCAGGAAATCCGTCTGCTTGTACACACAAATATTCCCGGGAAGTCCCTTGAAGACTAGCCAAGCCCTGTATATCAATCTGTGGCACATAGATTAAAAAATAAATAATATGATGCTTGACGTTGATCTAGCATTTCAAATAAACATGGTGCAATTGAGGACGGCCGTTCCTAGCCATCAAATGAAATCCTAATCGATTTTCGCAATCGAAATATACCGATTCTAGAATAATCGTTTTTAAATCGCGTGTCGACGGCGATTCAGGTCAATTTATATTTCGTAATCGTTTTAATTAGCTTAAATTTGATAAAAAATACTCAGAAATAGGTTGTTTCTTAGCATGCACGTGGTTTTAATTGTTGTAGGGACAGCAAAAAAACTGTTTCATAATTTATTTTTGAAGTGAAAACTTTTTTAGTTCCGTTGCGCACTTTTTTTTGGAATTGGTAAAAACTTCTAAACTCGCGTCAGATCGTCATATCGAAAATTCGTAAGACGGAACAGGGCGCTAGCGCGAATGTTCGTGTTGTCATGTTTGTGTACGATAGCGCAATAAGTGAATATTGTATTCTACCACATACATTATAGTACTTTCATGCTGATAATTAAAGCAATTCGTGCAAAATTATTCCCTGACTATTCCAAAAAATCAAAAATGCACAACGTTAATATTCAAGTTTTTACTTCTGCCGGTAGTATAACCCGTCGTTTTTTTTTTCTATGGAGTTGCTTTAAAGAATAGAATAGTTGCAGATTTAAAAAGATAAAAATTACACATTTACATAAACTTAGGTATAAAAGTCTCACGTCACGGTGCTTATGGTCAAATTCCTCGTTTTTTTATGGATATTGCACAGACATGGGAACAAGATGTCAAGTATGTTTAATACCGTTATTACATGACAGATAAATATTTACTGGCTAAGCAAATGTGTCAGTATCAGATATAATTTTCATTTTCAACATTTAAACTAATTTGGTTTGTTTGTGGAAATGTGAAATAGTAACGTCAAGTTTAAGCTGAGTTTTAAAGTTTTTTTATTTTAGTTTTAAGCGTGACTGTACTTATTTCGACTATTTCATACAATTCCCTCCAGCCTCACTTCTTCCCTAAGTCCAACAAGACAGCAATTATTTGCTTACTTTGAGTTCGAGTAGTCTAATATACTGGAAATATATATAAAAGTAAAGTATCTTCATGCCGATATCCCCTAAGTAGTAAGCAGGGTACCCACGACTAGTCGAAGAAACTAAGTCCCACAATATCATATCATGGATATGTGCCCGAATGGCAAGCCTCCGGCTATATCCAATCCCGGATAACGTTATTTTTATTTTAAAATTAAAAATACACATTTTCTTAGTTTTGGTGCCTAACCGGGGATCAAACTCGCGACTAGACCAAAGAAGCGATGATAATAAATAAACACATTAACTTACATTTTATGTCTATAGTTATACGCACCAACTCAAAGAACTATTACGTTCTATGTTGAGTTATTTATACTATTTACACCTTTCTATAAAAAACCATCGCACGAGCCATCGGTAATTTGGGTTACTCAAACGTTTGAGTAATTAAGTTATTAACACTTCACCATTGAAGGTGATAATATGCGAATGAATCAAAGTTTTATTCAGATATTGCCTCGATTTTTACACACTTCAATTAAAAAAACGACGGGTTGCACTCCGGGAGTGCTGGCAGAAGAGAAAACTTGAACATTAACGTATTTTGATTTTAGCACTAGCCCTGTGCTTGGGATAAATTTTCTATAAATTTTAAAGAAAGAAAAAAATTTCGCCCCAGACAGGATTTGAACCTGTAACCTTTCGTCTCAAGCCTTGACTTGAATCCTCAGTAGCTCAATTGGTTAGAGCATTCGTCGGCTTGAGACGAAAGGTTACAGGTTCAAATCCTGTCTGGGGCGAATTTTTTTCTTTCTTTAAAAGTTATTGAACATTAACGTTGTGCACTTTTGATATTTTGGAATGATTAGGGATTATTTTGCACGAATTGCTTTAATTATCAGTATGAAAGTACTATTATTTATGTGGTAGAATAACATACTCATTTATTCCGCTATCGTACACAAACATGACAACACGAACATTCGCGTGAACGCCATGCGCTGTCTTACGAATTTTTGTCTTACAAGGTCAGGTATCCTGACACGAGTTTAGAATTTTTTACCAATTCCAAAAAAAGTGCTCAACGCCGCTAAAGAAGTTTTCACTTCAAAATAATCACGACTTATGTGGGTTAGTGTAAGGTTTTGTATGAGCTTGGAAGGCAAACAAGCGAACAAAAATAAGATTGGAGTGTTACGCCTACTTCGTAAGTAATTATATCGACTACCATCTAAACGGGAATAAGGCGTTTTCTTATCAAGGCAAACAAGCAGACGGGTTTTTTGATGGTAAGAAATTCGTGTCGCTTAGAGCCACCCAAGATGGTAATGGTGCATTGCCAACATGAACTGGCTAGGATGTTAGACCTCGAGCATAAGTAAGTTTACCGGCTATCTTATCTTCCAATCTGGAACATGTCAACGGCAAGCGCTACATTTATGGCGGCAGGAATAGGTAAGGTGGTGGTATTAATCCAGACAGTCGCTGCGAAACTCTAGCACTTAATCAACTGTCAAGGTGTTAGTGACGGTAAGCCTATGCTTACCTTTTACGCTTGCCTGGCAGCAGAAAGTCTATTTCGTAAAGGAACCTAGAACAGTACGGGGGAATACGATAGCGCAAAGCACTCAGGAATATATAGTGGTAAAACATCAGTGCCCACGGTAATAACAAATCCGTTACGTCAGTGCTCACTATTTTTTAATTTCGAAAGTTATTGTTAGTAGGTATGTTAATCGTGATCACAAGAGACTTCTAATACCAGCCACTAGTTGATAACGCACCAATACCATCTTTTGTGTCGAACAAAATACTTACTTGAAAAATAAGGCTTCTCACGCACGGGTCCTCGAAGAGTAGACAGAGTTTCAAATAGGACACTCATGATCAGCCGAAAGCACATAAGTCCCACAATATGATAGGTGGCAAGCTAATATAAACTAAATGAAATTGGAACTATAAATAAGACAAATTATAATAAAAACTATTCAACATACAATTAAAAACTTCATATACACAATAAAATAAGTTGGAAAATGTATATTGCAGAACAACATCTGCTGCATCAGCTAGTTTTCTAATAAAATTAATGATGCCCTTGACTTGCCACCTATCACATTGTGGGACTTAGTGTCTTCGGCTAGTCGTGGGTGCTCTGGTTATGACTATCTACCTCTTCAGGGATATGGGTGAGAAGATACAATTTTTTTAAATATTTTCGATGCAAGGGAAACTGAAGTAGATTTCACGTAGTTTTAATGAGTTTAACTTATATGGAAAGGATTAGATTTTCTTTGCTGACCGTTGAAACCAGAATGTGGGTTATGCCCTAAGAGGGCTACTGACGATACCTTAACGGATTGCACTCATTCAAATTTATTTCTCACCGTCAACCTAAATACAACTAGATAATTACTGTGAAATATCGCTCGCGTACATTCTATAAATATGCGCCATTTTAGTACTCCTAATGGTCATATTAATCTTGATACTGGCTACGTTATGCGTCGTATGAAACCGCTATTTAATTATCGGTTTAATACGATAATATTTAGTTGTGTATTAAAATGGACAATAAATCTGTTAATAGTTTAGAATAAATCGATTAATTGAGATAAGTATTAGACAGATCTAAAATATGAAGGTTTAGCTTTAACCTGCTTTGCTTTTAGCCGTATGTTGCATTCAGAATTGACACTTAAAAAAAGAATTTCGACAATTAGTTTTAGTGGGCCACTACGCGATATTCGTATCTTTTTTTACCATCTTGGGAACGTAATTTAGTGATTTTGGTAAAACTGGCAGTAAAACCTATTGTGTAAATAGCCCCCTTATGAGATATTGTGTAAATAGCCCCCTTATGAGATATCAACACAATTTAATCTATTTTATGGCATTTTAGGTACCAAGCAAGCACACGGCGGTTTTTGACGCCATCGAGAGAAAAAAATGGTTGAAGTTTTTTTATAATTATTGAATTTCGTGTTTATATCGAGTGAAATTAGTTAATTTTGGTGGAATTTTGTACAATTTAGTTTAGTGAAAGTGCATAAATTAAACAATCATGAAGAAATTAGCGTATCGTGTATTTCCTAGTTGCCACCAAATCTCAGTATATGAGCTTGAGTAATGAGGACATCGCTTTACCCAAGACCCTGACATGACTTATTGACGACTTATACCTAATTACAATTGAATCCCGATTTTGGTAAACTTAATGCAAATTGATGCAAATTTCTACTTGACTAATGGCAAAATGCTAACGCAAATGCCAAAATCTAAAGAAAAAAAGAAAAGATATCAACACAATTTAATCTATTTAATGGCATTTTAGACAACAAACAAGCGCACGGTTAAGGGCAAGAGACAACCGTGGCCTGTACATACCATAGATGTTATAGGTATGTCGCTATACCCTGGGTATTAGACTTCCTTATCCTTCGAACTGGACCACAGGAATAAATAAAATGGCGGTTCCTTCTCGGGAAATTTGTTGCAGTCTACCACCAGTGGTCTTGCTGGTAATAACCTATATATCTTGTGTTCCCCTCTTACGAGCTGCCGGACAGGAAGGCAGATGGTCCATTCCACACAAAAAACCCGGACCAACACAAGTGTCTGCTTTTTAATACCTTACTTCCCATTTGATGATTACTGAATTTTACTAACTTCGAAAAAAGGAGTTATATGTTCGACTCCTGTATTTTTATGTAGTTTTGTTAGTATATTTCTCAGTAATTTTTGAACCGATTTTCGTATATCCTTTTTAATTTGAAAGAACTTACTACTGAAGTGATCTTATTTCTACCAAGTTTTCTAAAATACTTAATTTTCGTTTACTTAAATTACATAATTGTTGAAATTGAATCGGGTTTTTTTTAGCAATTATACTTTACGCTTAAATTATGTTTTCAGTAACTCAAGGAGAAGGCCTCGCTAAAACTTAAGTTATGTCTTATCAAAATGGACTTTAGTTTGAAAATTTTCAATCACAGGCATTAATTGGCACAATGCCTCTCTTAGTTTAGGAACTAGTTTCTAAATCAACCGTCACAATTTCTAGGGCATAAATATTTGTCAACTTTTGATTGACATTTTCCTCAACATAATTAAAGCTGGCAGTGGGTTTGTAATATAGTTCTGGCAAGTATTGCCAACACGTGCCAGTTAAATGCCAGCGTAACATATATAAATAAATACTTAATTAGGCGTTCACGAGAATGGCATTAAGAAATGGTCAGGTCTGAAGCGGATTAATTATATGATAAGTCGGACAATCAATGCAACCATTTTGTTTTGTTTTTTATAATTAGATAGTAATTACTACCTATTTGTATACTAGTAGTTATTGCCTGTGACATTACTTAATTGAATAATAATAAACCATAAGTCGTATTAATATCCCTAGTGTTAAAGCTCAACATTACCCCATTTTGGAAGATCGAAACGCCGGTAAACTTAATTGTTTTTTTTTTGTTTTATATAATTAGACAGTTATTACTACATATTTGTATACTAGTAGTTATTGCCTGTGACATAACTTAATTGAATAATAATAAACCATAAGTGTATTAATATCCCTAGCGTCAAAGCTCAACATTACCCCATTTTGGATGATCGAAACGCCGGTAAACTTACTTGTTTTTTTGTTTTTTTTTGTTTTATATAATTAGACAGTTATTACTACATATTTGTATACTAGTAGTTATTGCCCGTGATAATACTTAATTGAATAATAATAAACCATAAGTGTATTAATATCCCTAGCGTCAAAGCTCAACATTACCCCATTTTGGAAGATCGAAACGCCGGTAAATTTAATTCGATTGGCAATTCAGTATAGTCACTTCTGGTGTTTAAGAAGCACGCGTATAACCTGTGAACAAAAAGTTTTAACAACTATCTTAATGTTTTATCAAAATCGGTTTAGTGTAGTAGCTTTAAAAGGGTAACTGATTTCACCATTTCTAATTAGTATAAATAAGCTAATTTCCATGATTTCTTATATTTTTCTTGCAATTTCCGGTTTTTCTTAACAAAAGAACCTTCCCTTGACAATAAAAAATACAAAAAAAAAGAATTAGCAAAATCGGTCTACTCTTTAAAGCCTGATGCGACGACCACGCGAAATAGAGATTCATTTTTATGTAACTAGATTAAATTTGTATTTCCACTTCAATGTGGTCACAAAATTGGTTCTGAACATTGTTTATTTACTTACTTCTACGAATTAAAACTGTATATGTAATTACATAATGTCTTAAAACATTACAGCAGGCTGAGTAGACATACATAAATAAATAAACAAATAAATAAAGGAATAAATAAATGAATAAATACATGAATAAATGAATGAATGAATGAATGAATGAACGAATAAATGAATAAATAAATAAATGAATAGATAAATAAATATTCCTGGACCAGTTACACAAATTGAATCTAACCCCAAAGTAAGCAAATTATATGCTTATGTTATGGGGGTTAGGTCAATGATACTAATACAAAGAAATACTTAAATAGACACCAGAATAAATTTGATAAACACCGAGACCCGGAAACGCAGACATTTAAACGTTTATCACACAAATGCCTGCCTCCGAGCCTCGCTATTGATCGGTGCAGTTAGGCGTGTACGCTAGCCATTCGACGAATGAGGCGGTCATAATTAATAAGTGGTTAAAATTTATGTTAATTTACTAACAAGTAACACAAAAAAAATAATTCTATGAGAACTGTAGTATAAAGCACATATTATATAAATGTTGTGTGAACGAAATGTATACATTTACAGCAATATATATTTGTTCCAGATGAAAGACATTCAAACCTGAAAGTCAAGTCTTCTGCCTTGGTAAGTTTATACTATCTTTAAATCCTATCCTATTATTAATATTATAAATGCGAAAGTTTGTAAGTATGTATGTATGGATGTTTGTTACTCTTTCACGCTCGAATGGCTGAACGGATTTGTCTGAAATTTGGAAGACAGATAGATTGTGACCTGGATTAACATATAGGCTATTTTTAATCCCGATCGCACACCGGGTTTCTGTGAAAACGCGGGCGAAGCCGCAGGTAGCAGCTAGTATATCCATATATCGAATGCCTTATTCAGACTTTAATTGAGCCTAATGCACAAAATTATGGACTATAAATTTAAGAGCTTATCATGTTGCCAGTCAATCGAGGATTTGATCTTGCACCAATAACCTCTTTTTTGTTCTTGAGAACAGAGTAAAAGGCTCTATGGCTATATTTTAAACAGTACTTATATTGTATATAAAGTTTTGTCTAAAAAACTGGCGAATAAACGAATAATTTAAATCTCACTGTGAAAAAGAAACTAACAATTACTTATCGCATTATGGTTTGGAGTAGAAAAGAAAACGACAAACATGCCAACAGCAACGCATCATAATGATCTTTGATGTTTATAGGTAGAATTAATTTCTTATCATTCGGAGATTCGTTTGGCTGTTTACCTTTCGATACGATAAAAATACGTTACATTTACATGTATATATCCCGCCAAATTATCTGTTCTTTAGTTAAAATCGGAACTAAACCACTATCTCGGAGTTTTGGCGCTATTGAGAGAAGAGAAGGTCGAAATTTTTTCATATTTATTGAATTTCGTGTTTATATTGAGTGAAATTAGTCAATTTTGTTCAATGAAAGTGCACAAATGAAATAATTGTGAAGAAAGTGGCGTATCATATACTTCCCCGTTGCCGCCTAATCTCATTATATGAGCTTGAGTAATAAGGCTACCGCTTTACTCAAGACCCGACATGACTTTTATTGACGACTTGTGACTATTTTTTAATAATTGAAATCCGATATTGGTAAATCGGTTAACTTGATGCAAATTTTTACTTGAGTAATGGCAAAATGCTAACGCGAATGCCAAAAACTTTAACTTTATGATTTTGTTACTATTTTATATAAATTAGAGATATTTTATATGTAAAATTTTTAATCAGGAACACTAAATGTCACCCAAGCGACGTTCTTTACTATACAAATAACATAATCGCGCTGTAAAGTAACGTTTGTAATAAACATAGCAAACCCTCTGTCAATCGGTCATCCAAAATTGGCATTTAAGTCAGGTAAGGGTTCACCCTTTTATATCGGAAACATTTAGGACATTCACATAAAAGGGTAACCCTTTTACACCCCAAACTCTGGCATACTCCACCACCTCGAATTTTATATATAGGTGTTATTCGTAGCTTTATTTTTTTATGTACCCAGATGACACATAAGAAATCGTAGTCCCCCCAAAGTAAGCAAATTATGTGCATGTAGTATGGGTTATCAACGATTTTAATACATGGATTTGCTTAAATAGATACTAGAACAAATTTAATAAACACCTGACTGCCAAACAAACGTCTGCCACTGTCGAGAATCGAACCCGAGCCTCGTGGGGGTTCAGTGGAGTTAGGCATGTACGCTAGCCCCTCGACCAAGAAGGCCGTTGTATATATGTAAGTTATCCTATATTTTTAATTGCATTAAACTGCACACGGTGTA
>NJDC01058132.1:33849-50344 GCA_002245475.1 Calephelis virginiensis | reverse complement strand
CGGGAAAGTAATTTTTTTTTATTTGGGTTTAAATATGGATTTCGGCAAAGTAACGCTTTATTCTATCAATTTTGGCACAAAGTTGGCACAGGCGAGTACGCTCAATGCTCGACCACCGAGGCGTTACAAAACTTTTATCATTAGATAAAAGGTTTCGCACGTTATTACAGAATTATCATTGCAAATTATGCTCACGATAATTGAATCAGGCATGTTACCAACTTTATCAAGGGCGATAATGTTGTATAATGAAAGGGTATACTCGATTACTACAGGGTGACAGTACTTCGTGGGAAATATAACGGTCATTTATGAAGCGCTTGTATCTAATTTAAAAAGATTTTTTTGGTTTTGCTACCTCTTATAAAGTTTAGTTGAAAGTCATTTTAATGTATATGAAATTATGTATAAATTTCATAAATGAAAAATGGACAGTTTTTATTGTCTTAGACTGTAGATCTCAATGGAAACTTTAAACGAAAATTGCTTTCTCAGCATTTTTTTACATAAAAGACATTTTCAAAAACCGCAAAATAAATTTGTCATTTATACAAAAACTATAAAAACAAAGTTATTTCGTGCTAGTGAATGAGGTAGTATTTTACTCTAATACTTTTAATTTTTTCTAGTCAAATATTACTTGCTACTCTTAATAGATATATACATATCTTCACGCCAAGTACCTTACGGAGTAGGTAGAGAGTATCGAGCCAGACCTTACGATCATGACAAACTTGTCTGGCTTCCTTCACAGTCATTTCCCTTTTCATACTCTCAATACATCCCTAAAATTATTTTTGTTGTATTTTTATGACATTAGAAGGCAAACAAGCAGATGGATTTCCTGATGGTAAGAAATTCACGACACCTAGAGACACCAAAGTTGGTAATGGTGCGCTGCCAACCTGAGAAGCCTAACCGAAATGACTCGAGCAAAAGTAAATGTACCGGCTACCAAATCCTCCGAACCGGAATAAAAAATCAAATATTCATCGTCAGGACAACATCTGTCAGGTCAGCTGGTGTTTGTAATTTAGTCCACTTGCTACATTAAAATATTAACCAACTATAATAATTGTTATTTATTGAACACGTAGGCGGTGTGTACTGGGTTCTGTTACAAGTACCCTATGTTTTACTTGACAAATGTTCTCGAATGAAATATTAGACACTCAAATTACTTTGACATCGAGTATTGGGCGAATGTTTAATCCATAATAATATTGTGAATGTAAGTGTGTTAATATTTATATCCGTCTCGCATGTTGCAATGTTACGAGTTTATAAAGGGTTTACAGAGGGTTTTTTTATGATATTGGAAGGTAAACAAGGAGATTGGCCAAGCAAATTCACGCCGCCTAGAGACATCAAAGGTGGAAATAGTGCATTGACAACCTCAGGCCGGGATGTGAGAGCTCGAGCAAAAGTAAGTTTTATCGGCATACTACCCTCCGAACTGGAACATCTGTCTGCTTGTTTGCCTTCCATTATTATAAAAAAAAGAAAGAGTTTTACTGCTATTGATTTTTTACCTGAGCGATAAAACCAACCTGTTAGAATTAGATTATCATTTATTTTACTTGGACTAATGGCATTTGTGATGCGTCTGTGGAATACTAAAATCTACCACCAGATCGGAATCTGGCTACACACTGAGAAGATATTATGTAGAAAGAAACTCAGCGGGTTTGTCTGTGTCCATTTTCCTAAGCAATCAAACCGCAGTTTTCATTATATTCATTAAATATTATTATAACTATGAGATTTACGAGTTCATTTATAATGACACTCTACAGTTAAAACACTACCGAATGTAGTGAACACTAACACAGCTGAGCTAGCATGATGGTGGAACTCGAAGATAGGAGACGTAACCCTGGAATGCCTACTGGTAAACCCATCGAGTTTGGACTCATAAAATTCGCCTTAACTAGACCTAATCATATTTTTTATGACAAGGACCTGATGAATGAACCTGGAGGTGAATAATGGATCATAGTTTAAAAGTTATAAAGTATGAGGTGCGGTACTAGGTATGTTTCGTAATCTGTGCAGTTCTTCTAAAGCACATAAAAAAAGAGAGGTATGTAAGTTTGACTTGTTTGTGTGTGTATTTGTGTTCGTGGCATCGTAACTCCTAAACTATTGAGATACGTTATTTCGACGCCCGACGGAAAAAGAGAGGTTCTGAGTGTGTGTGTCTGTCTGTAGCATCATAACTTTTGAATGGATGTTCTGATCGCCTACGAGTAGTACATTTAAATAGTTGGATTATTCCACTAGTGCAACCATTGAAACAAGATGGCAGTTTGAATGGTCACGGTGCTAGTGACATATACCGATGTTTGCTTTCTCTGCGATTCCGGCTGATGGTTTATAAAATGTCGACGCGCAAAGTACCATTCGGGACAGCTTTGTAGAAAATGGCCTATTTTTTACAATAGAACCCTTTATGTGTTTATAAAAATATTAGCTGTTGCCTGCGGCTTCGCCCGCGTTTTCACAGGAACCCATTGTGTGAATGATATAAAAAGTAGCCTATATGTTAATCCAAGTCACGATCTATTCGTGTTCCAAATTTCAGACAAATCCGTTCAGCCATTCGGTCGTGAAAGAGTAACAAACATCCATACATCCATACATACAAACTTTCGCATTTATAATATTAATAGGATACTGGCATACAGGATAGTGACTACTTAATAGAAATATTCAAAGCCGCCCATGGAAATTAGCAACATGAAAAAATAAATGCCATACGCCGCTTTCTAAAAAGCTCGTTATCCATCCTTTTATAAGCCTCCTCATATGTAAAAAATCATCTTTCCCTATTCCAAAGTCTTATTGTTCGTATACGTTCTTACAAAGTAATAAGTCGTAGATGCTATAAAGTTTTACCTAAAACTATAGTCCACATCACCATAAGTAGGTCATAATATGGATTTCTTAAAAGGATAAAAGCTAATGTCAATGGGGACTTTGGGGTCGAATGACCCAATTTAGGGGTCACCTATACCCGCAGTGGAGAGGGTGGCAGGGGTGTCAAACTATACAAAGGGTGGGACATTTACGAGTCATGATTTTAGTCACGCGAGGTACGTTTTAGCGAAGTTGTAAAGGGTTTTTGTTCATTAATCACTTCTGATTTTTATACCTATTTTATAAATGTAGGGTTATTTATACCTATTTTGTAAATGTAGAGTTATTTATACCTATTTTGTAAATGTAGAGTTATTTATACCTATTTTATAAATGTAGAGTTATTTATGATCACAGCCGCATTAATAGAGGGGTTTGCGTACACCCCTTAATCCTCTGACCAACCTAGACGCTCAGGTTTGATTCCCGGCGTGGGGAGTTATTTGTGTGATGAGCATAGATGTCTGTATTTCCGGGTTTGGGTTTTTATTTTTATACTGATACTTTTATAGTTCTGTGTATCCTTGACAAATACATATAAAAAAAAAGTATCTTCACGCCCATATCCCCGAAGAGGTAGGCAGAGGCACAACCAGGGCACCCACGACTAGCCGAAGATACTAAGTCCCACAATGTGATAAGTGGCAAGCCTATCGCCAACCGGGCACATATCCTATCCCGAGCAACATTTTTTTTTGTATTAGAAAATTGGAAAAACCCAATTTTCTTTTTGTTGCCCGACCCGGGATTCGAACCCGGGACCTCATGCAGTCGAGTCCAACACCTGAACCGCTAGACCACAGAGGCGATCCGCTACAAACACATACAACACAAGTATAAATAAAAAAAGTATCTTCACGCCCATATACCCATAGGGGTAGGCAGAGGCACAACCAGGGCACCCACGACTAGCCGAAGACACTAAGTCCTACTATGTGATAGGTGGCAAGCCAATCGCCAGTCGGGCGCATATCCAGTCCCAGTCAACGTTACTTTTATTACAAAACTATGCTTTTCCCCGTGTTGGTCCGGGCTCCTTTGCAGAATAGACCATCTGCCTTTCTGCCAGGCAGCTCGTAAAAGGCGAGCATAGGCTTACCGTCACAAATACCGTGACACAGATGTCACTAGTCAGAACTAGGTGGTATAGTTTCGCAGCGACTCAACCGGATTGGTACCACCGCCTTACCTATTCCTACCGCCATAACGTCATGACGTGTTCCGGTTTGGAGGATAAGGTAGCCGGTTTTTATTTGGGGTTAAATCAATTTTGTACAGTACATACTCATGTAGTGGTTGCGTTCCAATCCGATGATAGTTTTTAAAATTATTTAGACGCGTCACAAGAATCTTCGTATAGATATACTTAAATAAATATATTTTGAATTTGAATTTAATATTACAATTATAAGCGCCTCTGTGGTCTTGCGGTCCGTTGTCGGGTTATACTTCATGAGGTTTCGGGTTCGATCCAAGGTCAAGCTTTGAAAAGAAAATGTGTTTTTTACACTCATACAGATCTTCACACCAAAGCCCCTCGCGGGGTAAACAGACAGTATCGAGTATCAAATCTCAGGATCCTTGCAGACCTTTCTTCCACAATTCCTCCACATTCATTAATTTCCCTTTTCATAGAAACTCGCCATTTACGGAGACTCTTAACACTCGGATAAGACCCTAGTGACTAGATCATGGAATGTCAACCTAGGTATCCCCGGGTTCCTACATCTATCCACATACGCATTGTGTTTTAGCAAGTTTCTAATAAAAATAACTTTGCCTGGGATTGGACAGGTGCCCAGTTGGCGATAAGATCGCCACCTGGCGAAGGATCGCCACACACAGGAGTGTGGCCTGGCTGTACCTCTGCCTATCTCTTCAGAGATACGGGCGTGCTGTTTACTCACTACTTTTTAACGAAGGATAAATTGGGGGGCCAGGGGGGTACAGATAAAATTTAATCGAAATCGGTTTAACGGTTTAGCTGTGAAAGCGTAACAAACAGACTTTCACATGTTACTAGTATGGATTAGATTTTGTACAACTTTAGATCGCAGTTAATGAGTAGCTGTTGCTGATCGTGGCGAGCACTGACGTAATAGTGATAGAAAAATACAAGACCGTAGCATCAAGTCGGATGAATTATTACTAAACTCTGCCAAAAATTCTGTTCGACTCCTTTAACATCTAGCTTTCCATAGGACTGGATAGTTACATAATCAGGTGCTAGGATAATGAATTTCCCCACTTTATTCAGATAATTAAGTTGCCACACGTCGTAAACACATTTTCCCTGAATTACTCGCAAATTTGACATAATTCGCTCCACATTACGCAACCACGATAATTAAATAAACAGGATAATTAATTTCATTAGTAACTCGCATGTTGAATGGACGTTTCAGAATCAGTTAGATGCCCACACGCGATACAAAAACGAGTTCGAATTGAACTTATATGAACGAATGTTATTGCTCGTGGGTGAGCATGAACATGTACCGACTTTTAAAGTGGTGTTAGTTACACTATTGATTGACGGCTGAACCGATTTTTCAGAAAGTTGAAGGGAGACAGCTTAGAACCAGGAGAAGGATAGGATACTTTTTATCCAAATCAACAGCGAGAAAACTAGGAAAAACAACATTTTGATTTTTCCTATACAAACTGAACGTGTGGAAAAAAGTTCGCTGGAGCAGCTAGTAATTAAATAAACTAGTAATAAATAATAGTAATTAATAGTAATAATTATGTGGTTATAATATTATTGACTAAATAACAAACTACCGTGGTGATCTTGAATCATAAAGGTATCGATATTTCAAGGAGTATTTGTACATTTCAAAGTATAATCTATCTAAATATCCTTTAATCGGCAAACTCGTTAAGCTAAACAAATTAAAACTGTGTTTTAAAAAATTAAAATTAGAATTGTGTCTCTTGCCATTCGCCAATATCTTGTGTCGGTTTTAGAGGTTAGTGTAGCTGCCAAATGTAACGTAAACGTAAGAAATTCAAAATCTCGGCCTCTGATTGGCAATGCTACCTTTACTGTATTGGCGACATACATTTTTACCATAAGATTACTTATATGTTCTTTTCGAACCATAATAAAGTACTAGGTAAATATGTACACAATTCGGTATATTATATTAGTACTTTTAAAAATAACGTAGCAGTTCATTTCATAAAACCTGTTTAATATTCTACATAAAAGATAAAAACCTTTACGTACACATAAAATATGAAACAGAAAAGCAATACCATTAGTATAGTTATTGTTAGAAAAAATATCCCTTCACAAACATGACTACATTAAAACCGTTTGTTGTAAAAATATCGTCACCATGGCAACCCACTAACAACACTGGTGAATTGCTGTCACTGGATTGTGTACTTTAATAACATTGAAATGGGTTTGCTTTTACCCAAATAGGTCAAATCCAAGCCAAGGTATTCGTGATATTTTTAATGGATGGAAATGAATCATTAGATTGTATTTAACGATTTTTCTACTTGCTGCCTTGGTTTGCTAAGGATAACCTGCTGCTAGTCCAGTTACATAGTTTAATATTACGCTGTTACCTGCGGCTTCTCTCGCGTTTTACAGTATTTTAGCTCAGTCATATTATACTCTTGGAGATATGCAGAGAGTACCAGCGCCAAACCTGCAGTCAAGTCATTGCAGACCTGCCTAACTCCCTCCACATTTCATACTCTCTACATATAAATACGCCGGTTTGTGAGACTCTTAATACCACCGTTCGATAAAACCCAAGCGATTTGATCTTGGAATATCTCTCGGGTCTTCATCCATTTATCCACATTCAAAATGTATATCTGTTTTATCAATTCCGTTGCAATTATATCCACTTTTTTTCAATGCCATACTTTTTCAGATTCCACATATTACGTAAATTGATACTTATACCTAACCTAAAAGTAAGAAAATTATATGCTTCAGATATGGATGTTAGTCAACGATACTTATATATAGATATATGTACATACGCAAGGTATTGGTGTCGTCATACCCGTATACCCGTATACAGAGGTTCATAGAGATTACCCATGACTAGCCGATAGTCGGCAAACCAATCGCAAACAGGGCATTTACCCAATTCTGAGCAACGTTGTTTTTACCATGAAATTGAAAAAGCACATTTCTTTTTTGTTTTTCCGACCCGAGAATCGAATTTGGACCTCATGAAGCCATGTTCAATATCAGGCCACTAAACCGCTCTGCATAGATTTAGTTAGTTAAATATAATCCCATACCTATTTGATATTATTAATGCAGTCATATTAGTTTCTACTTCCTTGACGTTGAAACGAAGCGATGTTTTGGTATAACTTAGATGTCTGAAGATTGGCATGAGCTATATCTAAACAGCAACCCTAGAGAGCATGTTTTTTTTATTATGATACTAGCTGTTACCCGCGACTTCGCCCGCGACAAATTGAGATGTAAGCTATCCTATCTCTCAAGTTGGATCGAACTGCACATGGTGTGCGAATTTTATTATAATCGGTTAAGTGGTTTAGGAGTCCATTGAGGACAAACATTGTGACACGAGATTTATATACATTAGGTTTTTTTTATTATGATACTAGCTGTTACCCGTGGCTTTGCCCGCGATAAATTGAAATGTAAGCTATCCTATCTCTCAAGTTGGATCGCACTGCACATGGTGTGCGAATTTTATTATAATCGGTTAAGTGGTTTAGGAGTCCATTGAGGACAAACATTGTGACACGAGATTTATATACACTAGATTTTTTTTATTATGATACTAGCTGTTACCCGTGGCTTTGCCCGCGATAAATTGAGATGTAAGCTATCCTATCTCTCAAGTTGGATCGCACTGCACATGGTGTGCGAATTTTATTATAATCGGTTAAGTGGTTTAGGAGTCCATTGAGGACAAACATTGTGACACGAGATTTATATATATTAGATGGGAAGGCAAACAAGCAGACGGATTTCCTGATGGTAAGAAAATCACACCGCCTAGAGATACCAAAGGTGGTAATGGTGCGTTGCCAATCTAAGACCGAGAAGTTAGGCCTCGAGGAAAAGTAACTTTACCGGCTACCTTATCCTCCGAATCGGTACACATCAACTAAATAACTTGAATACACGGGTGAAACCGCGGGCAACATCTAGTGTTGTAAAAACAGTATATAAATAATAGGTAGTGGAAGGAAGTAGCACATTACCTTCTCCGGATCTCCGACTTCTCACGTGACAAATTACATCGATGCAAAGCAGAGAGATATTATCGATCGAACAAATGATTTAATTTTTTATATAAGAGGAGGCAAATGGGCAAGCGGGTCACCTGATGGAAAGTGCTCACTGCTGCCCACGAACATCCGTAACACCAGGAGTATCACAGATGCGTTGCGAACCTTTCAGGAATGAGTACGCTCTTTTCTTGAAGGTTCCTAAGTCATAATCGTTTGGGAATATCGCCCTCGATAACCAATTCTAAAAAGGTGTTATGCGGGGCAAAAAATGTCTTCGGAATCGCACAGTTGTAGATCGCCACGCATCAGGATATTGGGCATGATACTTTAAACTCTAACGCGATGTCCGAAGGTGGAATCAGAGGCTGGGGTTAACTATTACTATTAACTACTACTATTACTATTAACTATTCCTACTTTTTGTTCCAGATTCAAATCCAGCTTCAACTCTACCTATGAGGTAAGGCTTCACAAAATGAAACGATAACTAGTTTAAATGAAGAAACAAAAATGGAAATGAAGATAACGTTTGATCACGTTTTGCCTTGGCACTGGGAGAATTCACAGGAGTTACCTGATTGCCCGTGAATTTCCTGATGCCTTAGCTGAATGTGGTCTCGTCGACACTCGAAGAAACGAGGAATGCCGAAAGAAGAATTTTTAAACTATTTCCTATTTTAAGGACCTGCATGGAAACGTCTCTTTGAATCTGATCAGCGAACTAGTGAAGTTGTGGTCGACAGTTATAGCGTGTTTAACTCACCCATGCAAAAAAAAGGTAGCTTATATATAAAGGTGTCTATATTTTATACGACGTTAGCGCCAAATCGTAAAATATTGTTTACTTTAGAAAAGACTTCAGTAAAGTCTTCCATTTCATTTACATGAAAAAGATTAAACTTGCCTATTTTATAATAAACTCTATAAAGATAGTATATACTTACATATAGTAAATATTATTAAAAATCATATGTAGGGAAAATGGTGTACTTTCATACATACGTTCTCTAAAATATATAAATATATCGCCTACCCGAGACAGTACTGAGACATTTTCAAAATTCGAAGTATTAAATCGAAATATTAAATTAGTATATTTCTAAACATTTCTACTATCCCGGCGAAGATGGCAAATTAAGAAAAAAACATTTTAGTGAATTCAAATTACAAAGAGGAAAGGATGGAACTGGAAACTCTCGCCTTTGGAATTACCATGACTATAATATATAATCTGATTCAAATAGACATAAAGCGAGAAGAAAATAACTGTATCTACTGGAGTTTTTCCGTTTTGAGTGAAGTGACTCCAGATTTATATGGATTAGTACTTCCTGTTCCATTGTTCTTAGACAACGTATGGTTCCCATTACGTTTGACCCAAGTCATAAACTTATGCCATTAATCTATAAGGTATCGCTTATCCCTTGCACTGCAATTTATAAATACATCTTTGATTGCAAGAAAAATACCCGTAAATAACAATAAAAAATATTTAATACTAAAATTAAAAATATTTGATAACCCCCGATATCTGCGTGTAATGCAGAGAATCATCTCGATCACTTCGGCTTTCAAACAAAAAAAAATCGCATTGGAATTAATCTATTCGTACCCGTTTAAAAGTACGTTGTATAATTATGACAATAATATAATTTGCAGACTGAATTATTGTAATTTATTCAGCGATTATCATATTAAATTGGTAAAGTATCTTCAAGCTATCCATAGCTTATTAGCTCCAAAGAAGTTAGCAAAGATACCTTCGATTAGTCCCACACCGTAGTAGGAGACCTATAGCAAACCGGGCAAATTCCTGACAACGTTGTTTTGTTAGAAAATTGAAAATAAATCAAACATAGGAGCGATTTTCACTACATAACAAGAAAAAAAAAGTATATTTACGCCCATATCCCTGAATAGGTAGGCAGAGGCACAACCAGGGCACACACAACTAGCCGAAGGCATTAAGTCCCACAATGTGATAGGTGGCAAGCCTATCGCCAACCGAGTACATATCCAGTCCCGCCCAATATTATTTTGATTAGAAATCAGAAATTACACACTTCTATTTTTTGGTATGTGTACAATATCTAGAATATAATATAGCAAAATAGCTGTTTGTTGCAATCTGTCGCCCGCTTGTGACTTGCGCCACTAGACGTCCTATTACCGTGACAGTTATCTGAAGTATGTGTTATTGTTGGTTGATCTGCAGAACCACACATTTTTGAAATCCATATTGATGACTCTATACCTAGTGTATGCTCACCCATCACTTAACAATAGCAAATAAATTACTAGTTACATTGTTCCCGCCTTATTGATAAATATTGAGTAAAGTACTTCAAAGTTTAACCTGGTGTTATAGAGTATTTATTACAATGTGGTAAAGACTATGATATAAACTTAATTTTAATCCTTCGTTAGTCCATATTTATTAATAAGACGCTTTCCGTCTTTTTAATGAACACGAAGTAAAGTACTGCTAGGTTTAACGCGGTGTTATAGTCTCTACTACAATGTGACACATACTATAATGTCAACTTAATTTTACTCCTTCGTTAGTCCACCGTTAATAATAAGACGGTTTATGTTTAGTCCATGTCTTAAAAGGTTTTACTCCTTCAATTATTTCAAAAGTCGCAGTAGTGATAGATATTTTTATTGTAACAGACATTGAAAATAGAAGCAGGGGCTTAGTTCTTTGGAATTTTTCTATGTATACTTTCCAATCACCGGTATATTATCAAAAATCTCTTTTGTATTCCATACTTTCCCGGTGATATTTTTACAGTGACTCATACATTTTGCTTTTGGATAATAAATTTTAATTCTGTAATTACGAATTTTTTTAACTGTTTTAGGATGAAGTCAGTTTTTAAATGTTTTAATTTCTTTTAATTTCTATGAAAAATCTTCTAAGCAGCGTTGGATTTCATACTATACTTGTCATATTATACACATTTTCACTATCCAAATCCTAAAAACAATATAAATGTTAATGTTAGTACATTTTACAATGTTACATAATTTCGAACATTTACTTAAAACCTACTAAAAATAGTCTTTCGTAAACAATATGAAATGAACTAAGTATGTCGTCATAAAGCTTAGCCTAATTTTACAATAAGGTATAGAATAATTTTCACAAATGCTATATTTTACAGATTTTCGTATGATATATTACGACGGGCCTAAATCCAACCCTGTTTCTAAGTCCAAAAGGACCGTCCGATCGTCGGTTTCTTTGGTACCGCATTACGGGAACTCAATGCATATTTTTGAAGTGCAACGGAAAAACGACAGATAAGAGACACAAATATATATTCATCTCATTCTTTTGCAGGTAGGAGACTCAAATATATATTCATCTCATTCTTTTGTCGATTTACTGAAGTTTCACTTCTATCGTGTGTGAATCGCACACACACCTTTTTATTTTATTGGGTTTTCGCTTTACCAACGACAGTGGTTTTAAGATATGCTTTACTAGCTGTTGCCTGCGGCTTTGCCCACGTTTTCACAGGAACCCATTGTGTGAATGAGATAAAAAGTAGCCTATATGTTAATCCAAGTCACGATCTATTCATGTTCCAAATTTCAGACAAATCCGTTCAGCCATTCGGTCGTGAAAGAGTAACAAACATCCATACATACAAACTTTCACATTTATAATATTAATAGGATTAAAACCGGTCAAGTACGAGGTTATGTATATTCAATTGGAATAAAATTACATGCCTCAATTGTTGTACGGTGTCTAGTGTATAGATAAATAAGTCAATTACTTACAGTAGCCGTAGATCTTCACCAAAGACGCAGGTGTCATATTGCAAAATTAATTATGACTTGTAAACTATTTATTCGCTAACATTTGCATAGGAAATCCATTTTAATTCTCGCTCCAATGGCCGCGATAGATGGCTGCGTCCAGTTTTTGTTAAGGACTTGATTAAATATGTTGTAAATGCTCAGCCCGTGGTATGTATGTCGGTTTTGACATCGTAGGTGACCAAGTTTTTGTTTTATAACCTTAGTTTTCCTACTAATTTTAATACTTCTAGACCTGAAAATATTTGTAAATGAAAGTATCTACCTAAAGTTTTTCGTTCGGAGCCCTTTCTCATTTTCACTTTTCTTTTAATCTTACTCTTTCTCGGATCTTACTGTTACGAGGTTGGCCAGCGAACTTTACACCAAAGATTTACCATACTGCTATCATATCGATCGCATTTATTTTATCTTATTATTCATAATATCTTTATGCTTTTTCTGACTTACCTATTTCTCGCTTTCATACAATCTTGCGAAAAGCTCAAAACTCCTGCACATACTTTCTTTTTTACATCCGTGGTGTACCTTTCATCCCTGCTAAAAGCACTAGCAACATGTACAATTTTCATTTCCTTGTTTTAGCGATACCGCTTCTACTCGTTAACCAAAACCCTTATATCCGTCCTGGCTACGTAATTAATTAAAGTACCTAATTGACCAAGTCTCACTAAAAAGTTTGACCAAGATAATAACCATAAAAGTTTGACCAAGATAATAACTATAAAAGTTTGACCAAGATACAATGATAAAAAAAATATCATTAAATATCGACAAAGCACGTCACTATGTTATCGTCCAGCGATCAGCTTGCAGGTGTGACCTCGCAATAACTTATCTTCCAATCCCATAAAAACCCCATGAAGTTCCGTGACAACAGTAATTAGTGTTGTCAAATCTCACGCCGACAGTGCACAGATAATACACAGTCCCATCATTGTTTGACATTGACTCCCATTACTACGACAAAAACCAAATGAATTCCACCACATGATGGAAATCATTTGGTTGTTTTATAAGAAAACTTGCTCTTCACCTTTGTATGTTCAACATTTCAGGTTAAAAAAATAACACTAGCCACTGCCTAACAATTTATTCGTGTATTAAAATAATTTATAAGGAGAGATATCCGGATGATAGTAGAATACAAGTAGAAGTAGAAGTAGCCTTTTTCTTTCTAAATTTAACTTTAACGTTTGGGAAATTTAAATAAATTTAACTTTTGAAAACATTAATTTTATTTCAATTCTGGGAATCTTTTTAAATGCCAAAACTGATACTCAACCCGAGTAGGTAGTAGGTATGACTGCAAAAAAATTAAAACGATGTGGACTTTCAGCACTTACAGGTTTCCTATAGTTCTTATTGACAGCACTTCGTCAAACTTCATTATTATAATCAATAAAAAAAAATATTTAAATACTATCGTACTAGGTGTTACCCGCTCTTCTGGAACCCATATCCTAACCCTATCGGGTTCAAAAGTAGCCCCTCTGCCGTTACTTGTAATAATACGCATGTACACAAATAATTAAAAATTTAATACAAAAAAAATAAAAAAACGACTTAGAAACGAACTTTCAACGACTAAGTTATCTAAGTATACAAAACTAGAGTATTCTCACGCCCAAATCCCCGAATTGGTAGGCAGTAGTCAGGGCACCCATGACTAGCCGAAAACACAAAGTCCCACAAAGTGACAGTCGGCACTCCTATCGCCAAGCACGTACCCAATCCCGGACAACATTATCCTTATTAGAAAATTGAAAAACACAATTTTCTATTTTTTTGTTGCCCGGCCCAGGAATTGAACCCTCTATCGAACTTATCTATTCCTGGCGCAATAATAAGGGTTTGTTCCGGTTCAGAGGGAAGGGATAGGGTAGGTAGGGCCGGTAGACTTGTACAATATCAATAGTGTCCATAGGCCACGGTTATCTCTTACCGTCAAGGGAGTCGTGTGTTTTTTCGCTAAAATCCATTCTATTCTAATTTACCTTTAAATTTTGAACTAGGTATTCTAAAAAAAATGTAATCCCTTCTAAATAAATTTTTCTAATCTATTCTAACTTTAAATTTTAAGCTTGATCACTATTTTTTCGACTAAGTTTTATTAAGTCTTATTGAAGAAACAAATAATTGTCAATTTCACTCGATTTTACCTTTTGTATTTTTATAAATCAAGGGTAATGAACGTGAAGGAAGCTAGACAGGTTTGTCAGCATCGTCAGGTCTGGCACTCGATACTCTCTGCTACCCCGTAATGGACTTGGCGTGAAGATATGTATGTATGCATAAATCACTATTAATACAAACTATACTAGTAGATAGAGATCTAAAAATGGAGATGAAGTCAGTCTTAATCAGCAGTTTACAGTAAGCTACTGCATTATGATAGAGTTCTCATGAAGATTATATCCATTGATTGAAGTTCAACTTAGTTTTTCCAAGTTCATTATTTCCTACACCCGATCAATGATCTATCTTTTTGATGGGTTCCGTTAATTAAAAGAAATCCCATAAATATTATGGACTGAATGTTTGATGAATTTAACTCTTTATCGGTTTATATTTTTTCTTAACATTCAGCTTCCTATACTAAAGTTTCCGAATATTACTTCGTTACAGGAAAGAAAACGAGTTGGATCTGGTGATAAAAATCGTCATCTAGGGATACGAAATATGTATAACGACGCGTAGCTGACAAAGTTGAGATGTTAATCCACTTACCTTAAGCTAGTTGAGCGGCTAGTCTAGAACACAATAGTTGTGAGAACTGACGTTATGGCGTCAGGAAAATCACAGAATTGCTCGACTACTAAAGTGTGACATCTGATTTATTCAAGCGAGAAGTAAACGTCGTAGGGAGTACATAACTGATACGCAAGGTCTTTATCCAACAAGCCCTAAGAGCATCAGGGAGTTCCCAAAAGCTGTCGCCTTTGAGGGATATGGACTTAACTAAGAAAGCATAAATTTAGCAAAATCAACCATGCTGTAGTATAAAAAAGTATATCTCAAAACTTTTAAACGTCCGGGCTCCTTTGCAGAATAGATCATCTGCCTTCCTGCCAGGCAGCTCATAAAAGGCAAGCATAGGCTTACCGTCACTAACACCGTGACATTTAACTAGGTGGTAGAGTTTCGTAACGACTCGTCCGGATTGGTACCACCGCTTTACCTATTCCTGCTGCCATAACGTCAGTGCATGCCGTTGGCGTGTTCTGGTTCGAAGGATAAAGGAGCCGATAAACTTACTTTTGCTCGAGGCGAGGCATTCCGGGCTCAGGTTTATAACGCACCATTACCACCTTTGGTGTCTCTAGGCGGTGTGAATTTCTTACCATCAGGAAATCGATCTGCTTGTTTGCCTTCCAATATCATAAAAAGAAATAAAAATTTAAATGAAGCCTGATGATTCGCAGTAGGTACGACTTGTCCTTACAAGTAGGTGTCTAATATTATGCGTATTTGTCTTCTTGGAAGACATAATACTGAAATGGTAGGCGATATTTGCAGTTTTGTCTTCAAATTATTATAATTTTAAAGGAGCAGCAAAGATCCAAATTTGAATTAGTTTTAATAATTCAGTATCGACGAAATATACCTTAAAATTAAACATTCAATTTAAGTTAATTGAGCGATTTGGTTTCTGAGAATCGTTGTGTAAATTATACATATACTCGGCACGGGCCAAATTTGAAACGTTGTTAGCTCCTTCCAAGAATCGATCGCGTGTTCCGAAGTTCTCAGCGCCACGAGCTTTGAATTTGATTATTGCGCATAGATAATTAAAGATTACCAACCTTTCCAACCGACTTTGAAAAAGAAGTTCTCGATTTGAATGTATTTTTGAGTGTTACCTCCTTATATGAATATTTCAATTTTTTTTAAAGCTGGTGCTTCTCGTGTGGTCCTATTAAAGTTAGATCATTGAGTGGCTTCTGAGTTATGAGATGGTTTTAGATTCATTGAAAATTGGTGTTGGTTTTTGAAGTTCTTTGAATTTAAATTAGGTATAATTTTGTTCTTGTGCTAATAGCGTAGATCAGAGGTTCCCAAACTTATTTCATGTATCAGTTGTTTTGTAGCGCCCCCCCCCCTCGTTTTTTTCTTGTCAATAACCTCAATAACATATTTGTTGCGCCTAGTTTAAAAAAAACATTTTTTTCAAGATTTATACCGCCCCCCTGTAGGCTTCCAGCGCCCACAAGGGGGCGTTATCGCCCACTTTGGGAAAGGCTGGCGTAGATGAATGAAATTAAGTTTTCATTTTGAATTTGGTTTTAAATTAAAAATTATATATGCGTAAAGTACAGTGCATAAAATACAGCTAATTAAGAAAAATATGCGAATTCATTTTTAAATATATTAGATTTCATCTGATATACGGTGGTTATATGACGATAAAGTTGGGCGGGTGAACACGTTTTAAAATAATTGCATTTAAAAAAAAAGACCAATGAATAAATAATCCACACATTTTAAAGGAACTTTG
>NJDC01058132.1:14870-25395 GCA_002245475.1 Calephelis virginiensis | reverse complement strand
TTTTTTTTCCTTATTCTATACAAATTTATTAGTACTTCATCATATTACTAGTAAGAGATTGGTATGAGGAGCAATTAATCCTAAGCACTCTTATCCGACAGATATTCAGCAACGGTATAGTAACCTTTTTTATACAATTTCATTTTGATACATTTTTTAAATTTATTTAGTGGCAGGTCTTTTATAAAATCAGGAAGTTTATTCTAAAAGCGTTTAATTGGCCATGAAATAATGACTAACTCTATAGAGACGGGACACATGCACGGCAAGATTGTTTTAATTCCTCGTATTCACATTTATATCCCAGTTTCTTTTAAATGAATGTAAATTCTTCTGAACATATATAACATTTCCATAGGTGTACTGGGAGGTAACAGTTAGAATATTAATTTCTTTAAATTTTTCTCTAAAGGAAGCTCTGGGCCTAAGTTATAAATTGCACGTATGGCTCTCTTTTGTAATACAAATATAGTATTTACATCGGCAGAACTCACCCAGAGAAGAATTACATGACATAATGCTATGAAAGTAACTAAAATAAACGGCATATGCTGCTGAGCTCAGTCTTATTGCGAGCTTTTCAACGTGCAGACCCTATTGCAACTTTTTATCTATTGTGATTCCTAAAAACGTTGTGGAATCAACAAGGTCCAACTTGTTCCCTACTTTGTTTCAAACCTCGGTGTTATGACATTAGTAGTAACGGTTCACAAATTACAATACTCTTAATGAAAGTTACAGAAACTTTAATGTATACAGGGTGTGGCGATACAAAATGGCAAGGGGTGTAGCGTTAGGGTGAGCGGTAGGGGATGTCGGAAACGGGTAATGGTGCCATGTCACGAATTCAACACTCAAACTACACCTATGTTTTATTTTTGATTGAATTTGCTTTTTATTATTCACTTTCTACTCTAAATACATTTTTTGTATTTAAAAATAATTAAGTGCAGTAAAACTGCAAAAACCGACTTCAATTATTTGATTGGGTACAACGTCGCAATTTAATTATTTTCGAAAGATAGCAAAGTAAAAGTAAAGTAGCTTCACGTGCATATCCCCGAAGAGGTATGCAAAGGCACAACCAGGGCATCCACGACCATCCCATGGTCACTAAAATCCCACAATGTGTTAGTTGGTAAATTTATGGCCAATCGTTCACATTTACATTTCCGGGCAGCGTTGTTCTTATTAGAACACTAAAAAAATCACATTTTTTTCGCCCGACCCGGGGTTCAAATCCGGGACTTCATGAAGTCAAGTACAACACTGGACCATTAGACCACGGACACAATATATTTAAATCAATGTATTGAAATGAAATAAAAAACCAACAACTGGCCACAAACACTGCACCATCACATTTATTATTTTTGGTTGGAAATCAATTAATAAATTTAAATTTTCGGTCCCAGATAAATTTTATGAACATGCTAATATAATCTATTCGCGTTAAAAATAATAGTTACTCGTCGCTATAGTATCGTTTTTCGCTAGTATCAGAGATTAGTAAATATCGAGATGAGGTCGTCAAGTGAAAAATGATTGCACTATTGAGTATAACTCAAAAAGCACTATTCTGATCATGATAAAACTAATATCGGACCACCTCGAAATCATGACATATTTTTCAAAAAAAAACCAATATAATCGGTTGGCTTTGAGCCGAGTAACAAACATAAAAAAAACATACAGTCGAATTGAGATCCTTGTCCTTTTTTGAAGTTATATTATTGCCAAACTTCTCTAGAATATCTGTATCTAGGTACATCTACGAGTATATTCCTTCACATATATAAATAAATGAATCCCCATTTCCTTTGGTTATCGCATCTTGCCTTATCGGATGGATCAATTGTATCAATTCTTGTTTTATTGTGGTAGTTATTGTTAGAAGAAGGTTTTTATTAATAGAAAATTATGATATTGGATGGCAAACAAACAGACGTATTTCCTGATGGTAAGAAATTCACGCCGCCTAGAGACACCAAAGGTGGTAATGGTGCGTTGCCAACCTGAGGTCGGAATGTTAGTCCTCGAGCAAAAGTAAGGTTACCGGCTACCTTACCCTCCGAACCGGAACACGTGACGTTATGGCGGCAAGAATAGGTAAGGCGGTGGTACCAATCCGGGTTGCGAAACTCTACCACCTAGTAATGTCCAGCGATACATCCGCCATGTCTGCTAGTTATATATAAATTGTAAGTCAATCCTCTATCCGAGAAAATATAACATAAGCCCTTTATAAATTATGTCAATCCTCTATCCTGAAAAATCCACCATGAACTATCTACCCTTTAAGTTTCGAATTTTTCCTCAAAAAAATCACAACGGTATTTTGCTGTTTTTGTGCTAGGTATTTCGCACTTGCCATATTTTGTCTCGAGCAAGTTCTGTTGCCGATTTTCCTTTAAGTTTGATTACAAATGAAATGTGTTTATTTGTTTGTCCTAAATTAATATCTAAATACCTAAATCGTTTTATACGAAATTTGATACTTTTCCTGCTTTCTTGTAACTCGGTCGCAGACTGCTTTTCAATTAAGCATTATTTAGACAAGAATTTTATCTCCAGCCCTACTAGTTTCTAGATTTTTCTGGTGCTAAAAAAAGCAATAGCGCTAACTACGTTAAAAAATCCCACTCAAAACTAAAAAGTCAAAAATGATAAAGATTTAATATTAATTATACATATATTAGGTACCTATTATCTACATGTCCTATTTAATAATAGGTTTGAAGTCGGTGCCAAGCCTTAAACTAATAATTAATATCAAATCTTTATTATATTTGAATTTTTTAGTTTTACGTACGTAAGGTAGTCAGCGTTATTTAAAACTTTTAAGTTTATTGGTGATAGGTATGATTTGATTTAATTTAATAATCTTACATACATACATATCTTCACGCCAAGTCCCTTACGGGGTAGGCAGAGAGTATCGAGTGCCAGACCTCACGATCCTGACAAACCTGTCTTGCTTTCTTCACATTTAATAATCTTATAAGTAAATATCTTTATAGCATGGTATAATGTTATATACAATATAACCTTAAATACTAAATATCTTTATAGAATGTTGCTGAATGGCGACGTGTCTGTAATGTTGTCACTAAGTCACCTAACGGCCAATATTAATAATCAATCCTAATCCAAAACTCGCTGTCCAAGATTGATATTTTGATCCATTTTTATGTTATCGCTTGCCAATAATATATCTGTGCACAGGATAAATATTGGAATGAGGAATAGGATAGGCCGGCGGATACGCAGCTATCTAGATTGCTTGAAATCCATTAGATTGAGATACATTATTAACATTGGCCGTAAGTGGATTAAATTTACTTGCTAGATTTGATTTAATTTAATAAAAATAAACATCAGGATAGGTAAATGTACATAGAAAAATGCTCATAAATGTGTAAAATGGTGTAGATACATAAAAATATATACCGGGAGTCTGTTACAAATGGTAAATTTTACAATTATACTAACATGGAGTACCTAAAATTCGCATGTTGGAACTAATTTTCTGTGATTTGGCACTTACATAAAATGCAATTGCAAACTCTTTCAGGTAGTTAGGAATTTAAAGCTGACGTGCCTGGCTCCGTGGTGTACTGAAAGTTATGCAATAGTTTGTTGTTTCACGTTGCTAGGTAACCAGTTTCAAACTATATGTAGTATTGACCGTCCCGGGTTCTAGACTAAAGCTTTTAGCTAGGCTTTTGTACGCTTTTATTTGCGTAATGTCGGATTTTCTCTGACTGACTGGCCGGTGAAACAAAATGATAGCTTGTACGAAATCTTTATTTCACAAACTTTTTTAAGTGAGTTTGTTTGTCCTTCTATATCAAACGGTTTTCCGCGGGTAGCGTTGCCAGGCGTCCGGATAAAGCCGGATACAGTCAGTCTTTTTGGTTGCATGTCCGGCCAAACTAGAGCGTGTTCAGCCTGTCCGGCTTTTGTTAGGCTTTTTCCATTTCATGGACGACGATTTGACGTTCGATTTTATTTTTTAATTTACTAGAATTTAACAAGATTATGATAATATAAAAAACCTTGGTTTTACAAACATATTTTTTGTCAAAGTATGCTCCTGTGTCCCCGCAAATTCCGTAAAAAGGGGTCCAAAGTTTTGGCATCACGTATTAATATATAGATTAGATAAATTTTTCCTTGACTGATTTTGATTTTAATCTTATGACTCTGAACGTTTAAAGTACCCGAAAAGCCATCTAAAAACCTCAATACAACAGAGCATTCCACCTCAACAAGTCCACCGCAACCTTAAATTCTAAGATTCTGTTTTATTTTTAGGTTATGCAATGGAGCCTTCGTCATCAGACTACAGCGACGAGGAGGTTGGTGTGGTGGCGAGGGGTCAGAAGCTTTGGGTCAGGGGGGTTAGATCACACACAACTTGTGCTGACATCGTACGAGCTTTGCAAGAGGCACCAGAAGGTAAGCTTTTTACCAGCAAGGTTTGAATAAGTATTGACTGGCTCGTTGGTCGAGTGGCTAGCATACACGCCTACCTAAAACGATCAACCGCGAGGCTCGGGTTCGATTCCCGACGGGGCAGGCATTGGTGTGATGAACATATAGATATCGGCATTTCCGGGTCTGGGTGTTTCATAAATTTATCCTGGTATATATTTAAGTATTTCTATGTATTAGTATCGTTGACTAACACCCATAACACAAGCATATAATGTGCTTACTTTGAGGTTAGATTCAATTTGTGTAACTTGTCCATGGATATTCATTTATTTATTTAGTGTTCGAAGGTAAACAGCAATGACGATAAGAAATAAATGCAGTCAATAGACATTGGTAATGTTGTGTCATTAATTTATGATTGTGACGCAATTTGGTTTTAGTATAAATATACGTATTATTGTGATGTAAAATAAATAACCCTCTTCAAATTCGTATTACCGAAGAGGTAGGTCGGTAGGTATCACCATCCACCCACGATTAGCCGTAGGTACTATGTAAGTCCGACAATGTGATAGATGGCAAACCTATCCCCAACCGGTCACATTTCCTACCCCGGGTAGTGCAATTTTTATTTAATACGAGTTTTAGTCAAGTTTATTTGTATTGGTTCTTGTCAGAAATCTTTATCACGCAAATCGCGTAGCTATCCCTCTTGTCAGGCGAATCCAATATTTTACTTTTTTTTCTGTACTATAATAACAAGAAGAGTTTACGTCAATCCTCTATTTTTATAAAAAGAAATGGAAGTAAAACTTGTACTCCTATCCACACATCGCCACATCGATGATCAAATATTATTTTTTTCAAAATAAAACTACCTAAACGCCCATATCCCCGAAAAGGTAGGCAGAGGCACCCACGACTAGCCGAAGACACTTAGTCCCACAATGTGATAGGTGGCAAGCCTATCGCCAACCGGGCGCATATCCAATCCCAGGCAACGTTATTTTTTAATAAAAAAAAATAATCTTCACGCCCATATCCCCGCAGAGGTAGGCAGAGGCACAACCAGGGCACCCACGACTAGCCGAAGATACTAAGTCCCACAATGTGATAGGTGGCAAGCCTATCGCCAACCGGGCACATATCCTATCCCGAGCAACATTTTTTTTATTAGAAAATAGGAAAAACCCAATTTTCTTTTTGTTGCCCGACCCAGGATTCAAACCCGAGACCTCATGCAGCCAAGTCCAACAACTGAACCGCTAAAACTCAGAGGCGATTTTTTAATAGAAAAATTAAAATATACGTTTTTTAATTTATTGCCGTACCCGGGAATCGAATCTAACTTCTAGACCTCAAGAAGCCAAGTCCGACGAAAACAACCTCCTCTTCTTAAAGTCGGATATAACCCCCATGCTAAATGAATATCGAATGACATAGTTGTAAATGGAAATAATTTTCAGCTAGCGGAGGTATAAACGACGGTGAATGGGTGTTAGCCGAAAGGTGGCGTGGTGTTGAACGACCACTTCCACCAGACGTGCCAGTGCTGCACGTTTTGGCAGCTTGGGGCGACGCGAGGCACGAGGTAGGTTACTTTACCAGAGACGGCGTTTGGGCATAGCACGGTTGGGCAACCGCGCAGGGCGCCAAGATGTAAAGGGGCGTCAGATCCTGTACGCTATATATTATTTAGCTTTTAGTGTGGTTTTGAACAGCATGTAGGGCTGCTATTACTAAAACCGCTACTGCCTATCTACTTGTCACTTAATTGTAAAATAAGAGTCACAATCAGGATGAAAAGTTAATTTTTAAATTTAAAGTAAGTTTATCTAAATTGATATATTTTATAGTGTGATATTGTATTCATTCAAATGTTATAAAGGTATTATTATTATTAGGCATGAGAAAAAAATTGTATTTTAGAAACGATTAAATTAAAAAAAATAACCATTTTCAAAAAACCTTATTAATGGCATTAGCCTACAACCTGATGGGGTAAGACGAACGTAGCCTAATAGACACCGTAGATGTTTAAGGTGCGTCACTTTCCTGTTGCCGGGGTGTTAACTTATTGTGCAATTCTTCAACTACCCCACGCTGAGGACCGGAACCTCCGGAATATGTAAGACGGTCGATCCCAAAAAGGGTAAGCTGTTGCCCAGCACTTAACCACTATCTACCACATCCTTTTGGTAACAACCCATGTACCCTATGCTCGCCTTTTAAAAGCTACCTTGCACATGGTAGAGGCAGAGGCAGATGGTCTATTCTGTAAGAAGACCCGGACCAACAAGGGGCCGATAAATTCTTTCACGTTTATTATGCTATACTATGTCTAAGTAGCATAGGTTATATTATTAACAGAATAAAAAAATGTCCACCCAAACCATATGAGGGGCAGTGAGATTGCAATATATTTTGATTGTATTTTTAATTGTTTAGCTAAATTAAGTTTATTTAATAGCTATTTTTAAATTCCAGGTACGCTTATCTCTCCGAAGATTGTCAAGTGGCGGTGAAGACGACTCAGGTAGAGACAGCGACGCTGGCAGTCGGTCGAGGGCGCGGAGACGGAAGAAGAACGTCAGAGCTGCCACACCTCCCCCCAGATCGAAGAGCGAGGATCCCGCAGCACGACTCGTCTCCGTTATCCAACACCAGAGTAGGACTATTCACCAACAGCTTGATAAACTTAGGTAGGTAGCTTTAGAATGGCCTTTATAAAGTTGTGTAATAAATGATTATGTCATAATTGAATGCCTCTGTGGTCCAGCGTTTCGGCGTTGGAATTGACTTCTGGAGGTTTCAGTTTCGATCCCCGGGTCAAGCAACAAGAAAAAATTAGAAAATGTATATTTTCAATTTTCTAATAAAATTAACGTTGCCCGGGATTGAATATGTGCATGGTTGGAAATAGGCTCGCCACCTATTACATTGAGAGAATTAGTGTCTTCAGCTAGTCGTGCGTGCCCTGGTTGTGCCTCTGCCTACCCCTTCGGCAATATGGGCGTGAAGATACTTACTTAGATTATTTTTTGTATGCGTGACTATATGGAGGTAGCTATGAAGGTCTGTGGGAATCGCGACAGAACTTAATTGTTCCGGCTACATCGCAAAGAACTTGGTGTGAAGATATTATGTATGTGTCCTATCATGACCGTGACTATATTTTTTTATGATATTGGAAGGCAAACGGGCAGACGGATTTTCTGATGGTAAGAAATTCACGCCGCCTAGAGACACCAAAGGTGGTAATGGTGCGTTGCCAATCTTAGGCTGGGATGTTAGGCCTCGAGCAAAAGTAAGTTTACCGGCTACCTTGCCCTCCGAACCGGAACCCGTTGTGACGTTATGGCAGCAGGAATAGGTAAAGCGGTGGTACCTATCCGGGTGAGTCGCTGCAAAACTCTACTTCTGTGGTAAGATTTAAAAGGATTTGGTGCCACCACTTTATCTATTCCTATTACCATAACGTTTGCTTGAACTGATAGGTATATTAGATTTGAGAGGTAGGATACCACATTATCTTACTCAAGGTAGACTTGACATCCTAGTTTTAGGCGGTGTCCGTAGGCAAGTGTGTTATCACGACAAGTATCTTCTACATTTTATGAAATATTTTGTAGTTTTAGATTGACCCAAAAATGTTCACACAATAAATTATAAAAAAATCCATCTATTTTAGAGACCAGGAGAAACTCATCGACCAATTAGAAGACCAAACACACAAAAACCGCATGGAAAAACATGGAACAAATTATTTATTGGAATCATATCTAAGAGATCTTGGCAGATGCAGTGAAGTTAACGACAGTCAAGCGGGAAATAGCGACAGCGGAGTGGGAGTTGGCAGTGGAACCCCACCCAGAAGGCATACAAAACACAAATCAAGACGGGAAAGACATCTAATGAGAGAACATTATTTTACGAAAGAGCTAACGGATATCTGCCAAGTCAATTCAGAAAGACTCATGCAAACTAATAACGATACAGATTCAGACGCCTCAGCCGACGAACTTACACGTATACGCGAAGAAATTGAACTACTCGAAAAATTAGCCATTATCAACAAAAGACTACACAGGGAAGAAGAATTAGTAGTAAGACTGACAGCCAAAGTAAAAAGATACATGGATGAAAATAAAGCAAATAGTTGTGAAAATGTTTCTCAAGTTACAATGCTAATTGACAAAATCGAAGAAGAACTAGCAAAAACAACAAGCGAAATGAAAGACAATACAATAGAATTAGAAAAAGTTGACAAAGAACTGGAGTTTAGGATGAAAATACTGGACGAGTTAACATTAGAATTAGAAGAAGAGGAATTACAAAGTACGGTACTAGAAAGACAACTGAATGAGGCTGCAAGTCGACAACCAATACTTCTACAAGAAAGTTACATTCCAATTTTAGACCAAACTAATCAGCCCGTTTTCGCGTACAGTGGTAATGAATATGTGTTGGATACATTGGTATGATATAAGGTTAAAAATAATATTTATCCAAAGAACTGTCTTAAAATTACCAGTCTAAGTTAGCTTTCGAGTTTTTGTTGTAGTGATTTTTATCCAAAAATGTTAAATTTAAAACATAATTTCGTCATTTCTATTAAAGTTACTGTTTGAATTGATTATCTTTAACAAAAAATCCATCTATGAGTCTTAATATTAATTAGCTTTAAAGAAAGTGATACACAATTTTTTCTACAAAGGTGGAACAACGGTTCTTTTTTAATTAATTTTAAGACGAAGAAGAATTTTATTGAACTAAACTAAACATGTTATCATATAAAGAATGTGAAATTATGATGTAGAATTTTCTGGGGCTAATATAAAAAAAACTTGATCTTTATTTCTACAGAAAACTTGAACTCATTTAATTTTTTATTATAAATCTGTCATAAGAAGTGATGTAATTTGTCTGTAATTTAATATAAGCAATAACAAGTGGTGCTAAGTTTTATTTTTTAAGAATGTACCAACTAACATAGATTTACACATATTTATACTAAAATCCAATACCAAAAAGTACAACAAACCACCAATCAAAATGTACATAGATAGGCCTAGTCAAATTAAAGGACATTAGACTTTTAGATACTTATAAAACTACTATTACACTATTTTAAATGTAGTGCACTTACCAGGCAAATTAATACAGGTTTCAATATTTCTATAAATAAGGGGGTTAGGGCCACTTGCACATTCCTAGTCTAAATTTAAGATCGAGTTAAACTTTCAAACGTAGTGATTTAATCCTAGTTAGAATCTAACTAAGAGTTAAATACTTAACCCAGTAACGTACAAGTGGTCCTTAGAGCCACTTGCACGTTTCTGGGTTAAGTGTATAATACTGAGTTAGCGCCTAACATTTGGCAGGTTACTTCAATGTTAAATGTAACCCGGGAACGCGCAAGTGGCCCTTAGTGTGCTAAATTGGTAGTAAAATGAGAATTGAGCTGATCGTCGACACTGAAATATAGACAAACACTCCTTATGTTTATATTTTTATTGACCACTAAATTTAATGTAGTGTAAAAGTAGTACTACCACTGTAAATAGTTGTTACTTTTTAAACATGTCTTCCAATAAATATAAGAGAATATTTTTTTGTGTTTATAATTCCCGGCATACGCACGATTATTTTATAACATGTAATATGAAACAGATAAACATAAAATAGCGCAGATATATATACCAACCTCCTTACAAAAGTTTAAAAGTTAGCAAAAGTGAAGTTACACACCAGATCAACGGGCGCGTAAGTTTTATAAGGGGTCAGGTGCTTAAGAAATATTAGAACGGCTCAAACTTTGATTACGAGTTTTATACCTATATTCAATTCAATTCCAAAATTGGCTGATGCCTTATTCCCCTATTCGGCCCGTTTCAAGAAACGCGTAATTTTACTTAAGGACTGTAAGATGTCTAACTGCGGTTGACCACCGCAGGTAGTTAACTCAAAACATTTTGTAGAAGTAACGCCCCGTTACTTTCAAGCAAACTACGAATAGTAATAATTACGGCTTACTGTTCTTCAATCTGTGGTGTAACGCTCGCTGACCGCATTCGTAACAGTG
>NJDC01058132.1:2665-14702 GCA_002245475.1 Calephelis virginiensis | reverse complement strand
GACTTGGCGTGAAGATATGTATGTATGTATGTACTGTTCTTCAATTATAGGAACAATTGACAAGTCAGTCTTAGTACATTACTAGTAAATTCTCCCATCTGCAGGGTTTTTTTTTATGTAAGTGGTTGAACAAAGCAAACGGCTATCCGGATGGTAGGAGATAACCGTGGCTTATAGGCACTATAGATATTACATGTGCATTGCTGTCCTGTGGCCAGGATGTTAGGCCTATTGTGCAAGTCACCGGAACACAACAGTCATTATGGCGGCAGGAATAAGTTAGGCGGTGGATCCTGGGCAAATTGCTGCACAGCACTTTATCACAAGTGGAAACCAGTGGGTTAGTCTTGAATCTAGATTTCGTGCTAATTGGAATCAGATGTCATTTTAAGTACTCTTGAACACATTATCAGCAGATTGTTATTTATTTCCAAAAACTTCAAAGAATGTGATTTAATAATTGTTTATTATTGCCTAAAAGTTAATAATTCAACTATTATAAAATGACCTATCCGGTTCCAATTTCCAATAAAATGCTTTCCTTGCCAGGCAGCTCGTAAAAGGCGAGCATAGGCTTACCATCACTAACACCGTGACATCCGACTAGGTGGTAGAGTTTGGCAGCGACTCGCCCGGATTGGTACCACCGCCTTACCTATTCCTGCCGCCATAACGTCATGACGTGTTCCGGTTCGGAAGGTAAGGTAGCCGGTAAACTTACTTTTGCTCGAGGCCTAACATCCCGACCTCAGGTTGGTCACGCACCATTACCAACTTTGGTGTATCTAGGCGGCGTGAATTTCTTACCATCAGGAAATCCGTCTGCTTGTTTACCTTTCTATAACATAAAACAAATTGATATTCAAGAGGTACCTTACAGGTCTTCTATTTTCCTTGACGAAAACATGACAAGTAGATCGCAACGTATGATCTAGACGGTACCACCAACTTACCATGTGCCTTAACCTGCCTGCAAGTGCTCGTCACCACCGTATTCCAGCGACGAACGCTGACCATGCGTTTATTTTAGCATAAAGAAATCTACTATAAGAAAATCGATTATATACAAACCGATTTTCTCTCACTCTCACACTCTTGGAACTCGCTTGGAAAAAATCCATCGAACAGTTGCTTCACATGTAAAACATATTACAAACTTAACTAAAAAAGTCAAATTTTCAAAAATTGACAAAAATGTCAAAAGTTTTTTTCATCTCTTAAAAAAAATTAAATCCGTCCAAAATTAGTTTGTAGACCAATGTAATATTTGTAAATAACATGTACAGAAAAATAAACTTGCGATTTAAAAAGCATTTGTTTTATTTAATAAGAAAAATACATTTGAACATTTTTTTTTTTTTGCCTTGGCCAGTGCTTAGATATGTTTTTACATTCGGCATTTAATTTATATTTGTATGAAAATAAATTTTAAAGATAGAATTTTTTTGCCCCAATCAATTAACGAAGCATCTGCATAGTCATCACGGTGTTAGTGGCAAACAAAGCAACGCCCGCCTCTGATGAATCAGATACTTGGATACTTGGTAGGAAATTTTGTCTATACTAAAGAGCCGGAAAGCAACACGGCGAAACATGATGGTAAAAAACATACCCCATCAACGATATCAATTATTTCTTATTTAAAATTTTAAGGTAGATTAATTTACGTAGCAAAAACAATTCCAAACACTGGCCAAGGCAAACCTTTAAGCATAAAAGAAAAGAAAGGTAAAATTAAATGCACTGTTAGATGAGCAGCAGTATGATTGGTTGCTTGCGTCAGAAATGTCTTGATCTCATCTGTTTCCTGTGCGGTTGCTTGCAAGCGATCTATGCTCACTCCGTGTCCATCCCCACCTGAGAATTATAGAAAATATTTATATTTTTCACTCGGGGCAGTTGGTGAAACTCAATTGACATAGCAATTTACTACACTAAAGTTTAACAATCGGCGTTGATATATTTGATCGACTGGCCTGTGCACACGCCTAACTACATCGACCGCTTCGAGGCTCGGGTTCGATTCTCGACGGGGGCAGGCATTTGGGTGATGAACATTTAAATGTCTGCATTTCCGGGTCTGGGTGTGTAGTACAATTATTCTGGTATTAATGAATTAGAATCGTTGATAAACATCCTAATACAAGCATATTATTTGCTTACTTTGGGGTTAGGTTCAATTAGTTTAACTTGTCTAGGGATATTTATTTATTTATCTATTTAAGGAAACCATAAAAACATAAACCTGCAAAAGACCGAACTATATTTCAATAATTATATCATCTACGTACCTACTCAAAACGTCAGTATGATGACTAGTACCCATAACACAAGCATATCATTTGTTTAGTTTGGGATTAGATTCAATTTGAGTGACTTGTTCTGGGATAAACTCATTTATTTATTTAATCTTCAGAGATATTAGACAAATTTAATCAAGAGTTGATAATTTTATTGCATGTCTTGAAACAAAGATGAAACTGATTAGTTACTTTATTATTTTGATACTTCATTAATAAGCGATGAGGACTCATGCAAAAAATCTAAAAAGCTTAAAATTGGGGGAAAATTTGAACTCAACATATTTGTAAAAGTATTATTACTTATTTTATTTATCCGAATAACTCTGCGGCACAATATACAAAAAGCAAACAAATAAAACACTACCTACATTATGATTCATAGGTCGTTGACACAATTTTTTTATTATTTCAAATGGGACCACTATTAATTAGCTAAAATATTGGAATCACTAAGTGCCGAAGAACGAAACTATAAAACATAAAATATGATAACGTATCTAGTACCGTCTTTTCGCCGACACGTATATCGACTCCGTGGCGCAACGGTAGCGCGTCTGACTCCAGATCAGAAGGTTGCGTGTTCAAATCACGTCGGGGTCAATATTGTCTTTTTTACATTTTTAATTATTAACTTTCACTTTTGCAACATTTAGTTTTCTATTTATATACATAAACTATTAATTACATTAACAAATATAGAGATTCTGTGAATACTTATAACAATGTTTTTATTTACTTTGTTTAAATTATAATTCATAATTGCATATAAATATGAATTTAAAACAAGACACCACGTTATATCATACGGATACAAAAACATGACATGTTCACTTAATAAACAAAATCTATTATATTTCTGTTATATTTCACTGATTTAAAATCTACAAAATAGAAAAAAAAATATGTGATAGGACAGCATACTAACACAGGGCTCTTCTTAAGCGACAACCGTCAAATCGTCACCGTCCTACAAATAACACGACAATGGTAAATACTGACAGCGACAGTAATGTTTGTTTATCTCAACTTCTTGACAAACCGTAACAATATTTATTATTTTAACAATATCAACATTCGGAAATATGTCGCAGAGATACTGCGCGTAGAATTTAGTGATAACATAAATGCGAAAGTTTGTTTGTATGGAAGTATGTTTAATCGATTAATTCCGACATATCTCTATAATGACAGTGTTTTGCATTTACGTGTTCCGTTCTGAGGGGCAAAATAGACAAAAGGGCACTTAAGGCCTAACATCAAGGCCACAGGACAGCGATGTACATATGACATAAAAAAACATAGAACTATCCTCACAAAATTAGAACTCTAGTAAACTATAGCCTACAGGTACTTTCATCCTGCCTCTGTAAAAGGCTTTCCTTCGAGGGCAAAATAATAAATAAACGACTGAAGCCGCGGAGGGAAGCAAGTAATGACTGGATAATAAAAAAACACAAATTCTACGTACTTTTGGACCTACATAGAAAAATATATAAAACACAAACATTTCAAAACACGTCTACTTTTAACCACACCAGTCATAAGCCCAACAAATAATATCAACCACAAAACAGTGACAAGAAAAAACGTGTATGATAATTTAAATTGCAAAAATATAGTTAGTGGTTTTATGTATGGGTAGTTAGTCGCCTCTGTGGTCTAGCAGTCCAAGTGTTGGACTTGACTTTATGAGGTCCCGGGTTCGAATTCCAGGTCGGGCAACAAAAAGAAAATTTGGGTTTTCCAATTTTCTAATTAAAAAAATGTTGCTCGGGATTAGATATGTGCCCGGTTGGCAATAGGCCTACCTCTTCGGGGATATGGGCGTGAAGATACTTTTTTTATACATTTTATCAGTTACATGACTTGATTTTTTAACTTATTGACAACTTTGTTTAATAACGAAATATCTGAACCAGGAATCAACTCTCTTATATGTATTGTTAAAAGGAAAAAGTTATACATTACATATAAATATATTACATAGAAATGTTCTATACTGTAGCAAAAAGAACTCGTAACAGTAATATTATTCCTCTAAGCTATACAAAAACTTGTGTCTCATTCTAGTAAAGTAAAGTATCTTCAAGCTCTTACCCCTGAAGATATAGGCAGAGGTACAACAAGACACTAAGACCAACAATGTGATAGGTAGCAAACCTTTTTTATGATATTGCAAGGCAATCAAGCACGCGGATTTCCGGGTGGTAAGAAATACACACGTCGCCTGTAGATACCAAAGGTGGTAATGGTGCGTTGCCAACCTGAGGCCGGAATGTTAGGCCTCGAAAAAAGTAATTTTACCGGTTACCTTACCTTCCAAACCGGAAGATGTAAATGGCAAGGAATGATTTTATGGCAGCAGGAACAGATAAGGCAGTGGTACCAATCCGGACCAGTCGCTGCGAAACTATACCACCTAGTAAGATGTCAGGGTATTAGTGGCGGTAAGCCTATACTCGCCTTTTACGAGCTGCCTGGCAGAAAGGCAGAAGTTATATTCTGCAAAGGAATAAAACCTATCGTCAACCGGACACATATCTAGTCCCCGGCAACGACGTTTTTATTAAAAAAACTGAAAAACGTATTTTCTCTTTTTTGTCCGACACAGGGATCGATCCCGGCACCTCAAGAAGTTACGTATAACATGAGACCTCTAGACCACAGATAGAAAGAAGACGAGTAGGTATAACATCAGACCTCTAGACCATAGATAGAAAGAAGACGAGTAGGCAGAATGGTGCGTGTAATTTTGTCTTTTACACTTTTCCCAACAAAAACTCTATTTTAACCATTGATATTTATTGGTTCCTGTTTGTAAAATTATAATGATGTTATACACATGTTTGTCTGGTATCGATAAGTGATTAAATAATGAATTTATAATAGCTCATACTATGTATATTAGGTGCAAACACGAACCATTATGATTATACAGGGTTACTTTAAAGGACCGGCCAAGTTTTAATATAAGGGAATAATAATATACAGATAAATGTTCCTGGATAAGTTCACAAATTTAATCTAGCCCCAAAGTAAACAAATTATATGCTTGTGTTAAAGGTGTTAGTCAACGATACTAAAACATAGAAATACTTAAATAGATACCAGAATACATTTAATAATCACCCAGACCAGGAAATGCAGACATCTAAATTTTCATCACACAAGTGCCTGCCCCCATCGGGAATCCAACCCGAGCCTCGCTTTTAGTCGGTGTCGTTAGGCGTGTACGCTAGCCACTCAACCCACGAGGCGGTCAATTAGGTATATTACACATACAAAACTTCTAGAAAATATGTAATAAACGAAGATTGTGGGTTCAAATCCTTTACTCGTTCGTTCTTAAAAAAAGGGAATTACTACATATTTTACATGTACATAAAATACTCGCAACTATCGTGCCTTGATCTGAATAAAAAAAAATGTTTAAAAACTAACGGATAAACCGACAGACGAATGGATATCGACTTCCATTGTTAAACACAATCGCTCTTTTTCTATCGCTTTAAATAAATAACGATTGTGTTACCAAGAATACATTGTGAGAGCATACAATGAAGCTTCAGTAGCTCATATCTAAACGTCCTGTATTCAATTATCTGTTATCATATGACGGGTCAAATGTCTTGTTGACAATAAAAGTTTACTTGCAGATCATTCAAACAACACACATTCACTGTGAGGCACTATGAAGTTGCTACACTTAGAAATAATTTTTATCAACATATTATATTCAACATGTCTAAATTTAGATTACTTAGACCCAACGAAACTACAAACAAAAACATCACCGCAAATACAGAAAGAGGAAGCACTAAAAATCATAAGTCAGTACATGACCAACGTGAACGTCGAAATAAATCCGCTTTTATTTGGAAACAAAAACAAAGATGTATTCGCGATAAGGACTGTCGATGAGATATTGAACATCAGAGCGAGTACTGGTGTCGCAGCGGTGTGGGGATTCAACTATTTCCTGAAGAAATATTGCAAGAGTCAAATAGCATGGCAAGTTCAACGTGTTTCGATTCCAAGTCCCTTGCCTCAAGTGGACGAAGTTATTGTGGCTAACGACAGATTCCGTTACTACCAAAACGTATGTACGGCCTCCTATAGTTTTGTCTGGTGGTCTGTGAATGACTGGTTAAATCATGTAGACTGGATGGCCTTAAATGGTATAAATTTGGCTTTAGCACCTGTAGCTCAAGAGTACATTTGGTCGCAAATATATCAAGACATAGGTATGACGAAGGATGAGATAAACGATCATTTTAGTGGACCGGCATTTTTGGCCTGGCTACGAATGGGAAATATGCATGGATGGAGTGGTCCTTTGTTACAATCATGGCATGATCTCCAGAGAAACATTCAGGATGCAGTCGTGAGTAAAATGTTCAATCTCGGTATGGTTCCTGTGCTTCCAGCATTTAATGGTCATTTGCCAAAAGCTTTTGCACATATTTATCCGAACACTACATTTTATTCCGTGAAAACATGGAACAGATTTGACCAAGATTATTGTTGCAATTTATTTTTACATCCAAAAGAACCACAGTTCAAAGCAATCGGAAAAATGTTTCTAGAGAAAATAACTTCAGTGACTGGATTGAGCCAGGTTTATACAGCTGACCCGTTTAATGAAGTTGTAATAGAACCTTGGTCTACGATGCTTGTTCAAGAGACAGCAAAAGCCATACATTTGACAATAACGGAAGTGGACCAAAATGGAGTCTGGCTCTTGCAGAATTGGATGTTTGTACACAATCCTCTCTTATGGCCTTTAGATAGAGTTAAAACATTTTTAACAACTGTTCCCAATGGTAGAATGTTAATCCTGGATTTACAATCAGAACAATGGCCACAATACGATGTTTACGATATGTATTACGGACAACCTTTCCTTTGGTGCATGTTACACAACTTCGGAGGGACCCTAGGGATGTTTGGTAATATGAAATCCATAAACAGCAACGTTTACGAAGTAAGAAACCGGACAAACGCCACGATGATTGGGATCGGATTGACTCCTGAAGGTATCAACCAAAATTATGTGGTGTACGATTTGATGTTGGAATCTGCCTGGCGTAAAAGTCCTGTCCAAGATCTAAACGTGTGGATAGGAGAATATGCTGAGAGAAGATACGGGTGCACTGATGCTGGTGCTGCATGGAGGTATTTATTAAAAAGCGTTTATAGTTTTGATGGTCTCAATAGGATTAGAGGTAAGTATGTAGTGACACGACGACCAAGCTTCAAAATACGCCCATGGGCTTGGTATTCAGGACACGATATCTTCAAGGCACTACAAAAGCTTGTGTTTATCCCTGACAGTAACTGCCGTTCAGAAGGTTTTTACCACGACGTCGTTGATGTAACGCGCCAAGCATTACAATACAGAAGCGATCAATTATACAACAACATACTGAATTATAGAGATTCAAATTTTCTGACATTTAATGCAACAATAACAAGATTTTTAGATATAATGAACGACATGCAATGGATACTAGCAACTAACGATGACTTTAAAATGAATAATTGGCTTAACAATGCCAGACGTGTTGCGACGAATTCGATGGAAGGGTATTTATATGAAATGAATGCAAGAAATCAAATATCCTTGTGGGGACCGAACGGAGAGATAACAGATTACGCATGCAAACAATGGGCCGAGCTGTTCGGATATTACTATATACCACGGTGGACAAAGTTCCTAGCTATCGCAGCAGACAGTAAGTTAAGAAACGAAACATTCAACGAAAAGGCAGCACAACAACTTGTTAGATCGACGGTAGAGGAACAATTCCTGTCTATGGATATAAATACAAATACCCCAAAAGGTGATACACGAGAATTGGCAGTAAGGTTGTACGAAAAATGGGCTTTCGTTTCTGATCTTCAAGATTTGCCTCAGTCGATAATAAAAGTAGATACCAACAAGAAGACAACTTTAGCAGACACAGATGTGGATAACGAAGACACATTCAGTACGTCGGAAGGTGTAACGTGGTATTACAGTACGACACCTAACTGATGGTACTCTCTAATTATATTATAATAAATATAACTATACAATGTCTTTCAAAAACAAGTAAAAATTTTACTAAGAAAATCGCAAATATAAAATATTTGCAAGCTCAGAAATAAACGAGAAAAAAATGTATAATGAATAAAAATATTACACATAATATTCTGTATTATTCAACATTAAAACGATTCCGACATATCGCTATAATGACAGTGTTTAGCATTGTCGTGTTCTGATCCGAAGGGTAAAGTAGAAAAATACCTGCACTTTAGGCCTAACATCCCGGCCACATGACAGCGATGTACATATGACATAAAAAAACATAGAACTATCCTCACAAAGTCAGAACTCTAGTAAACTATAGCCTAGAGGTACTTTCATCCTGCCTTTGTAAAAGGTTTTCCTTTGAGGGCAAAATAATAAATAAACGATGGAAGCCGCGGAGGGAAGCAAGTAATGACTGGATAATTAAAAAAACACAAATTCTACGTACATTTGGACCTACATAGAAAAATATATAAAACACAAACATTTCAAAACACGTCTACTTTTAACCACACCAGTCATAAGCCCAACAAATGAGATCAACCACAAAACAGTGACAGAAAAAAACGTGTATGATAATTTAAATTACAAAAATATAGAGTTTGTTGTTTCATGTATGGGTAGTTCGTCGCCTCTGTGGTCAATTGTTGGACTTGACTGCATGAGGTCCCGGGTTCGAATCCCGGGTCGGGCAACAAAAAGAAAATGTGGCATTTCCAATTTTCTAATTAAAAAAATGTTGCTCGGGATTGGAAATGTGCCCGGTTGGCGATAGGCTTGCCACCTATCACATTGTGGGACTTAGTGTCTTCTGTTAGTAGTGGGTGCCCTGGTTGTGCCTCTGCCTATCTCTTCGGGGATATGGGCGTGAAGATACTTTTGTAAATGTTGCACAGAAAAAATCTATTTAAAATTAATATGTACCTATTCTTTTCTACATTTTACCCTTCGATACTCAACCTTCAACAATCATGACGATGGCAAGCACTGAGGATTCGTTTGTAAGAATCAGTGAGGCGATGGAACTCTTCAGGTTTGTTGTTTGCCACGCCACTTATCAGGTAGGTAGATTATCGATTCCTCATAAGACTGTCCTAAACATATTTTTTCTTCATATATGCATATTATGCTAATGTATATGCCGTTTTTTAAATGTTGTAACTAGTCATTCCTGCTGTTTCGAGAGTAGGCTTAGGGGTCTCCTGTGCCACTGGCTGGTCCCCCCTCTACCTTCCCCCTTGGAGTTACAAACGCATACACTGGGTTAGACGTTTTTGACGCAAAACTATAACTTTCACTGAGCTCCAGTTCATCAATAACATTTACATGGTTAGCTCTTTATCTCTTAATATACTCGAGAGGAGTTTTGGCTTGTCCTTTGAATGTGTCAAACCTAAGTCCTCTTTTAAATGCATACCTGTGGCCGAGGTTCCCTGTCTTCCGGCTCCTGCTCCCCCGCTCCCGCATCTCCTGTGGCACTGGCACTTCCGCCTCTTCTCTCTTCACCCTCCACTAGTGCTAAGTATCTTGTCAGCTCTGCCTCTTCACAAACTCGAAGGGGTGTTTTTGGTCCAACAATGGCGATTGATACATTCTATAAAATTCATTAAGAAATTTTATTAGCTGAGCAGAAAAACATTTTCCTGTCCAAACCGTGAATATTGTTTTTTTTTTTATATGCACCAGATATATAAACTAAAGAATTTCTAATAATAACTGACACCACAAAAAAAATACTAGCGAAAATGGTACAACCATTCATGTATGATGCGAAGGCCCAGGGAATGGCGATAAATTTTTATACAGACCCTTTCATAGAAATTTGAAATGAAGATAGATTAAAGCCGGGTAAAAGATATATATAATTGTCAATTTTTTCTTTATCATTAATCACTACATTATAACTCTTCTTGTTTTATCTATTCTAGCAGTTTATATTATTTATGGAATCAGTTACCGAGGGCCTTATTTCCAAACGAATATAACTTAGGAACCTTGAACAAAAGAGCGTACTCATTTCCTAAAAGTCAGTAACACGTCTGCAATACTCCTGGTGTTGCGGATGTGCCTGGGCGGCGGTATCACTTTCCATCAGGGTGACCTACTTGCACGTTGACCTCCTCGTTTATACATATATAAAAAAAATATAAAATTACCAAAACAATCACTAGTGGTGAGTGCTGTGTAACATATGGACCAGGTGCAGATCCAACGCCTTACTTATTTCTGTCGCCATAATGACATTGTCATATTCTGATCTGGAGGGTTAGGCGGAACACACACCTAACTACAACTAGGCGAAAGATATTCACGCCGCCTAGAGACATCAAATGTGGTAATTTTATGTTGCCAACCTGAGGCCGAGATGACAGACCTCGAGCAAAAGTAAGTTTACCGACCTTAACCTCCGAACCGGAACGTGTCAACGGTAAGCATTGACGTTATAGTAGCAGAAAAAGATAAGTCGCCGCGAAACTCTGCCACCTTGTAGGAAGTCACGGTGTTAGTGTCGGTAAGACTATGCTCGCCTTTTACGAGCTGCCTGGCAGGAAGGCAGATGGTCTATTCTGCAAAGGATTCCAGACCAAAACAGAAAAACTTACACAACAGGCCTTTAATCTTGGTCTTAGCATGGCAACATACCTATAGCATCTATGACGTCTATAGGCCACAATTATCTCTTACCATCAAGAGATCAAAGTGCGAGTTCACTGACCTCTAAAATACAAAAAAATATTAAAAACGGGATTATAAAACTTATTATACAAAAATGATGAAATATTTTTCCATATTATAGTTCAGATACAAAACTTACCTTTGTGTTAAGATCTACTTCATTAGGAAGTGTATCCCGCAAAGCTCTCAAGCCATGAGCTACAAGCTCCTGAAGGTCACAGTCATGGAAGGTGCTGAGATGCTTCTCCAAGTATGTCCGAGCCGATTGCGATCGAGCACCAATGGCCATTGCACGACAATCAAAGTAGTTTGCTGATGGACATGTTTGGTATATGTGAGGTCCTTGGTCCTAAAAAAATTATACATGTGAAATATATGATTCATCTTCTTGACTCAGAACAAGTAAGAAGCAAAGTTCATTGTGAATTCATCGGTTAAACATAATTCAATTATGTACATATAAATCAACCTATCATGACATACAATCCATTGCAAATGGTTTAACTGTCAGATAATTTAAAAAGTAAGTTGGTTAGCTGTATTTGTTGTTAGAGATAAGCTCGCCTTCTGTATCGTATTTATGACTTGTATTCTCTTGCTGGTGATATCTATTACATGTACAATAAAGTGTAAAATAATAAATAAATAAGTTAAATATAATATAATTTGATGTCGTGGGACACCCGGTAGGAACGAAGTTCCTTCGGTTAATGTAGAATCGACACAATTCATGAGTATATACTATGCATTGGCGGGGTGAAGTGAGGGAGAAGGAGAAAGGTATTATACACTACTTGCTTGTGTATACGACTGTCGCGCCAGCGCACGTCTCATTTAACGTTTTTACTCCACCCACTTTTTCTTACGGTTTTCGCTATCACATTATTTTCAGCTCGGTCGCGCAACAACTGTAACACCTGCGCACGTCTCATAAAACGGTTTTATTCCACCCACTTTTTCGTACGGTTTTTACTGTCACATA
>NJDC01058131.1:148609-158834 GCA_002245475.1 Calephelis virginiensis | reverse complement strand
GACTCTTCATTATCGGCACTTGGCGGAACTCTGTTGTGTACACACTTTTAAAATAACTTGAAGTTTTCGGGGCTATTTGATATTTAGATATATAACAAGGCACCGTGTTGTTACCTCCGTCTAATCTATTCTCAGCGTCATAACATCAATGCTTGCCACTGTCGTGTTCTATTCTGAAGTAAGATAACCGACTTGTTCATGTGACCGAATATCCTGGCTACAAGTTAGCGTTAGTATTTAACATTTACGGTGACTACAAGTGCTAGGGACAAAATCTGATAACCATATCTGTCAAACTTAAGCCATGGTCCTATAATCTATGTTCAACTAGGGCCGTCTCCAAGTCTATTAGGACATATTATACGACCTAGCTACACTCAGGCACAGAAGTGGTTAAGACTACAGTGGATAAACTCTTGAAAAGACTGGTGAAAAGTTGGACAGATAAACCTAAACAAAAGTAAGCAGAACTGTATCCGCGTTTGTTTCTATTCATATGGTGTTTCAAATATCAATGAACAGTGATTGGTGGCGCCGTGCGTTCGGTGACGTGACAAACAGAATGAAGTTTTTCTCACAACTGCAGTTATATTCATTTGCAATTCTTTTAACGATTCATGCAAAAGCACAATGCATTTTTTCGCAAAAGCAAAGTAGTGGCGTGACCATGAGTTTTCTTTTTTTTTGGATAAGTATCTAATCAACTTTGGTATATTTGTCGTCCGATATTCTAAAAAGTTTAGTAAACAAAAATACTTATTACATGAAATTTACGAATGCAATAGTTTTGTTAATTACCGTCCTGTAAAACGCAGCTGATTCTATTCGCCGTGATATATCACGTCTTAGAACCTTATTATTACATAATTTTTTAAAAGTAAAGTTTTTTTGAAAGTACGTCTCCCGTAATAAAGCAACATTATTATAATAATGCGTAAACAAAGACATTTTGATGTCGATAATTACGGTATTGAAATCAGGATGCACGGGAGTGCCCCCGCCAAGAGGAGCAAAGCGAGGGTACTACCTAATAACATTTTCTCGAACCTTTTATGTCGAATTTTTATTCTTATAATTTTTCTTTGAATAATATTAGGTAAACTTTTTTTAAAATACAATGTCTCTAGGGATATAGTTATTCAATCTCATAGTACGAGTACATATAATTGAGTTGTTACTGATATTTCCGACATTTCTGACGATAATCAAAACTCCTGGGGGTTTTCCTCAAGTCCTTAGAAAGCTTACATTCGGAATAAAGGTTTAGGTATTAGTACACAAACAACAAACAATCTGAAACTTGAAACTTTAACACCATATCCATAAATTAGGAGTGTGTTTTTTGCACATTGACGTGTTCCAGTTTGGACGGTAAGGTAGCCGGTAAACTTACTTTTGCTCGAGGTCTAACTTATCAGCCTCAGGTTGGCAACGCACCATTACCACCTTTGGTATCTGTAGGTGGCATTATTTCTTCCCATCAGGAAATCCGTCTCCTTGTTTCCCTTCCAATATCATAAAAAACCTTGTTTTTTTGTGATATTAATTATTTTCTTAATCTTACAAACACCTTTGAAATTACAAAAAGAAATAAAAGTATTGTTTATACATACTTATTTATACATTTATTAATAATACTTAATGTAAAATTTTGTCAAAACGAGTCAATGTGCCTCGCACTGTCTTAAAGTTATAAGGTGTCTATGTGACAGCCAAGCTTCTAACTCTACAATACTTAACCTTATAAACTATAAACATTAGTAAAATATTATATGGCTTGGCCGTTTCATTACTACAACAAATATTATAGAGATAAGAAGTAAGAATATTGAATTTATTTTTTATCCAATACTTATGTGACAGTCGCAGTTGCCGTTTTTTCATCGAGAGAGGGTTTCTTAGCCAATAGAAAAATCAATCATGTCCCGAGATAATTGTTAATATGGTTACTAATTTGCAGTGCATTAAAAAACATGTTCGCATGTCACCGGTGACAAACGAGGTGACATGGGCGGATGATGGGTTGTGCATTTTAATTCATTGCATTCTTCCCCATATCATACATCTATTGTTTTAAACCCTCCAAACAACACCCCACCTTATTGTTTTACACAAAACACACATAATAGTTTGAACAATATTTTAATTAAGTATTTTGGTAAACGTACACCGTAATTGATATTCCAGCAATGTAAAGAAAGTATTTAAATTAAATTTTGTTGTTTAAAAATGGTGCAATTTGTAAAATGCTTGGTAAAAGAAAATTTCCATGACTTCTATGACATGCAAATACGGGATAAGTGCCTTACTTAGTTCTGAAGAGATATTGGTGATTGCTGTGTTGTAGCTAAATTTTACTCCACTCCAATAAAGGGGAAGTTGTCAATGCGACTGCTATGTTTTTGATTGGTCGGCCATTCAAAGAATAAATCGTTCAAAATCTAGGCTTAAGGCTTAATTGCTAGTCACCATGCTCAGAGTACGATTCCTTCAAGAAGGTTGGCCTCTATTAAGACGGTGAACCACAGCTCTCATCGAATAGTCCTAGAGCCTATGATGCGTGAAATAAAAAATATGATTGTCATCAACAGTACTGAATATTTTATTGATAAAAACATTTGTGTTTTTTTTAATTATACTCAAAAATTCAAATATTTTTTGGACTTATTCTATTTTGTTTCTCACTTGCTTGATTTGTCTTGATGATATATTTCAATACACGTGTAGGAAATTATGTGGTTTAATTAACCACATAACATTATTAAGGAGCTCATTTTAAGATGTTTTAATAATAACGTTTTCAACTCGCGTCTTTAGCTAGATGCATATTAAATTTCATCAAAATAGATTTAGCGGTTCAGCCACGAAAACGTAATAGACAATCAGGCTTTCGCATTTTTAAGTTATAGTGTGGATTGTTTTGAAGGCTAAATAAGTCCTATTTATTTTGGGTAACTTCAATACTATTTTGAATTATTATTTTAATTTCAACTTCAAAAATTAGTCCATGTTTGAACTCGGGTCTTCGGCTACATGCATACTAAATTTCACCAGAATTGATTCAGTGGTTTAACCATGAAAGCTCAACAGATAAACAAATATATTTCGCTTTAAGAAAAGAGATCGTGCGATTTCAGATCAGTTGCGAGGTAATCGCTATTATTTTACAACAATATCTTAGCAACAAAACTTTAGAAGGCCTATCATATTGGCCTTACATCGATAGCGTTACTATCTTATTCCGGGTTTTCCCACACGTGCAACTATACTAGATACCCAACAACGTCACCCTAGTCTACTATAACACGTCAATGGTCAGCACAGACGAATTTAAATTAAAATAGCAAAGGCCTGGTAAAATTAAAATAGCAAGTAATGGCAACTTACCAACATTTATAATGCAACGAATGCTTCTTCGAATAAATACCGATTGTTACGGAGAGATTAATGTAATTATAACTATGTGCGTTGTAACAGAAAGATCTTTTACATCTTCCTCCATTAATTTGAGTAGGAATGAGAGGCCCCTTCTGTCGATTACGCTATGGTAGTTTTAATGGTAGATTATTTGAAGAATATATGTTTTTTATTATGCACAATGTCAATGTTAGTCAATATTATTTATATTCTATTATATTTACATTTACGTCAGTGTTCGGGAAGAGTGACGCGGAGGTACACAGAGCAACGATTAACCGAAGTTACTAATTAGTCCCACAGTGAGATAGGTGGGAGACTTATTGCCAACTTATTTCATCAGAGGATTTTTTTAAAATCAGAACATAAAAAAACAAATTTTGAGCTACCCAATCTAACAATCAAACCCGGGACCTCATATAGTCCATGCCAACACCTGACCACTTGACCATAGAGTTATTAGATACGGTTATACTTAAAATACCGCCTCGTTGGTCGAGTGGCTAGCGTACACGCCTAACTACGCGAACCATCCGCGAGTTCGATTCCTGACGAGGGCAGGCATTTGTATGATGAACATTTAGATGTCTGCATTTCCGGGTCTGGGTGTTTATTAAATTTATTCTTGTATCTATTTAAGTATTTCTATGTAATAGTATCGTTGACTAACATCCATAACACAAGCATATATTTTGCTTACTTTAGGGTTGGATTCAATTTGTGTAACTTATCCAGAGAGATATTCATATTCATATTATAATTTGATATTATATGATATACCCTAAGACAAATATTATTTTTCCTAGGGTACTGTCTTAGGGTCTACTTAAAGGAGGTTAATGGAGCGAACTTTAACAATTTATGTAGATATTTCGAATAATAAGGTAGGGACTTGGTAGAGCCAATAATGTATAGTATTGTGTATACTAATATATAATATTTTGCGATATAAGAAAAATTCTATTTGTCTGTTTGTAGATTTGTCGATCTGTAGATCTCGAAAGATTGTCAATTTTAGACACAAGTTGGTTCTGGCTGTCGATGACATGTTCCCGCGTTATATTATGTCGGCCAAAGTATAAGGCTTCCCTAGTAGTGTCATCCGCATAGCAATGAGTGTCACTAAAATTGCAACATGTCATTGATATGCAGAAGAAACAAAGTAGGAGAAATCACACAGCCTTGGGAAACACCAGCATTGACAGATTATATTAGACGTAAAAGTGTAAAAGATAGACTAGCATTTATAATACCAGAGATTAGTTAAATATATATTAGGTATATTGTATTTGTTAGTTATGTTGTAGGTATGTTCGTTGATCTCAAACACTGTTTTCTGTTATATATCAAATGTAGCGACACGTTTCTTTTACGTTTTTATTATGTAGTAAAGATGAATGGGTCTTCCATCGCAATGCACATATTGAAATTGGGTATTGACATGTTAAGGGCCTGCCGGTGAGACAGTTTTATGAGCAGCTTGAGGTACAACGTCTAGACTTTTTGTACGTGTCGCTAATATCATTATGATAAAAGTTTCTGCAAAAATTGGCAACGGGCCGTGGTCAACCCTACCGTGGAAATATGAATTGTTTGCCGGGTTCAACTTTTTTTTTGTTATGAGATTGTAAAGCTCTCCTGGTGGTAAAATACGTTGATAATCATTCCAATAATGTTAATGGTGGGTTGATATTTAATGGTCGCAACCTAAGGCTATGTCTGAAAGTATTTTTTTTGTAATTGGCATTGGCGTCAATGTCTGCCATTACTATAGGATGTCGTCGGGGCTATTTTTTCATTTTATTATTATGGCATCATTTGAATGTCTAATAACTTTCCCTGTTAAACGTTCAGAAGAAAAACTAATGTTTCTTTACAAAAGGCTATTTAATTTTCCATCAAAGACCTTTAAGTTGGCCATTATAGCCATAGTAAATATCAACAGAAAACCCATTAAGTTGACACACCAATTTAATGTATTTTCTGGCGAATTCACTTAAATTCCTATATTTTTTTATGCGATGTAAATGATGACTATCATTGAGACTAATAGTCTGATTTTTTAAACCTCGACGGAAAAAATAGACGGAAAAAGTTACAAGTTTGACGTGTATGTGTTCATGTTGTTATGCTTTCTTTTATGATATTGGATGGCAAACAAGCAAACAGATTTCCTGATGGTAAGAAAATCATGATGCCTAGAGATACCAAAGGTGGCAATGGTGCGTTGCCAACCTGAGGCTGATATGTTAGTCCTCCAGCAAAAGTAAGTTTACCGGCCATCTTACCTTTCGAACCGGAATGCATTACCGGCAAGTGCTAACGCTATGGCGGCAGGAATAGATAAGTCGGTGGTACCAATCCGGGCGAGTCGCTGCGAAACTTGCGAAACACCTAGTAAAAACTCACTATTCAAACCTGACAGACAGTTTTTTTTATTTTTAGACCGTCCAAGGGTTTATTCCAATATACGCAACATTTTAACCAAATCGGTCCAGACGCTTAAGATTTAGGTGACAAAATACAAGCGCAAAATCCATACTAGTATTATAAATGCTGTCTGACTATATTATAAAAGTTTATCTATCTGTTAAGCCTTCACGGCTGAAGTGCGACACCGATTTTAATAAAATTTGGTGTGTACCGAGATCAAACACAAGCCACGTTAAAAAAACAACTAAAGGTCTATAACAGGAGATTGCTCTTCATTTGTTCTCAGCTGACTGCCCTTAATCAACATCAGTAACTATTGGACGTCCATTATCTTTTAATAAAGTATCTTCACGCCCATATCTCCGAAGAATTAGGCAGAGGTACAACCAAGGCACCCACGACTAGCCGAAGACACTAAGTCCCACAATGTGATAGGTGGCAAGCCTATCGCCAACCGGGCACATTTCCAATCCCGACCAACATTTTTTTTTAAATAAGAGTATTGGAAAAATCCAATTTTCTTTTTGTTGGCCGACCCGGGATTCGAACCCGGGTCCTCATGCAGTCAAGTCCAACATCCGGACCGCTAGACCACAGAGGCGATATCTTTTAATCATTCATTAAAACGACATTTCCAATACAACGTTAGGACATAATAATAGATTAAATTGTAATCGACGTCTCTGAGTGCGATTTTAAGATATTAATTTAACATCGTTTTTGAAGTTTCATTACATTCCTATATTAGGTTACTTTTATAAATGTTTGCTTTTCGCGGGACGAGACTTATTTTAACTATGGTTATTATAAAAAAAATAGTCCAAATTCAAATCGATTTCTTGTTTCATAAAAACTACATATCATCATCATCAGCCGGAGGACGTCCATTGCTGGACATAGGCCTCCCCCGCCATAAGTCACGGTCACCACCGGTGTATCCAGCGACTCCCCGCGACTTTGACCAGTAGGGTTACTCTCGACGCTCGATTCATGCATTATTGGAAATTGGAATCGAATATGTCATTTTAGGTACTCCTGAACACAATTCTAGCGAATTATTGACATTTAGTTAATAGTAAATAGTAAATTATTTTATCCTATTCGTTGAATTTATTTGTAACTAAATGTTAGTAATCCCCTTATACTATGTTCAAAAGTACCTAAAGTGACATATACGATTCCAATTTCCAATTCGCATGATATCGAAATTCAAGAGTAACCCTACAGATCATCAGTCCACCGGGTGGAAGGTCATCCGACACTACGTCCTCCAGAGCGGGGCCGCCACTTGAACTATAAATATATGTACATATTAGAAAAAAAAATAACACAAAGAGCCTGTATCTTCACGCCCATATCCCCGAAGACGTAGGCAGAGGCACAACCAGGGCACCCACGACTAACCGAAGACACTACATCCCACAATGTGATTGGTGGCAAGTCTATCGCCAACCGGGAACATATCCAATAACGAGCAACTTTTTTTTAGAAAATTGGAAAAACCCAATTTTCTTTTTGTTGTCCGACATTCAGTCAATTCCAAAAATTGAACCGCTAGACCATAGAGCAGCCTTTCCCAAAGTGGGCGATAACGCCCCCTTGTGGGCGCTGGAAGCCTAGAGGGGGGCGGTATAAATCTTGAAAAAAATGTTTTTTTTAAACTAGGCGCAACAAATATGTTATTGAGGTTATTGACAAGAAAAAAAAGAAGGGGGGGGGGGCGCTACAAAACAACTGATTTTCAAAGTGGGCGTTACATGAAATAAGTTTGGGAACCTCTACCATAGAGTAACACAGAAACGTTCATTATTAAAATATTTTGCCTATCGCTACGAACTGTTGGGTTACTACTGAATTTCGATTTCATGCAAATTGGACATTGGAATCGGATAATATATTATTTTAGGCAAACTCGAATACAAAACTAGCGCATTATTAGCATTTGTTTAATAATCAACAATTATTTATGCTATCGGAATCGTCGAATTTTTTTGGAACTTAATTTTAATAATTCGCTATTATTATGATCAAGAGTAACTAAAATTACATGTTCGATTTCAATTTCCCCCGTGCTGGTCCGGGCGCCGTTTCAGAATAGACCATCTGGCAGGCAGTTTGTAAAAGGCGAGCATAGGCTTACCGTCACTAACACCGTGACATCTCATTAGGTGGTAGAGTTCCGCAGCGACTCACCCGGATTGGTACCACTGCCTTACCTATTCCTGCCGAAATATCGTCATGACGTGTTCCGGTTTGCAGGGTAAGGTAGTCGGTAAACTTACTTGTGCTTGACGCCTCACATTCCGGCCTCAGGTTGACAACGCACCATTACCCCCTATGGTGTCTTTTAGCGGCGTGAATTGCTTACCATCAGGAAATCCATCTGCTTGTTTGCCTTCTTTATCAAAATCCCAATTTGCACGAAATCAAGTTTCGAGTGTATTCCTGTTCCCGTCAGAAATCAAACCCAAACATACACGTTGGGCGTGTCGCTAACCTCGTTGCATTGTAGTATTGTTTATGGAAACTGGAAAGTTAACCATATTTATTAACTACCTACTAAGTAATAACCAGCTGTCATCAATAAGCACTTAAGCAAAGTAAGTGAGCTAAAGATTAGACCTCGTTATACATTCGCTATGTTGTTCTCGGCCAGTGCTCTGTAATTGTTCTCGGCTGGCCACTCTGTAATTGGTCACAGCAGCGGTCATAGTAAATCACTAACTATATGCTGTTGTATCTGAGCCTGGTTAAGCTTAAGTGTCTAGGTAATTTCCTAGGAAATGTGACGTTTTAACATAGTTTTATAGTTTTAATGTTAGAATCATGAAGCTATATTACTACTGGACGGTATATTCCTAAGAAAGACCTATAGTGCTACTATTATATCTCTTAGCTATGCGAATTGTACACTTAAATCGTATATGTCATACTTAGATACTATTGAGCATAAATTCAACGAATCTGATAAAATAATTTACTGTTTACTATTAAATAATCCTATCCTAATAATTGATATTGATGAGATACTTTAACAGTATGTTTGAGGATGCATTTTACTGTAAACGAGATTCTAAAATAAGAGCATGTTTATTAATAGAAAATAAAAACACTGAAGACTATTATTACTGTTTATTTTTGTTAATTTAAGGTTGGGGCTTGTCCTGTATCGCTCTTATAAAAAGTGTACAATGGTGGTAATTTTATTGCACACTCGATAAACTAATTTTAAGTTATCGCTGTCTTCTTTCAACGAAAGTAACAGAAAGAGACTAAACATTTTTAGTGCTGTCAAATTAGACCGTACACGTCATTTCTACAGACGTTTAATCTATCACGCGGAAAGCGTTGATTAAAAACATCACAATTTGACATATTCGGACTAATCTGACATGTCTCAAACGTATGGAACGTTTTTGTTTTTGTTTAATTTGAAAAAGATAGCACGCATCTAAACTAAGTTTAGTTTGTGAACAGCAGAATTACCACCAATAGCGAGCAACTGATGTTATTGTTGTAATTACAGCCAAGTCACCAGGCCTTTGCAACAACTCTACCACTTAGTTTTACGGACTGAGAGAAAAATAATTTTGAAAATGTATTTAACAGTGTTGCTCGTGTTAAACCTGGTCTCTTATAAAGAAAAGACTATGTGCTTCCCTACGAGGCTGCCTCTAAGAAGCGGGCATATATTATGGAGTCATTATCAATGGTGGTGGAATGCTGTGGAGCAATTTGCCAGGGTGGGGATTCACCACTCTATCTATTACTACCTCAATCATGATAGTGTCATGTTCAGGTCTGGAGTGTAGGGTAGGCGGTAGATTTGTACAATAGGCCTAATACATCTTTGGTTTATATAGGTCACACGGTTTTCTCTCACCACCAGGAGATGCGTGTGCTCGTTCGCTGTCTTTTACTACAAAAAATATATACCAAATTTAATTTCACCTTCAAACTAGAATTTTATTATGACTAACAATGATGTTATTACGTAAGTGTCAGCCATTATCCTGTAAATTAGTCCGGGTGAGTTTTTGCAAAATTCATCCTGTGTTCTTCGCTATATTTGTACTGTGACAAATTATTACTGGTATACTTCGAAAATAAGTTTTTCAATGATATACTACATTTTTCCTTTCTATAAAATAATTAGCTATCTACCCATTCAGCTTGTATGGAAAAATATAGAATGTTGTTCTTTTTAGTTTCTTAGCATTTCTTCCGATTGATCCTATTTAAATGTATATTTAAACACCATAAAAAATCTGTCTGAAAAAAACCTTCAGGGGTCAATAGTGGGATGAAAAATAGATAACAATCTGTTCTAAGACTTGCCGAGTGTTTATTTAAAATTTTATCAAAATCGGTTCAG
>NJDC01058131.1:130949-144925 GCA_002245475.1 Calephelis virginiensis | reverse complement strand
TTAGCGATAAAACCGCCATTTGTATAAACAATCTACTTGCTGTTGTAATAGTTGTAGTACTTTTAATATGTTTTTGTTGTACAATAAAGAGTTTTTATTATTATTATTATCCGATGAGTTGTGTAGCATTATACGGGGCTATCTATACTACTATTATAAACTAGCCGACCCGGCGAACTTCGTATTACTTGACATTAACAGCCACCAACAGTTTATAAGGAAAAGATAGGAATAAAACTCCCCAATTTTGAAACATTCTTCATTGGTGCTCTGCTCCTATTCAGTTTAACGTGATGATATATAGCCTATAGCCTTGCTTGATAAATAAGCTATATTATAACCCTAACAGATTTTCCGAAACGGACCAGTAGTTTCTGAGATTAGTGCGTCCAAGCAAACAAAGTAACAAACTCTTCAGCTTTATAAAGTATAGAATAGAATGGTATGATACAATTAGCAATTACTTTTTTTTATTAGCTGTTCCGGCAAACTTAGTTCCACCCATTTCGTTTGTATGAGAAAATTTCAAATGGTTTTTCTAGTATCCCAGAAGTTTTTCCTTTTTTATGATCTTTTAAGCCTACACAAATAATCCAAAACCAAAATTACTCAAATTGGTCCAGCTGTTTTCGAGTTTTAGCGAGACTAATGGACAGCAAATGATTTTAATATATAAGATGACGTAAAATGTTTAAGCTGTAAAGGTGATGTAGGCTACTTTTCTTCGATATATTATGAATAGGTTGCTGCGGGAGTGCTAAATAATTTTAAAATGCGGGCGTGCCCGTGGATACCATATTTATGTGGAATACCTATAAAAGATTATATGCACTATCCAGTCGTTTGTTAAATAATGTCAAGTACTTATAGATTAGTGGTCTGACTCTACACATATAGTCCTAGTATATAATGCATCAGGTTCGTCTCCATGCGTATCTGAACTCGAGTCTAGACTGTACTTAAAAGATGAAATGAGAATGACTGAAATATCGATATATACAAATTAATAAAATAGAAATAAAAAGCTTTTTATCACATTCATATGCATGGAGGTTATAAAATATTTGTTTCTTAAATTTTTGATTCAAATTCAAATTCAAAATAGCTTTTATTACGTAGATCTATACAAAGATTCGTGTAACGCGTCTGTATAATCCTAAAAACTACCACCGGATCGAAACGCGGCCACTCACGGAGAAGATCCGGCGAAAGAATCTCAGCGGGCTTGTCTTTTTTCTTATAAATCTAATTTACAAAAGTTCATTACATTTACAAATAATTTGTAGAGATTGGTATGAGGAGCAATTAATCCTAAGCATTTTTGTCTTCTAAATATTATAAAATCTTATTACCCTTACCATACAACTTAATCTTAATACATTTTTTTAAATTTATTAAATGGCAAGTCTTTAATATGCTCGCTAAGTTTGGCCCATGAAATAATAACTGATTCTGTGGAGACGAGACTTATGCACAACAAGATTGTTTTTATTCCTGGTGTTTACAGCATGTACATCACAATTTTTCTTAAACTTCCTTTTGTTCCGCCTAATCCCTGAAACAGCTGGATTGATGTTGATATATTAACGCTAATGTAAAAAAGTGGTAACATTTTTATTAGAGAAACAATCTAAATTATCTAAAATAGTAAATAATATTTTTATTAAATTTCTCATGGACGCGGGCATAGCCAATAATGAATATGTTCCTTTTTTGCAGTATGCATGTTATTGCTCTTTTTCGAATTAGAAACATGGCGTTACCTATTTCTGCCGCCATTATTTCTTCTCTTGTGGTAGGTATTCAGATTAAACTTTATTCTTATCACTTACTTTTTAAGAACTGTTATTGAAAAAGATAGTACACTATGGAATTCCTCAAAGTGTCCGTTAAAAAAGCGTTGAATTTTTATTCATATTAGGCATAATTTTGCAACTACGTATTGTCAACGCACCACTAACATTTTCATAAGTAAAACCGTCTGTTTTTTTGCCTTTTAATAAATTTTATTTTATTATAGGAAGTACACAGGTCGAATAATAAATTAAGATTTACAGCTATAAACACTAAACATTCTGAAGGTGCGTTTGCAATAATAGGCCCTGCTAGGATATGAAACCGCTTAATTAAGTATGTTTATCGGTTACCGTACCTTACAGGCGGTATCATCACACTGTTAGACACAAATGACGTGGTGGCAGGAATATTAGTGAGGTCAGGGCCTTCTTAGACTGTGCTGGGGCCCTTGGGCACACAAAACCTTGGGGCCCTTTTGGAATGTAAAACTTGTCAATTTTTTGTCACTATTTCTAGCCTGCAAATTTAAGAAAACGTCTGGTTAATTACGATGGTATTTGAATTACTCAAATGATTCTTAAACGTGTATTGATTCGAATAAATCTGAAAAAGACCGACGTTTGGGCGACGAGAAAAGCACAGTGCACCCGATTAAAATATTTTAAGGTTAAATGTGAGAGAAATATTCGATCTCTCGGATCCCTCTGATTATGCGGGCCCAGAGCACAGTCTCCGTGTGCCCTTATGGTAAAGACGGTATTGAGTGAGGTAGTCCGGGAAAAACTGTCCCGATGTTTGTTATGGAATCTAGCAAGTAAAATAGCACTTCCCTCATTTCTGCAACCGATTGAGCTGAAATTTTGCATGCATGTATAAAACGGGTAACAATTGCAAAATATTAAGACATGGAGCTGATCTGATGATGAAACTTAAAGGTTGGAATAGGAATTTCTAAATATTTTTCTATGACATTTGAAGGCAAATAAGCAGACAGATTTTCTGATGGTAAAAAATTCACACCGCCTAGAGACATCAAAGATGGCAATGGTGCGTTGCGAACCTAAGGCCGGGATGTTAGGCCTAGAACAAAAGTTGGATATAACGGTGCTAGTGACGGCAACTCACATTTTACGAGCTGCCTGGCAGGAAAGCAAATCTGCAAAGGAGCCCGGACCAACACGGGGGAGAAATCTAAAATTTCCAACATAATACTATCGTGTTTCGGCTTATTTGGTACGTCTTCCCGTCTACTGCTGGGAATAGCAAATGAAAGCTTGTCAAAATACCATATAACATTTTTTGTAAGAAACTTCTCGTTTCTGCAAATGCAGATTAGAAAAGCACATTAGAAAGTTATGTCACATAATGTTACGTCAAGTGATATTTAGTTAATAAAATAATTTTTTTTTCTGGAGAAAAAGGCATTCGAGTGAGTAATACCTAGTACCAAGCATGTAATCACTGCATAATATTAAGTGTTGAAATTTTTTTGTCAGTGCGATGTTGGATAATTAAAAACCCTGCGTTAAAAAATTTAAGATTTTTGAAATATAGTGTGAGAAAAGTTGTTTCAAAGTTTATAGCCGTTCAATTAAAACGTGTCAAAAGGTTATGTAACCTACTTTGACCTTTATTCTCTTTATGGTATTGCATTTTATACCCTTTATCAACGTGATGATTGGATTTTTTGCAACGAGCTACATACACATTTAACATATTCCGAAAATAAAACGCTACCAAATTTCTGGACGGATTATCTTGTCAAACTTGACATGCCTGCAAATTAACAGCCTGGTGGTCGAATCATGGAGGCATTAAACTTTAAAGAAAACCGCGCGAAACGTCAATCTCTTTGCCAATTTTTCGTTTAGTTTCAAAATAAAAGAAAAAATCTGAGATTCCTTGTCTCGCCTCGGTAGCTCAGTTCGAAGATTGAACGCAGCGCGCGCGCCCGTTTCCGCTTCTAGTATTTTCCCGCTTGACGTTTGAATATTCGAAATTTAAAAAAACATAAGTTGTGAGTGCTAGTGATTTTTGAGTTTAGTGTTGTGCTTTGTGTACAGAGTGTAAAGATTTTTTATCGTTTAGTGTTATTTATCGATGATGATTTTCCGCATTGTCGCCCATCGACTTTTAAAGGTAAGATGCTTTCACATAGATTTTAATTTATACATTGAGAAGTACATTTTTTTGTCAGAACCCTAGACATGTCTACGGAATTTGATTTATAAATCTTGATGACTTTGATGTTTCTTTAAATTAACTTAAAAAATAATTTTCAGGGAATTGATAACGAATTTACTTCCCTTTATTATATTTAGGGTTACAGATTTATTTCATTGCGTATTGTAATTACAGCTGGCGTTTCTAGTATAGTTATGATTCTAGGGCCGTACCTAAAATTATATTTTCGGGGTAACTTTATGCTTGTGCGTTTTTTTAGATATTGTGTCCTAGAGGCTAAAGCACCATAAGTTCGAAAAATTAACACAACATGTTAAAATGAACCCTGAACCTTTAACTTAGTATGGAGACTTGGTATGCTAGAATAGATCATTTGCCTTCTTGCCAGGCAGCTCGTAAGTGGCAAGCGAAGCTGAAGGTTAAATGGGTCCTGCTGCAACTTGCAACTCCAATGCCTTACCTATTTCCGACGCAATTTTTAGAGTATCATGTTCCGTTCCGGAGGATAAGGTAGAAAGTACATTTGCACAATAATTGGCCTACTACCTCAGCTAAAAGACAGCGGCGCACTTACTATATTATATGTTGGTATGGTAGGTATCTATAGCCGCGGTTATCTCTTACCGTCACGAGAGCCATGTGTTTGTTCCCTGCCTTATCACATAAAAACGCAGTTTTTATTGTATCCCGACCCGGGAATTGAAACAGGGAGTATAAGTAGCGAACACTGGACCAATCGACCACAGGGGCGACATCTTTCCAATTAATATTTATAAGTAACATAATCAGGTACTTTAAAGTAAATACTCATCAGAATTTTACACTGTCATCCCTGAAATGTTAACATAATCTTAAAAGACCATTTGCTTACGATTCTTGTGTTCTACTTACTATAGGGGAAACTTACATAAGAGGCTTACAATCCCAACACCTTTGCAATTCATTAATATCATCTTTGATGTTTAAATTCGATTTGGTATAACGACAATAATTTGATGTAGCTAAAAAATTGTAACCGTTGAGAGTTCCAATTTCGGTTTCGGTCTCGTCCAAATAATGCACGAAAATTTCAGCCGCGACGAAACTCCGGTATTAGTGAATTATTGTGCGTTGTTTGGCAAATTTTTCCGCTAACTTGTATTCACGACTTTTTAGTTTGCATAATATATCTTACAAGGGTATTAAATAAAAAAAAATAGTAAGTATTTTACCTCCTTACTTTACTTTACTTACTCCTTAGATTATCTTTTATTTCATTTAACTCTATTAGTTACTTAGGTAGGTATATCTATGTTTATGTATGATTATGAATTAGTATGGGTACACTAGATTTCTGCATCAATAGTGATTTTTAAAATGTATTAGTGAGCATCGGTTTCGGCCGAAACTGACAGCAAGGCCGAAATTTCGGTTTTGGTTCGGTTTTATTTTCGTCTGAAAAAAACTGTTCGGTTCGACACTATTAAAATACACGCACATGTTATGGGTGCATTGTTAACCAAGTTTGGAATTTCAATATACTTTTTGTATAGTTATTAAGTTTACTTAAGAAAGCACGGTAGTGGTGAACACTAATGTTATGGCGGCAGAAACAAATTTGAAATTACCTCATGTCGGACCAGGTCCTCCGTGTAAAATAGATTTGACTACCTGCCAGCCAGCTTATAAGGGTTATGCGTTACATGGGTCATTACCGACAAGACCTGGTGGTGGCTGTGCAGCAATTTGTCAGGGTAGGGATCCACTTTCTTACCTAATCCAGCCATCACAATAACGCGGTCATGCTCCGATTTGGATTTTGGAGTGTAGGATAGCCGGTAGACTTGCACAATATTCCTAATTCACTCACTCCGGCCACCGGATATTTCTTGATGTTACAAATTGTTCCCGCGGGAGAGCCAAGGATCAAATTGTCTATATAAAAAAAATATTGTCAGATTTTTTTAAGTCACATATAGCTTAAGGACCACTGAATCTATTTTATTGATTTTCGTGACTCGTTTTAGTAATGAAAGTAAAATAAACATTAAATTATTTGAATTAAGATAAATAACACTAAAATAAAAAGTCCCTCGACAAAACCATCTCATCTGCTTTCATCAATTAGGACGTTACGTTCAATAGAAAAAGATTTGATCGAAATTGGTTCATTTGTTCATAAGTTATGATGCCACAGGTACACACAGACATGTCAAACATCTAACGTCTCTATATTCGAAGTTTCGTTGTGTAATCCTGATTCGATATTTCGAAACGCAATTTTGAACTCAGAAAATCTATCGAATTCATTGGACCTGCCACACACAATTAGAAATTTTCTCTACGGAATTTCTCCTTTTCGAAATCCATTTCGAGAACCTTGTCGAGAAGCGGGCCAGTGCATTCGGAACCGCGTAATGAAAAACCATTCCGATTGCAACTCTTCCATAAATTTTACATGAGTCGCCACATACGTTCGAAAATTCCGAACGGTATTGGTATTGGTATTGCCAAATTAGCCATGTTTCAGCCATATATAGTGAAATTTTAGAATAAAATGTATTTTTTTATTGTTTGCCATTTTTTAATGATCTAGTAATGGCCATATTTTTTCTTTTAGGTGTACTCAATGAGTAGCACCGGTCAAGTAAGCCTTGAATGCTGAGCTGAAAAAAAAACGAATGTGTGTTATGTATTTACGGAATTCCTTTTTGTTTTTTTGTAAGGAATTGTTTCGAATGTAGGTATTTGGCGGGGCTATAACCACATTTTTTCCGTAGGAGGTTGAAAAATCACAGATTTAATGGTACGTGACGGTCGATACGAAGTTTGCCGGTACAACCAGTAATATCAGCATATATCAGTTATCGGTTATAATTAATAAAACGGAAACTATTTAAAAACGATTAAAAAAGTTATTAACGTTAAAAAATTAATTAAACATATATTTACATTCGTAAAATATTCCCATTGAATTTATAAGTATATATTAATTTGACCGCCTCGTTGGTCAAAGAGTTACCGTACAAAACGACCAAAGTGTGACGTTCAGGTTCGATTATCGACAGGAGAAAACCATTGTGATTTCTGGGTTCAATTGTTTATAAAATTTATTCAAGCATCTATTCAGTATGTTTGTAGTATCTATTCAAATATGTACTTAGGTGGTAAAGTTTTGCAGCAACTCGCCCGGATTGGTACAACTGTCTTAGCTATTCCTGTTTCCATAATGTCAGTGTTTGCCGTTGACGTGGTCCGGTTCGGAGGCTAAGGTAGCCGGTAAACTTAGACCTCTAGAAAAGATGTAAAATAAGCCTTTATTTTGCTAATTCCGCGTAATTAGCAAAATAAAGGCTTATTTTACATCTTTTATAATGGATTTCTGCAAAGTAACGCCTGATTCAATAAAATTAGACCTCTAGGCCTAACCATTGCCACCTTTGGTGTCTCTAGGCGGCATGAATTTCTTACCATCAGGAAAACCGTCTGCTAGTTCTTCTTTCCATAATTATAAAAAAAAGAAAAAAGTATTCCTCTTTTTATAGCAAAAGCCCACGATCAAGCACGATCAAACGTTAAAGTGCAAGTGCAAGTTAAAGTTCAAACATAGGCTTCTTTTAAAGATAAGTCATCCCCACAGTACTGTATAGGTAATGAAGTTTTGTATTCAAAATCGAACTATTCTACGCTGACGAAGTCGTGGGCAAATAGCTAGTAAAATTAAAAATGTCTGTTGCTCTTTCACGGCTAAACCGCAGAACATTTTGATGAAATTTTAATTCAAATACTTAACCAAAAATTTAAATTCTGACATAGGGTTGTCTTTTTTCATTAATCGACCTACAAAGGTAATAAAACCCCAAAATCACTACATATTAGGTATAAAATAAAGTCGCTTCCTCTGTCCTTATGTCCCTGTGTATGCTTAAATCTTTCAAAACTACACAACGGATTTTGATGCGGTTTTTTTAATAGTAAGTTTAATAGAAGTGATTGAAGAGGAAGGTTTATATGTATATTTCATAACCGTGTGAAGCCGGGACGGGCCGCTAGTAAACTATATTAGGGACTGAAAATTTATTTAAAAATCGTAACTATTCGACGCAATTGAAGTCGTGATCAACGACGAAACAAACATCTTGTAGTTTATAATTATCTGAATTTCATGCTCCATAATTAAGTATCAATTACATTTCGACATTCGAGAATATTAAAATACTAATATTGTCGTAAAATATTAAATTATGTCATGAGAAGTGACTGATTTGAATATTAGGTAATATTTTGATCGAAGGTTAATTTAGACGATCCGTAATTGGAATTTTAATTGATTTTATTTTTCCAAAAAGTTCCATTATCGGTCAGACCTCAGTCATTTAGTTTAACAAGCTTCAAGTTTAAGTGAATGCTTGAAAATAGATGGGCACTATGAGATTGACGGGCAATAATAATAATATAGCAGATAGAGATAGGCCTTCCAAAGGCTAGCAACACAAAGATATTTTCATTATTTATTGAAAAATAACAGTAGTTGCCTAGTAACTGATCTAAAATGGCCCTATCAGGACTATCTAAGAACTAGGTAGTTAATTATTATTATCATTATTTCTTATTTTCTAAGTTTTATACATTTAAAATATAAATAAAAATATATTAAAAATGTAAACATAAAACAAATAAATAATGGTGTTTGAAAGAGACGTAGCCAGAACGGATGTAAGAGTTTTGGTTGATGATGTAGTGCTGGAACAAGTGAATGAAATTGTATATCTTGGTTGTGCTTTTAGCAGGGATGGAAGGTACACCGCGGGTGTAGAGAGAAGAGTGAGTGCAGGGAATAGTGTGAATGGAGCGTTGGGTAAGCTATTCCAAAGCGAGGTTTTGAGTCAAAAAGCTAGACTCGCTTTGCATAATTCTGTGCTTATTCTAACGTTATTGTATGGAAGCGAGAGTTGGGTATGTCAGAAAGATCATGAAAGTAGGATAAATGCGGTCGAAATAAGAGTACTACGGAAAATCTGTGGTGTAACGCTCGCTGACCGCATTCGTAACAGTGAAATCCGAGAAAGAGTGGGATTTAAAGAAAGTGTTGGTGTTAAAATGCGAAAGGGCATGCTCCGCTGGTTCGGTCATGTGGAAAGAATGACAGATGAAAGATTGACAAAGCAGATATACAATGCGAATGTGGATGGATTTAGGTACCCGCGGAGACCAAGGCTGACATTTCACGATCAGATCAATCGGATATTATCCGAGGGTGGTGTCAAGAGTCTCCGAAACCGGCGTGTTTGTATGAAAAGGGTTATGAATGTGAAGGAAGCAAGACAGGTTTGTCAGGATCGTGAGGTCTGGCACTCGATACTCTCTGCCTACCCCGTAAGAGACTTGGCGTGAAGATATGTATGTATGTGTATGTATGTAAACATAAAAAAGACGGTGATTATTATTATAATTATTATTGTTGCCGTAAGAGGGCTAAGATCTGGGCAAAAGACAATATTTTCGGACCTCGCGCTAACAGGACTTATTAAATGAAATTTTTTTCGGAAGCTGATTGGCAGCTAATTCGTTGTTATAAGTCCGTGTGAACTTGCGATTGCGCTTTATATCAATAGCTCTATACTAAAAAAAAATATCTCAAACCAATTATTTGCTTGTTTAATGTATGCTAGTCTACTAGTTGTATAACTACATAGAAATTCTTAAATTAAAAAAGCTAAATAAATATCTAATCGCCTCTGTGGTCTAGCGGTCCGGTGTCGGGCTTGACTTCTTGAGGTCCCAGGTTCGGTTCCTGTGTCGGGCAATAAAAAAAATATTAGAAAAAGTGCATTTTCAATTTTCTAATAAAAACAACCTTGCCCGGGATTGGACATGTGGCCGGTTGGCGATAGTCTTGCCACCTGTCACATTCGGCTAGTCGTGGTTGCCCTGGTTGTGCCTCTGCCTAACCCTTCGGGGATATGGGCGTGAAGATACTTTTTTTAAATAAGTATGGTTAGACAAATTACACAAATCTAACCCGAAATGAAAAATGGTCTAACCCGAAAGTAAGCACCTATTTGCTTGTGTTATGGGTATTAGACGACGATACTAATACATGTAAATACTTGAATAGACAATATAATAAATTTAATAACCACCCAGATCCAGAAATCATGCTCATCACATCATGTTTTTCACACAAAAATGTAAACATCAAAAATAAAGAGTTATCAAAATAAAAGACTATGCTAAAGATAATTTTCATCAGAATAAATAAAGAACTACCTACTCTTTTACTGTTAAATTCATAGACCACGAGATGTCGATTTAAAAAATTATCAGAGAATTTTTATTAGTTAGAACAATATAAGTTTATGGTACTGGTGGTTAAGACAAATTGTATTATTATTTTTACAGTTTATGATATAGCGATTAATGAAGTACGAGGGTGGATTCAAAAGTTCGTGGCCTAACCTTCATGGAGCTTTGACATCTTTTTAAAATCTGCCGTCATTTGTTAGTACGTGTCATATTGATTTATTGTGCGCAGTTTCATTCCGATACGGCACAATATAAATTTTCTGTGATTATTTGTTTGAAGCAATCTGACGCAATTTTCAATAATGGAGAAAATTGAACACCGTGCAGTCATTAAGTACCTCAATAAAAAAGGCCTATCACCAAAAGACATCGATCAAGATATGGTGAGCACTTTGGGGGAGTCTGCTCCATCGTATTCCAGTGTCAAAAAGTGGGTAGCTGAGTTTGAGCGTGGTCGTGAGAGCATTAAAGATGATCCTAGGTGTGGAAGGCCTACATCCTCTACCATGAAAGAAAACCTCGATAAAATTTGTGATCTCGTACTGGGTGACCGACGTTTGACCATTGGTAAGATAGCTGAGATTACAAACATTAGTTATGGCCGGGTGCAACACACAGAAGAGTTGGGGTTCCATAAGGTTTCTGCTCGCTGGATCCCGAGGTTGCTTTCAGCTGAACAAAAACGAGTTCGATACACAATTTCGCGAGACTGTTTGGAAATTTTTGAGACTGATCCCGAGGACTTTTTGTCTAGATTTGTTACCATGGATGAAAGCTGGGTTCACCACCATACTACTGAATCAAATCAACAATCCAAACAGTGGAAAAGATCAGACTCTCCTAGACCGAAAAAGGCTAAGGTCGTTTTGTCGACTAACAAAGTCATGGCTTCTGTTTTTTTGGATGCGAAGGGCATTTTTTTGTAGATTATTTACCGAAAGGTCACACTATAAATTCTAGTTATAATTGTAACCTTTTACGAAGACTCCGGGAAGAAATAAAAGAAAAAAGGCCGGGAATGTTGCGTATGAAAGTTTTGTTTAATCAAGACAATGCACGTGTTCACGCTTCGGTTGAAACAATGTCTGTAATCCATGATTGTGGCTACGAATTGCTGCCCCACCCACCTTATTCACCGGATTTAGCCCCCTCGGATTATCATTTATTTCCAAATTTAAAAAACACTTGGGTGGCTCGAAATTTTCGACCAAAGATGAGGTGATAGTCGCAGTAAACGACTATTTCGCCGGCCTTCCGGAATCTTTTTTTTTTTGAGGGGATAAACAAGTTGCAGGTCAGGTGGAAGAAGTGTGTTGAGCTAGTTTTATGCATGATTGTTAAATGTAACATATTACACTACTTTACCTAACGAAACTCATTATGTAGCAGTAGCTGAACACTTTTGTGTTACATACACATTCGTTTATAATTCATAGCGTTTTTTTTTATTTTGTAAACTCCGACGCAAAACAAGGTGTGTGTGTGCACGAGCGTGTGTGTGCGCGAGCGTGTGTGATGCGCGAATGTGTATGCGCATTGTATAACATTATATATATTGATGTGTTTATAGAATAACTTTAGAAGAAACGGACCCTTTGGTTGGATTTTAAATTAAAAATATTTTCTTCTTTTGATGTTATAAGAACATATGATTTTTCCTATTTCTTTTCATTCATATAATTTTTATTTATCAAAAATACTCTTATTGATTCAACACCTCCATACCATTATACATATTACCTATTTCGAGGTGTAAGGTCGTTGCCTATATTAATATTTAACTAGTAACTTGTACCATGAATAATTTCTTCGAGTTTATTACATTAAAAAATCTCATAATGATCGGACACTATAAGGCACATTACTACCTCACATTGTGCTATATTTCGAGTCATAAGCTCGTGGTCTATATGAGTGTATCGTTTGTGTAGACAAGTATACAACGAAGAAAGTTCCTAGCAATATTTACACTAAGAAACCTCTTATTGATTGTACTCGGTAGCTGTACCTACCATTGTTTGTAGTTATTAAGTGGGGATTTTGACACGGAAATTTTATACTTAACCGTTACCTTCTATTTTTATTTAAATGCAGTTCAACTGCAAAACAACTTATACATTAACATAATATCATCTATATATACAAAATGTATGTATTTATACGTATCGCCTCTGGTCTAGCGGTCCAGGTGTTGGACTTGACTTCATGAGGTCCCGGGTTCGATCCCCGATTCGGGCAACAAAACGAAAATGTGGTTTTTCCAATTTTCTGATAAAGACGTTGCTCGGGATTGGATGTGTAGCCAGCTGGCGATAGGCACTTTGTGGGACTTAGTGTCTCAGCTATTCGTGGGTGCCCTGATTGTGCCTCTCTCTACCTCTTCGGGGATACGAGCATGAAGACGCTTACTTTCTTATTTATATGTATACACAAAAACCCCGCGATTTTATCAGATTCTGAATAACTCAGGATTACTGTAATGTCATCAACGAAGTACGCACTTTATAACAAAGACACAATTTTCAAAATTGGTTCACGAACAGATACAAATAGACGTCGAACAGATAACCTCTTTTTTTTTAAAGTCTGTTGCAAATAGTTTGAAATTAAATGTCATGTTAAGAAAATATGTTTTGTTAAATTATTATGACGTATTCAGAAAGGTTATTGAAAAGGTCTCACAAATGAAATGTTTTATTTCTAACTAATTGTAGCCCACAGCTTCGCTCGAATATTGTTAAAAACAGTAATTTACTAATCTGAAAGAATCTCTAATAATATTAGGATCACTATTTGTTTTTCCCTTTCTAAAACCAATTAAAATCAGTTAAACCATTTTAATGTGAAATCAAAAGTGTGCAATGTAAACACTGTCTGCTTGTTTGTATTCCCATGTCATAAAAATATATATCAAACAAGCACATCTCAGGGGTCCTTGGCCAGAAGCGTGCACGTCGCGATCCTTGCCAGTCCATTGGACTGCAATTCTGGCCCGAAAAAGTACCGCAGAGCGGGTTATGGCGTTCCCTGGAGGCGACGCGTACCGATTCGCCCTCGTCGGTACGTAAAGAGGCAGATGCGGCGATGGGGGCCGCCACCCATCACGCCAGGCCCGTACAGGCGAATCGAGGAGTGGAGAGTGTCAAATAGGCACGTGGAATGTGAGAGGGGGAATGGAAGCGAAGATGAATGAATTGATTGATGTAATGAATGAGAGATGCCTGGATTTACTGTGTGTAACGGAGACTAAGCGAAAAGGTAGTGATACTTTTGATCTCCCCTGTGGCAGGGTGGCTCTTTGGTCTGGTGTACCACAGCGATCACACCAGCGCTGGGGTAGGTATCATTTTATCGTCTCGCTTAGCCTCAGGCCTGAAAGAGTATGGTTTGATTGCTTTGGGTCCGTATTAAATTAGGAGTCACGCGAGTTTTTGTGGTAGCAACCTATGCTCCGGTCAACTCGTCGGCGACTCAAGACCTGGAAAAATTTGGGATTCTGTAAGGGATATTCTGGATATGGTTGAAGGAAATGAAAAAGTGATTATGTGTGGTGACTTGAGTGGTTGGGTGGGGACGCGACGGGACGATTACGAGACCGTTCTTGGACCCTATGGTAATAAGAGAGTGAATGATGCTGGTAAGCATATTGTAGAATTATGTGTGGAAAGAAATCTTCTTGTGTCTAACACAATGTTTCAGCATAAGGACAT
>NJDC01058131.1:107309-124708 GCA_002245475.1 Calephelis virginiensis | reverse complement strand
TTTATTAGAGATAAGCTCGCCTTTTGTACTTTGTTTTTCTTTTTACTTTTAAGTATTTTTTTGTATCTAATATCAGTTGTGTACAATAAAGAGTTAATATAATATAATATTAATCGTTTCGACACAAGATTCTGGGTGGCATATAATGAAGATGTATGCTTTGGTGATTGTAAATTAATTGCTTTTATCGTCGACGAAATATTCGCAAATTAATAGAGGAAGTTTCGAAAAAAATTCCATTTAGTTTCGGAGACTTTGAAGTATTTTTACAGACTTTTTTTTATTGTTACCGCATCGTTATTTTGTGGATGGGATCTTGGTCTAAAAGTGCGAACCCTATCCTCCACCTGGGGTGTCACTCTCTGGGGTGTAGTTAAAGTATGTCTAGCGGTTGTCAGTTAGTTCACAGTTGTCTTAGTCACCGCTGGATTGTCGACTGGTAGCCTTAAGTGGCTTTATTAGAAGGAAATTTGTCTGCTTGATTGCCAGGTTTTATTACAAAAAAAAAATATCCATCCAGAACACTAGTGGACAACCATTTCTCTATTTATTTTCTAATAAAGCTTAGTCCATTTAGAGCCTTAAATTGACGACTTAAGTTGCTAATTGCTTGAATTTGAATTTTTTTGAAGTGTAAGTCTTCTGTACGGAGTAGGTACAGGAGTACGAAGTACGATGAAGTAGAGCGACTTCTAACGCGTTTTTATTCTATAGTCTATAATAGGGATGTAACCGAGAAAGTTTTATCGCAACCGGAGTTGGGCGCGGAGATTTTTGATTAGATTTTTTGAAGTTAGAACTGGAGTAGGGGTCGAATTCGGAGACAGTGTCAGAACTCGTGACAAAAGAGATACGTTTTATTTAAGAACAAATAATAACAACAGCATTGACTAGTTGCAATCCTGATTAGAATGTAATAAATTTACGTAGGCTATAAAAAAATATTAATATGTTTCCAATAAGACGGTGAAAATTAAATCTGGATAATTGATTTCAAAGAATTATACGAAAAGTAGTATAGGTCAGACGAAATTTTCCAACGCGACATGCGTAACGGTTGATAGAGGCTGCCGCCGCTACTTACTATGCTTTAAACTCCGATTAGGGTCAGCTAAGTACATTCGGAATTTTGTTATGAAATTCTGTTCAGAAAAAAAATGTGACGCAGCGAATCCAAACAAAATTATAGAGCTACCATATTCAGAATTTTGAAGTGAAAACTTCTTTAGCGGATTTGCGCACTTTTTTGGAATGGGTAAAAACTTCTAAACTCGCGCCAGGACACGTGACCTGAAATTTCGTAAGACGAAAATTCGTAAAACAGCGCAGGGCGCTTGCGCGAATGTTCGTGTTGTCATGTTTGTGTACGATAGCGCAAAAAATGAATATTCTACCACATAAATGATAGTACTTTCATAGTGATAATTAAAGCAATTCGTGCAAAATTATTCCCTAACCATTTCAAAATATCAAAAATTCAATTCAAGTTTTCACTTCTGCCTACACGCCCGGAGTGCAACCCATTTTTTTTTCAGTACGGAATTTTTGGGGTTTTCTAAGGGAAATTTCGTTTTGAAATCTCGAAACAGGATTCTGTAAAAGAATTTCACATGTGTGTGGTGCACCTTAAACATCCGACCCAAACGTGTGGGTGTCGAAGTCGAAACTGAAAGCGCGAATACGAAAAGTTCCGACTTATCTGAACCGGAGTCGAATCTACGTAACATCCCTAGTCTAGCCACACATAAGATATTAACAAATAAAAATCCGACATAATCCCATAAAATTTACTGATCACAAATTAAATTCGCAGCTGTCCTACTGCGTAAAACCGTCACGCGGCGAGATCAAACGGAATCACGACTGGCATCTTATCAAATATCATCATTAATGTGAGCTATGGGTTTTGGTGCTGGAGAACAACACTTTATGTGACGCTTACAGGAATTCTGACCATTAAGATTCTAACATATCTTATTGTTTCAAAAGGTATTCCAATTAAAAACGTAGTTGGTGTTCCCCTATTGGGGATATTGGAGTTTGGAATGTAGGATTAGTAAAGATATAGTATTGTGTAGAAATATGTACTGGCAGCTTCCGAGGTTTTCCCTACTGGTTTCATAGTTTAACTCTTTTAACTTGATGTATAAATAGGTTTTGGGGTAAAACAGGCAATTATAGTCTTCATTGTTCACTGTCGGCACTTAGTGAAATTACATCTTTGCGCCCTTTAAATAACACTTGTAAAATTCCACAACAGACTTTATTTAACACTTTATGGCAATCCTGAGAGTCAGCTACTAGTAAACAATTACTGAATGTAATTTTTTTTTTTGAAATCTTTGGTTTAATAGTCCTGATGATGTTATTAAAAGTGAAACTGGTTGGCTTGAAAAATAAAGTGTATTATAAATTATATTGTGGAAAAGTGTAAGTGTTATTAAAATTACTATTGTCATTAGTATTAATTTTTTGTTTTTCGTCTTCTTCTCGGTCCGCTGAGTAGAATAGACCAACTACCTCTCTGCCAGGCAACTTGTAAGGGGAGAGCACCATTTAAGTTACCAATAGGACCACTGGTGGATAAGTGTTTTACACGAACTTACCTTTGTAGGGGTCTACTATGTTACCTATATATGACTCTGTCATGTTCCAGTCCGGAGGATGGGGTTGCGTATAGACCTACACAATAGGCGTAACTACAGTGATAGTCTACGGTATTCATAGGCCACGGTGGTCGTTTATGATGTTTGAGATGTTAACTTTCTCTCTCTTTCCCAATTCTTCTCTCTCCCATTTGATCTTCCTCCCATTCGGACTGCCTGTCCAATCCATCAATGAAAACGAAATATTACGCTAATGGGTAATAATGTTATGACATCCCTTTTTTTTAAGTGTGGAAAATCCCCCCCGATTCCCACTGTTCTCGGGGGAGAACAACGGGCTATGTCGGACTCGAACCGCCCGCCGCCGCCCGGTTGGGGGCGAGATGGGGTTGCGTTGGTATTCACAATCTCGCTCCGCAGCTACGGTCCGGTCCTTACCGTACCTCTTCTCGCGCCGTAAGAGGAGCGATTCCGGCCACAGGCTTGCGAGGCCGTGCTGGCCGAGGAAAATCCCCCGACTCCCTTTCGGCAGCCTCGCATCGGAGGCGCTTTGAAGGCGAAGGAATCGCCTTCTTGCGCCCCCGCTCCGCTTGCGCCCCCGCTCCGCTTGCGCCCCCGGTCCGCTTGCGCCGGCCTGAGTTGGGATCGTCATCCGGACCCGCTCCGTGGTCTCCTTTTGCATCATGACTTCTTCTCAAGAGGAGACCACCGCCTGCCAGCATCTGTCACAACTGAGCATGGCGTTGACAACGCTCGGCAGCGATAGGTCCTCTCCTACGACAGCTGAGAGAGTACGCCGCTGCAACTGAAAAGCGACGCACTCCCCCAGCGTGTGGGACGCCGTATCCTCTGGCGCTCTGCACTCGTGGCAGGCGGGGGTCGCCTCCCGTCTTACGATCTTGTGCAGATACTTCCCGAAGAATCCGTGCCCGGAATGCACCTGCACAAGTCGGAACGTCAGCGATCCGAACCGCTGCTGCAACCACCCTCGGAGGATCGGTTGGATTGCCTCCACCATTGCCTGCCCAGGGACAGGTGCGGCTAGGTCCTCTTTCCATCGCTCCAACGTGGTCTCCCACGCCTGTGTTTATTGTCTTGTTTAAATACCCGGAATTATTTGTCAATGATCAACGAGTGTAGTGTTCAAAACGATCCGTTTGAAGTAACACTTCCTGAAGGTGTCCACTTATAGTGTCTGGGTGATTAAGTGATCCCGCTTGGCCTAAGATTCGAACCTACATTTACCATCGTCGGACTGATAAATAAAATGCAACGTAATTTTTAACCCATATTAAAAACAGAAGTGTCATAAGTTTGACGTGTCTGTGTGTGTGCACTCACAAACACACACTGTGTCTGTTAGGCCGAGTCTGTTTGACTGTCTATGGCATTATAACTCCTAAACAAATGGACTGATTTCTATGCGAATTTTCGTTTCAAAGCTGATATGATCGAGATGGTTATTAGCTACATTATACATACAACATATATTTGCAAAAATAGAAGACAAACACATAACGTCTTCCTTTTGTAAAGTTAGTTGAAACATCTTTGACGATTCATATTTATGTAGTTATATATGTAAAGTTAGAACGTGTATTCAGTGAAAAAGAAAGTTTTTTTAGAAAGTGTATACCTGAAAGATTAGGCAACGGCACCTAGTCGCAAATACCAAGTTCGACAATGTCGTAGATGGCAAGGTAAACACATCACCGACCCGGTTTTTATAAGAAAAAATTGAAAAATAGTTTTTTTTGCTGCTCGAATCAAATTCAAACCGGAGACCTCATAAACTCATGTCCAATACTGAAGCACTAGAACACAGCGGTCAAAATATGTATATAGACGAAATATATAAACAAAATAATTCTAGGAAATTTTGTTTTTCCCCGTGCTGGTCAGGGCTCCTTTGTAGAATAGATCATCTGCGTACCTACCAGGCAGCTCATAAAAGGCGACCATAGCACTGTGACATCTGACTAGGTGGTACACTTTCGAAGCGACTCGCTCGGATTGGTACCACAGCGTTTCGTTATGTAGGATAAGCTAGCTGATAAATTTACTTTTTCTCGATTCTTAACATCCTGGCCTCAGGTTAGCAACGCACCATTGTCTTTGGTGTCTCTAGGCGTGAATAATCTAGAAATTTAGGCGGCATGAATCTCTTACCATCAGGCAATCCGCTTGTTTGTTTGCCTTCCAATATCATAAAAAAATCTTTCTACATCGAAGGTATTAATTCAAAAGTAAGGAGATCTAAATACTGTGTTTTTCAAACATCGGTCACCCATTCAACGAGAGTCTACACTGAGATTGCTTAACGTTTATAATTAAACACCTATTAAGGATTGGAAGCACTTCAATCGGTGTCCAAGAATAAACAAAAATAATTCAAACAGAATGACAAAAGTAGATCTTGTTTATTGGATGTCTATACTGGCGTTGTGTGAAGATAATGTTAAATATAGATCAGAAGTTCCCAAACTTATTTCATATAATGCCCACTTTGAACAACATTTACTTTGTAGCACCCCCCATTTTATTCACCACCAACATTTAAAAATGAGACATGTTCAGAGAGCGATAAAGCGATAAAATGACATTTCCGATTCCAATTTGAATAGAATTGAGATTCAAGAGTAACTCTTGATCGCGCAGGCGAATTGGCGAGCAGTATCTAGTCGATAAATATAAACAACGTATAAACTTTCATTTTCACACGTATCAGGTAACCCGTCCGACCAACTCGCCCTGCTGGCCGCTCCGAATCTCCTTGCATATTAATTCACTATCTAAATGAAGTTGCAAGATGCAGCTTTATTTATCTGGTTCATTACTTTATCGACCTACAACCAGTCTCTTAGTCGACGCATAGAACAAGCGATATTCTAACTCCCTGATGAAGGTTTTTGTGGAATAAGACAGCCAACAAGCATACGGTTCTTGTCATGTTAGGAGACTGTGGCCCAATACCATAGATGCTATAGATACGTCACATTTTTATGATATTATAAGGCAAACAAGCACACGGATTTCCTGATGGTAAGAAATTCTCGCCGCCTAGAGACACCAAAGGTGGTAATGGTGCGTTGCCAACCTGAGGCCGGGACGTTAGGCCTCGAGAAAAAGTAAGTTTACCGGATACCTTACCCTCCAAACTGGAATACGTCATGACGTAGTGGCAGCAGGAATAGGTAAGGCGGTGGTACCAATCCGGGTGAGTCGCTGCAAAACTCTACCACCTAATCAGATGTCACTGTTCTGTGACTGGGGTTTTAGGCCCCTTGTTAAAGTCTAGCGGCTACTTTCGTACCTTGAACCTATAATTAAAGTTACTATGATATTACGCTAGACAGAGGTAGAAGCAAGTCTTAGTAGTATTAAGTTTCTGACGTCTTCCTCCGTCCTAAACTTACCTATTAGATTAGTAGTTACTACTACTAATTTGATAATTTAGGCTGCTGGGTTATTAAACTAGTACCTCCTTACTAATAAAACTTACGCGCTCGCTGATCTGGTGTGTACCTTCACTTATGCAGAAAAAATGAAGTTACACGATAGATCAAAAGGCGCATACCTTTTATTAGTAAGGGCATTAGTTGGCAGACTAAGTGGTAGAATTTTATAGCGAGTTGTCTGTCCTGCAGAGGCGGATTAATTGTCGAGAGCGCGCTAGGCAAAAAAAATAATGGCTTCCCTGTAACGAGCATTTATGCCTACTAGGTATTGATTTGAATTTGAATCTGACTTTGTATATTTAGGGAAATCTTTAGATCTACTGTTTAAACAATTTCATTGAAATTGATTTGGTAGTTTTAAGGGATAAGGTTGTTAACTTGCGTTGTACTTTTTTTCATTCACGTCCGCGCCTCTCATAAACTCGCGCCCCTAGGCAAGTGCCTAGTTTGTCTTAAGAGTGATCTCCTACTGCTGTCCTGGGATCACTTTATCTACTTTTATTACATCAGTATTAATTTAATGTTTTACCCAGTTTATAAGATAAACTTTATCATTAAGGTTGTAGAAATAAGACGTTGGAGTGGTGGTAGTATGATGGTTATCCTGTCTTATTATAGCACTAACAAACTCTTTGTTTATCTATTTTTATCTAATAAGGGATTTATGTTTCATGTGTGTAAGTACCCATTTAAAGTAAGGAAAGCAAATATATAATCTCTATACGGTACTTCGTAAATGTTCCTGAAGTCAGTATAGATTTTTTTAAGAAATAATAGATATTTGGAAAATTCTATACTTATTTAAATTTCATACTGAACTATTTGAATCGTTTACTATTGTTACTACTTGAGGTCCCGGGTTTGGGCAAAAAAAAATGAAAGTGTATATTTTCAATTTTCTAATAAAAAAAACGTTGCCCGGGATTTGGATATGTCACCTATCACATTGTGGGACTTAGTGTTTTCGGTTAGTCGTGGGTACCCTGGTTGTGCCTCTACCTACCTTTTCGGGGATTTGGGCGTGATGATACTTTTAGTACTATTATTTTGAGATAGTAAAATTTGAGTAATAAAACTAAACTAAATGCCCAATGCCACTGACTCGAGTTCATTTCCAGGTGGGGGCATTTAGATGTTTGTATTTCTGGGTCTGGGTGTACCTCTTAGACTTATGCCAGTATAAATTTCAGTTTTATTGCTTACAGTATCGTCGACTAATTCAAGTAAAATAAACCCCATAACACAAGTACTTTCACGTTTTCTTATTTTGGGGTTACCTTAAATTGCCCAGGGATCTTATTTCGCTTGCATATACGGTGCAAGTTGCACCTGCACCAACTTTTGTAACTTTTGTATGATGTGTTTTCCAATAATGTTTTTATCTTTCCCAAATATGTGGGATTATAAACAATGAGCATCTGAGGTAACAAATAAGATATAATAATAAAGCGACATCTTCGTAAGAAAAGTCGATTAAAAATATTAAATAAATGTATTAATTTTTAAACGACTTATGGCGTTGTGGCCAACATACAACCAAATTAAAATGGACCATCATCATGATTAAAAAAAAGGCCAAGTGCGAGTTGGTCTCACTCATAAAGGGTTCTGTAGAAACAATAATCGTATAAAATAAATGCTCTTTCAGTTCGTTCATTTCATATTCCATTTCATACGCACTATACAGTGGTCGCAGTTTATGTCACTTCTGCAAATTGCGTGATTTTAAATTACACAGCCATCTCTTAACAGTTAAGTACAACTATTTTAAGGGTTTTGCGTTACAGTACCTATTAAAAAACTCCTTACTAGATTTTTTTTTCCTTACTAGATCGCTTTCAAACCAATTTTTGTTGAAAGTTTACATGGTAATGTACATCTTGTATATTTTAGATTTTTATAGTTCTCTCATTTTAGAAGTAACAGTATACAGACATACATTTTACCACTTTGGAATTGTTTCTCGCGCAAACTCTTAGAGTAAAATAATATAGAAACCTCAATATTATTTTAAATACCTATTTATAGATACCTCACACTTATGGATTTGTTAAAATTAAATTGAGTTTAGTTCTAAATATATCAAATCCAAAAAAGTATTGTTACTTTTTTGTTTTTATATAAAAAAATTAATATACCATGACAGTACCAAGCTTACTTTTTTGTAATCGGGGTTTTAAATTGTTGCAGTGGGTTATTCGTATTTTTAAATGAAAAAACACTTGTGCTGTTTTACGTATCACTTATATTTTAAATTTTATAAATAGTCTACCAGTTTCGCTTATAACAGCAACATCAGGGGTACAACTTAAACTATGAAAAATATTGACATTTGCAAGTTTTACCAAGCGCCGACGACGGAAAATATCAAATGTAGTAACTTATTCCTTAATTACTTTTTGAGTCAGTTATATGTTTATATCAAAAACTAGCGGGCCGCCCCGGCTTTGGATGGTTATGAAATATACATATAAACCTTCCTCACTTTTTCTATTAAAAAAACCATATCAAAATCCGTTTGTGTAGTTTTAAAGATTTAAGCCTACAAAGGGACATAGGGACAGAGGAAGCGACTTTGTTTTATACTATGTAGTGATAATGTAATTAATATAATAATTGAATAGATCATAATACTTAAAATAATATAATCGCGTCTGTGGTCTAGCGGTTCAGTTGTTGGACTTGACTGCATGAGGTCCCGGGATCGAATCCCGGGTCGGGCAACTAAAAGAAAATTGGGTTTTTCCAATTTTTTAATAAAAAAATTTTGCTCGGGATAGGATATGTGCCCGGTTGGCGATAGGCTTGCCACCTATCACATTGTGGGACTTAGTATATTCGGCTAGTCGTGGGTGCCTTGGTTGTGCCTCTGCTAACCTCTTCGGGGATATGGGCGTGAAGATACGTTTTTCAATATAACTTAAAGGTTAAGCGATATCAAAGCAATCTTTATAAAATAAACTGTAAGCAAACGAGAAATTGGAAGTAATTATTAATAAGGCATTATTAAAATCAATGTTGTAGTTTTTTTAATTATGACACACTTATTATTATTGAAAAAAGACAAGCCCGCTGAGTTTCTTTCGCCGGATCTTCTCAGTGTGTGGCCGCGATTCCGATCCGGTGGTAGTTTAAAAAAAAATGTCGACGCGTACAAATACCACTTGTATGGTTCAAGTGGTATTTGTACACGTAAAGATTTTTCTGATTCTGATTCTAGGCAGCTTTATCACTTTAAAGTGATCTCTAAATAACAGCCTTCAGGTAAAACAGACATTTAATGTAATTATTTTTAACCTAACAATAACATTGTTATATTTGACCTACGACAAACTAATATGGTTTTATCGCTTTGAAGCGATCTTTACTACGAGTATTCATATACTTAATATACATTTAGATGAACGAGATAGTTCATGTAATTATTAATAAAAAAGTAATTATTAATAATCTAAAAATAATAAAGCTTTTATGGACTTAAAACAATCTCTACTGTGCAATCTTTAGATGAAAGAGACAGTTAGTGTTATTATTACTTAGGTAGAGCTATTGTTAATAATGCTATTACAACGGTATTACTAAAGGCCTCAGCCTTCAAACAGTAGTTTTTCTTGTCTGAACCCTTAATTAACAACTTTACCAGTTACTGTCTGTTTAAAAAAGAACATCAATAGACGCAGCTATTAAAGCACCACTTCAGGCTAACAAACATGTGAGATAAGTATCCTATCATTTGGCGAAGCGATAAACCAACAGTATGGGGAGATTGACGAGATTTTAACAAGACATCGGTTCATGTAATATTCATAAAGTTGCACGTTAATCATGCATCAGCGCGTCAGGGTTGACAGTTTCGTAGCTTTATTACTCAAGGAGAGTGAATGAATCCACATAGAATGTTTAAATTAAAAAAAAATATAGGGCTGCCAGTTGTACGAGTTTATTCGTACTTGTACGTTTATGTTCGTACGATTTTATGATAAAACGATGCTTATATATGAAACAAGAAGTAGTAGAAGGCTTTAAGATTTATAGCTCGGAATCTAGGGTCTCTCAATGAATATCTTTACTAAGTTGGTACTGTATATTGTTATATACGTGTGGAGCTGGATGTATTTGGGAGTTTTAGCTTCCGGTAAGTCCAGTTCATTCTTAGCGCACTATTTTGTCTATTTTGTTACGCAATAATACGTATACATTTTTTGGTGGAAAATTGCAAATTAAATAATTTTATTTAGATTTAAGTATGGATTTCCGCAAAGTAACGCCTTTTTCTATTAATTTTTTAATTAAATATTATATCATATTTTATCTCTTATAACTGGCAGAGGTAAATTATGAAGTGGCCGTACTAGTAGGTAGTGTACTGAAATTTCATGGTTTAGCACAGAGTACTAATAGGTTACCTACCTACTAAATAATAGTACTAATAAGGTGTACTAATACATTTTACGTATTGTACGATTACAGTGCGAATCCAAAAATGTTCGATTAAGCATAAGACTATTGTATTATACCACATAAATGATAGTACTTTCATACTGATAATTAAAGCAATTTGTGCAAAATTATTCCCTAACCATTCCAAAATATCCATTTTTGATACGTTAATATTCAAGTTTTCACTTCTGCCGGCACTCCCAGAGTGCAACCCGTCTTTTTTTATTTCATTTTTATTAACAACATTTGTTAGCATTGAAATTAAGAGAGTGATATTAACGATAATTTGATATAAATTTGATATATATGATATAGATTATGACAATAGTGTTAATCCCTAGTTTTTTATTAATAAAAAAATAATAAATCATCCTTTAATTACCACCCTATTGAGAAATGGTCATTACTGATAACTCATTAACAATTAATTGTATATTTACTTGCGATGCGATATTTACTGATTTTTTTATGATATTGGAAGGCAAACAAGCAGATGGATTTCCTGATGTTAAGAAATTCACGCCGCCTAGAGACTTATTTCGAAATGTCATAATATACTCGTAAGCTGAAGGGTACTAATAAGTTAAAAATGTTGAACGGTGATAGCTTTAAAACTAACTACTTCGTTCCGTTTTCGAATTCTTGTTGAGTGCTGTCGTTTCTGAAGGAAGTGTGCTGCAAAAAATAAATTAATAATAATTAATAATAATGTAACATCAATTTGAGTTTTTTTCAAATTTGCTAGCTTCACAAAATTTGGAAGAATTGGAAAAATATTTCTACAACACCCCAAAACTTCACAGACAACGTTATAATTACGTTTTTACTATTACTTAGGTCGTACTGAAAGTTTTTAGATTCTGATCAATAGGACTTTACTTTTTGAAGTATTTACCCTCACTACTTACACATTTTTCCATTCAACGTTGGGCAATTCGAATTGTCAATGACTGGTCAATTACCAATCGGCTTGATTGCTTGGCGTTGCGTAGAGATGTTGGGTCACTCAGTGTTTTCTACCGCATCTATCACGGGGAATGCTCTGAGGAGTTGTTTGGTTTAATTTCAGCCGCTGATTTCCACCTTCGGACATCGCGTCAGGGTTGAGGTATCATGCCCATCATCTCGATGCGTGGCGGTCTACAACTGTGCGATTCCGAAGACATTTTTTTAACCCGTAACCCTTTGTGGAATTAGTTACCGAGGGCGGTATTCCCAAACGATTATGACTTAGGAACCTTCAAGAAAAGAGCGTACTCATTCCTTGAAGGTCGGCAACGCATTTGTGTTACTCTTGGTGTTGCGGATGTCCTTGAGCGGAGGTGATTATTTTCCATCAGGTGACCCACTTGCTCGGTTGCCTCCTCTTCTATAAAAAAAACATTGTGTGGACCCTCTGCGTCCAGTCTTCTGTAAGTCTTCTTCAACGGCTTCTTGGAACGTATTAACCGCCGCTTTTGAGTGAGAGAATAGTAAACCTCTGAGTTTATCATTTATTCTTGAAAATAAAAACAAGTCGCAAGGTGCGAGGTCTAGACTGTATGGCAGATGCGTTATCAGTTCCACATTTGAAGCGAATACGCATTCGTTTTCTTAGCGAAATGTGAAGACGTATTTTAATACTATGGGAAAGCAATGGATTACATACCAATCTGCATTTATTATCCTTTAATTTTCAAGCGACACTGTTACGTAACATAATTTCCAATTTCCCTAAAGAAATCCCTAAATCATTTTTAGCCAGTGCTACGACTCTTTTAACTTTCGTTGACAATACTTCAAAAGGAAAGATCCATTCTGTTGATTGGCTTTTTCTTTCCGGGTCGAAACAATATACCCAGGTTTTCCAAAAGAATACACAGAGCTATAAGATGATGCTTCAGCACTAGATCCCAGTTGAATTCTCCGGCAACTCGCTTGTTGATATAAGCCGCAGTGATAATTTATTTATTTTCATTTTGATAGCAACACACAAGTATTGAAATCCACCAAATGGAAAAAAATATTTTAGCAGTTTCGAAAATTAATAATTAATATTTTTTCAGAGTGTTCTATTTTCAAGTTCTGTTATGTATTCTTTTTTGTTTTATTTGTTGTAAGTGGCCAGTTCCAGAAACTTTTAGTACGCCCTACGTATACTCGTATATAAATATCCTAATAATATTCATGGATTCATGCTGAAACACATATAGTTTCATATTCATACACACACTACACTGGCGTAGGTTTGTATTTTGTATTATAATTCTATTAATTACGGAAACCTTTACAAAGTAGAAGTCGTAAAATGGCTGTCTCGGACAGTTTTATCGTAGTCAATTAATATATAATGTGATTATGAATTAAATTATCATTTAGTTAGTTTATTAAAATTATCTGTGTGCAACTACATGTGTTACTTCAAATAGCCTAGTCTGTTGACAGCGCTTCCCCACCTGGACCCCTGTGGGTGAAGTGATGGTTATTGTGAAATTTAATTATGATTTTTTGATTAAATCTTTTTGTTGATGAATGTGGAGTTGATGAATGATATTTAACACTCGAGACTCTTTGCCTTCCACGCAAAGGACTTGTGAAGGATTACGTATATTCTTGTTGATTTTAATTTCAAGTTAATTTGTTAAATATTAAATGTCTCTGCAATTTAGCGATCTGGTGTTGGCGTTGATTGCATGAAGTCTTGGGTTCGATCACCGGGTCGCACAATTCAAAGTGAGTTTTTTCATCCTTGTCTAGCATGTATTAACCGACAGATTAACGCTAGATTTGTCACCTATCACATTGTGAGACTAAGCCTTCGGCTATATATGAGTGTCTTGGTTGTACCTTTGCTTACTTCTTAAGGAGTGCAGGTGTGGATGTATAAATAAAATCTTACTTAAGGATTACACTAAATGACTACTTCCTGACAAGCAAATGCAATCATAAAAACCATTTATGTAAATTTTTGCCAAAAGGAATCCATGTTGTTAGCACTTTCAACTAACTAGTCAGAAGTTGTATAGAGCAAAGATATCTAACTCTACATGTCTCAACTCTAAAATCTCTATCCTCACAAGTATATTTGAGTGTGAAATTATTTTCATCAATTTGATACGATTATAATTTATTATTTTATTAATTATTAGCTTCCTGCATACCTTTATAACGACTGAAAAATTCCGGTTGGGATCATTTTCCTCACCTATTCTGGTCACCATCGCCTTCAAAAACCCATACACAATATTAAACTTGTATTACCTATCTATCACTACTATTCAAATAAAAGTTATATCTTACTAGCTGTCCCGGCGAATTTAGTTCCACTTACTCTGTTTGTATAAGAAAACTTAAAATGTTGTTTTTCCTAGTTTACTTACAGTTTTTCGTATTTTTTGTTACCTTTGCATCTTCCCTGGACTTCCAAAAATCACTTAAAATCTAAATTAGGTAAATCAGTTCAGCTGTTCTCAAGTTTTAGCGAAACTAACTAACAGCAAAAGATTTTTATATATAAGAAGAAGAAAGACGTATTTTTACCTTATTTCATCGTATGTTTGTGTACCTGTATATGTTCTAAAGTAAAAGCTTGCTGAACACGCCAGGAGTCAACTTCACTTGCGGATACCGGTTATTTTTTATATTGGAAGGCAAACAAGCAGTGGGATTTCCACCGGCCGTAAACATGCCTACCAAAATTAGGAGACTTCTCACGTCCTATCGGATCCTCCGGATCCAGTAACGGGGAGTAACGCAAGCCTCCCTCCCAATCCAAACAACACTAAATCACAGAACACTACACTACACCGTCGCCGCCGGTCTCGACGACGAAGAAATCTCTTGCGCCCGGCGCCTAACGCCGAGCGACCCGTCGCCACTATTCCTCCATCAAGTCCACCTAGTAACCAGAACGCAGCACCAAGTCGAGGTACGGTCCCCCGGGAGACAGCCCTTGTTGCTGGCGTTGTAGGGAACAGTCCAATCCATCTAAGTAATGATTTCTCGGGCTGAGCACTCTGCTCGGCCCACAAAACCCGGTGAAGTTGTAAAAACCGCGAGGTTGGCAACACATTAGTCATTCAAAAAAATACTGATTTCCTGATGGTGAGAAATTCACGCCGCCTAGAGACACTGAAGGTGGCAATGGATAAAAAATAAGGATGTCTATTTGTCGCCATTCGGCCACGGAACCCTAAAAAAGAATAAGCAAATTAGACATAATGTAACATCAAGTACAAGTCTATTAAAAATTTTCCTGATATACTTTACGAAAAATCTTAATGACTTTTGGAACTAATAGTACTATTAGTACATGTTATTCAGGCAATTGATTAGTTTTAATCAAGTAATTGTGAAATCTGTTGATATGTTTACAAACGAATACACTGCGTATTATTTATATTATTGACACAGTTTAGAACTAGTTTTAGATCAATTTGCGTAATGCATTGCGTATGCTCGGAAAAGATCCTCGAGTGAAGTTGATTCCTGGCGTGTTCAAGCTTTTAGATAATACACAGGTACACAAATATACAACAAAATACGTTAGGTAAAAATACACCTTCTTATCACTACAAAGTATAAAATAAAGTGGTTTCCCCTGTCCCATGTTCCTTTGCATGCTTAAATCTTTAAAACTACGCAACGGATTTTGATGCGTTTTTTTAATAGATAAAGTGATTGAAGAGAAAAGTTTATATGTATATTTTATACCCGTGGGAAGCCGGGGCGTGCCATTAGTTATTATATATAAAAATCAATTGCTGTTCGTTAATCTCGTTAAAACTCGAGAACAGCTGAGCCGATTGAGCTAATTTTAGGATTTAAATCATTTGTGGAAGTCCAGGGAAGGTGCAAAAGGTAAGAAAAAAACGAAAAACTGTAATGAAACTAGGAAAAACAACATTTTAAGTTTTTTCATATAAACTGCATGTGTAACTAAGTTCGCCGGGGCAGCTAGTAAGATATAATTTTTTGTAGGGTAGCCTAGCCGGTTAACTTAACAATGCAAGTTTAATATCTGTGTATGGTTTTTTAAAGACAGTTGTCACATAGCACCGCAAACTACCATTGCGGTTGCTGAAGCAGATCTCGAGTCGTATTAGCCCCTAAGTAGTAACGTGGATGTCAAACAAATTTACGAAAATTAACGAAATTTGCTCTGTCTTCAACCTGAGGAATACTGCGACGTGTGATGTATGATATTCGCCTAACGTTTAATAAGAAGTAGGGAAGGGATTGAAGATGAAGTACTTAGCTGCCGCTTAAAGAGTGAGCTCTTTCCTTGAAGATGCTCAAATTATATTTACCTGGAGCTCTTCTTAATGCAGAGAGTTTTCTTTGATGCTCAATTTGATTGATAAGAAAACATTTCTTTTGACAGAGTCTTCTAACTTACAGAAAAATAGAGATCACAGAGGGCAGAAACATCCTTATTTTGAATAAAAAAATATACATATCTGCCGGTTAAAAATTAGAAGGTTAAGCTCATAAACTACTAGCTGTACAGTACATGATACAGCACGACAATGACACATCAAGATAGTGATCTACGTGTGGCCGTCGGTTACATGAATCGAGATGTATATGAGGCTGGTCACTATTTCAAATATGCTGGTCTACTGAACGGTTATTTACGACTTGTTTATTTATAAGTTGGCTAATCATAGCCACTGTAGTGACGGTGTAAGTGATCAATTAGAATAACTATGCAACTGTGTTCCTTGCATCTTTAGATTAGATCAGGTGGTCCTTGTGTTGGCAACACCGTCGCAGTGATGGAACGATCCTTATGAGTTAATATGGGAAGAATAGTACCAACCATCGCTTTACTTTCACCTTTGCTTACCTCTTCCGAGATATGGTTGTGAAGATACCTAGCCTGCTATAACCTTCACAATAACGTCAATAACGCCATTCTAGTTTAGAGGGTAGAAGGTCTATTATATTATGCGATATTAAGCATAGTCTAATAGGACTCGAATGAATATCGTACAATGTAATAAGAGTAAGCAAGGTAGCCTGTCTTAGGGTGGCATTTCATTTATCAAAGATCTTTAGCTAATGTACATTTGAACAAAGATCTTGGATGACTTCATCCACGTTACCAGTAGCTTCGAAATTTGATCAAAGATCAGAGATAAATATCATGGCCAAGAAAAATGTAGCGTTGCCACTTTTAAATTTAGAAAATGCTGAAGTTTTTTTTTTATACAAGGTGAGGCAATGGAAAAAATTATGGAAAGTGATCACCGCCGCCCACGGACATCCGCAACACCAGGAGTATCACAGATGCCTTGCCGACCTTTAAGGAATGAGTACGGTCTTTTCTTGAAGGTCCCTAAGGACATTCCTTTAAGGATCTTCTTTAATAAGTGGAATGCCATTCTTACTAAGACTTGGTCTTAGATCGTCTGATTATCGCATAGTGTCATAGAGGTTTATGGAATCATCAGGTCAGTCAAGAAACTATCAAGCACTAGAATTGGCATTCATTACCATATTTTGTGTCTATAACCGACATATGTTTTTCACCACCAGTAACATCGTTTGCTTGTTAGGCAACTATCCCACACAAAAAAGAATTATCGATAATTTTCTCTCCATGACAGCCCTAATTCATATCGCGGTCGGGTTTGATTACATCAACACATAATTGCAGTGATGGCCTGCGCCGAATTGGAGGCTCGACAGTTTGTTTAATGTGAGTATGTGCGAACATGTTATTACATGTGCTAACATACCTGACTGGTCTGCAATGTAAAGGTCCAGCTTTATATATTTATTAACAAAATCCACAGCTAAATATTCTTAATAAGATATTACAGTTCTACTAATCCTATAGCCATTAACGGATTTACATTTTCTATTATTTATTTAACACACAAGTAGGTATGTAGTTTGAACTAAAGTGTGT
>NJDC01058131.1:31597-50292 GCA_002245475.1 Calephelis virginiensis | reverse complement strand
ACGATAGTGCTAGCTAGTGTTGTATTGGCCAATAAAAGAAAAACGCTCCGGTAACATCTGTGGTGTGTATGGTTGTATATTATCACCATGAAAGCTGTCTACTCCTTTTAATTTAAACTTCAAAAAAATTTGAACTTAGTTTTTTCTTCAATGTAATGTTTTTCTATTTTATTTAGGGTATATACCCGAAATGCATAGCATCAATGCTTGCCGTTGACGTGTTCCGGTTGGAAAGGTGAGGTAGCCAGGAAACTTACTTTTGCTCGAGGCTTAACATCCCGGCCTCAGTCTGGCAACGCACCATTCCCGCTTTTGGTGTCTCTAGGCGTCGTGAATTTCTTAATAACAGGAAATCGTCTGGTTGTTTGCCTTCCAATATTATTAAAAAATCGTAAAGATGGATAAATAAATTTTCTATTAAAAAAAGATTTGCAAATGGTAAGAAAATGTCTTATATCGAGTCAATACCAAAAATGTTAATAGTGAACTTTAAGACTAATATTATGCTTATTTGGTAACAAAAAGCCCCACTCAGAGACGTCAAATTAACATTTAATCTACTACCAGCACATCCCGGCTTCACACGGGTGGACAAATTTCTAATTTTTCATAGAAATTAGACACCCTAAGTGCATCAGCAATAATGACTGCTTCTAATGGTAAAATGTTTTTTCAAATCTGTCCGGTAGTTTCGGAGCCTATTAAATAAATAAATAAATATCCCAGGACAAGTTACACAAATTGAATCTAACCCCAAAGTAAGCAAATTATATGCTTGTGTTATGGGTGTTAGTCAACGATTCTAATACATAGAAATACTTAAATAGATACTAGAATAAATTTAATAAACACCCAGACCCGGAAATGCATACATCTAAATGTTCATCTCACAAATGTTTGCCCCCGTCGGGAATCGAGCCCGAGCCTCGCGGTTGATCGGTATAGTTAGGCGTGTACGCTAGCCACTCGACCAACAAGTCCCGCATAGTCCCGAAGTATAATCCCGCTTTAAAAAGAAGCCTATGTTAATCAATTACTGTATTCGCTTTCAATCGTAAAAGAATTTTCAATACTATTCAATACAAACAAACCAGCAATCAAATCTTTCCTCCTTATAATTGGTGTATCTATCCTGTCAAAAGTTCTGAGTATGCTCATACCCTATATTACGGCGATTAATTTTTATGTACATGTATAGAAAAAAATATTTGCTCTGCATAATACGTGTCTGTGAAACAGTGTAGCTTTAGAGCCTATTCAATACAAACAAACAATAAATTTTTTTTCTCTTTATTATTAGTATAGATTACATAAATTTTATTACCCGAGCGAAGCCAGATCAAGTCGGTAGTGTGATACAAACTCACGTGGTGTTGTCAGCCGTCCGGCACCACGCGCGCGTTTTGTAATTTTCTAGCGTATATAGATACGCTAGATAGGTATATATTTTGTTAAGAATTACATTTTTTATTTTAAAATATCTTTTGAATGGACTTTTAGATTTGAATAATTCAAAAATTATTCTGAAGGTATTAAAACAGTCTTGAATATGAAATGGTTTATTTAGATTAGGATTAATAAGAAGGTATGGATAACATATTCCGAATATGACCACTATTTTTAATAACTGCCTGCATTGGTATACTCGGCGTTGACATTTCGAGTGATGTTCAATTTCGTGGTCATCTGGAGGAGAAGGCTAAAATAGCCTCTAAAAATCTTGGTGTGCCCAGTAAAGCGAGATAGTATTTCAAGCCGACCCATCGCTTACAACTATATAAAGCCCAAATTCGGCGTCATATGGAGTACTGTTCTCAATTCTGGGCAGGGGCTCCACAGTGCCAGCTCCTCCCATTTGACCGCATTCAACGTAGAGCAATTCGAATTGTCAATGACCGGGCAATTACCAATCAGCTTGATTCCTTAGCGTTGCGTAGAGATGTTGGGTCACTCAGTGTTCTCTACCGCATCCATCATGGGGAATGCTCTGAGGAGTTGTTTGGTTTAATTCCAGCCGCTGATTTCCACCTTCGGACATCGCATCAGAGCTTAAGGTATCAGGCCCATCATCTCGATGTGTGGCGATCTACAACTGTGTGATTCTGAAGACATTTTTTACCTCGTATAACACCTTTGTGGAATCAGTTACCGAGGGCGGTATTCCCAAACTATTATAATTTAGGAACCTTCAAGAAAAGAGCGTACTCATTCCTTAAAGGTCGGCAACGCATCTGTGATACTCCTGGTGTTGCGGATGTCCATGGGCGGAGTTGATCACTTTCCGTCAGGTGGCCCACTTGCTCGTTTGCCTCATCTTCTATAAAAAAAAAAAACGTTTAAAATGTATAAAAGTAGTTCTATTGCCGTAACTGTAATAGTTAGATATATGGCGTCGCGAATTTTTTTGTAGATATTAATATGTTCTTTAATATTGTAGAACATCTTATACTGCTATTGTCAATGGTTTTCGTAGCGCATGCGGTGACAGACATTTTATAGCTAATTTTTTTACACCTTGGGATATTTGAATTTTTAGTAGGGATCCCTATTTTTTTCTAGTTACAAATATAGCCCATGTCCATCAGGGATAATGTCGACTTCTAATGGTGAAAGATTTTTTTTTAAATCGACCCAGTAGTATCGGAGCCTATTTAATACAAACAAACAAACAAAAAGTCAAACCTTTCCTCTTTATAATTTTATTATTATTATAGTATAGATCTTTGAGTTACATAAAAGTTGTTTTCAAAGTATGTGTTATAAAACGCAAAAATATTAAAAAAAAGAATTCACAAAATTTAACTCCTTAAGGTGTAATAGGGGATAAAAGTTTGAATATCTGTCAAAGTCTAAGTAAGCTGATTGCAACGAAATTCGTTACACAGTCATCTATGAATGCGACGACGATTGATCCGAAACATCGACCACACATATCCGAAACCTCGATCTAAAGCTGGGGCCTACGGGCAACAGCGAGTATAGAGTAAATATAGAAGTAAATGATAAATAGACAAATATTTGTTGACAAACTACACAAATTGATCTCGACCCAAATTAAGCAAATATTTTTAAATGATTACCTGTCTTCTTGGCGTTATGAGTTTTTGTCGATTATACTAATCTTTAATATATATAAATTACGTATCATGTTGTTTGTCCGCGATAGAATCCTAAACTACTTAACCGATTTCAATAAAATGTGCACACTATGTGCAGTTTGATCCAACTTGGAAGATAGACAAACTTACATCTCAATTTATGATCAAAAAAATTACCATCTGAGCGAAGCCGGAACAGGCAGTAAGTTTATTATATAAAACCATTGGAAATCGAACCCTTGTCTAGCGAGTCGTCGGTTACGTATGCTTACAAGAAAGCGATTAATAATTTTAATATAAATAATAAGATCTACCTAATTTTTGTTTGAATAATTATTTCTTATATAGTACAAAATATAACCATCGCCTCTGTGGTTTAGTGGGCCAGTATTAACTTTGACTTCATAAGGACTAGAGTCCAGTTATCGGGTTGGGCAAGTTAAAAAAATGTGGTTTACATTTTTCTGACGGAAGATTAACAACGTCGGTCTAGGGTCGAAAAAGCTCCCGCTTACTCTACGTAAGTAGCTTCAGCTCATCGCAGGTGCTCTGATAAAACCTCTGCCAACCTATTTAAGACAACAGGCTTAATTATACTTTTATAAAGGTTCACAATGCGGGGGGGTTAAAAAATTCAGCGTGTGTCTCCTATAACCATATATAGTTGGTGCCAAAGGTCTAGACGGGTGGCGTCGGTAATAGTTATTCATTTGACGCATCGATTGCTCGGCAAATATTAGACCACAGTATTGTCAGTACCCACCATGCTCCGGTTAACGTTTGCCTATTAGCATAACACGACATCGCTGGTTATGGAGTTCACTGGTTCTGCTGTCATTTGCCGCCATATTTGTCTAAGATTAAGTGAAAACACAAGTATTTTCTTTAAATTCAATGTCAACATTATGTTTGATATTTTCAATCGTCGGCGCTTGGTAAAACTTCCAAATATTCATATTTTTAAACAAAGAAATACTTGTAGGTACTATTCTACGTATTACGTTGTACGTAAAATGTATTTCTTTGTTAAAAAATGTCAAAATTATGGTTACAACTTTTTAACAGAAGAAAAGCGTTTTAGTTCTAAAGGGTTTGTTCAAGGTTTTGTCCGCTCATATACCGCAATCTTAAGATAGTTTCTTATCATCCCCATAGCAGTAACTTTGGTTACTTTTCATGTTTGAAAGTAAGGAGTACGTGTCTAGTTTTTTAGTATTTCAATTTGAATGATCATCTGCATGTGTGCTGCTGAGTTCATTGAAACACGTGATTCTAAAAGATCTAGGCAGCGTGTCTTAAACTAACCTGTTTATCTGTATTCTTCGATTTATTGTAACCTTTGCCATTCCATTTCATACCTTTAAGTATGATGGTTGAGGTTACAACGTACCCATACCACCTCTGATAGTGTTCCTATAATTTATCTGCTATTTCAGGGATTACAAGATCTGGGCCTAAATTTTAAACAGCACATACCATTCTCGAAAATTTTAGGCCAACTATAATATTTTTTTTGACTTAGCAGGTAAGAGATATTTGAAAATTCCAACCTTAAAGGGGTGAAATAGGTCTGGGCCTAAATTTTAAACAGCACATACCATTCTCGAAATTTTTATGTCAATTATAATACTTTTTTTGAATTAATATTATTTGGAAATTCCAACCTTAAAGGATTCACCCCTTTATATAGGGGTTAAAAGTTTTTATACGATTTATCAATTACAAAGATTACTGATCGCGATGAGGTAATTTATGCTTAATAAACTTGAAGACCGGGTTTTAGAAAATAACTAATTTACTTCTCAGTTTTAGCTTACAAGAGCTTAATTACCGCTAGAGCCAGTGCCTAAACTATTCTATTCTATTCTAAAACGCTATATGAAGTGCTATTTAAGGGAGTCCAATTGTGTGCCTTTCGCCAATCGATAGACGTGAGTCGATAGTCAAGTATCGATTTATAATCGTTATGATGCATTACATTGGGCTCGCGTGCGAAATCGATTACATGTGTCAATGCAGACTGAATCTTTATTAAATACTAAACACTTCTATCTGTACAAGCTACTTATGTGAATCGAAATTGCTATTTATGTAAATATATGGCAATATCCTTGACTACAGGAAGGATATTAGACTGTCAGAATTTAAGAGTATGCTTTCTACTTGACAGAACGTGAGCGCAAATTATTGCGCGGCTTAATTTAACTAGTTGTCTATATTCTCTTAACAAAAGCTAAAGACCATCTTACATGTTTAAAAACTTGGGAGCCTCTCGGAATTATTTGCTATTTTCGAAAAAGAAGTGTAAAATCGCGAAGTGGTAACAATATAATTGGAGTCGATTTTTCGCAACACTGTGCTTAAATTATGAAAAGGGAAAAAAGTGGTGTATTAAAACAGACGATGCGTTCCAGACTCGCCTCTTTTTTCAAGCATTGATGCAATCAAGGAATATAAATACTCTTTAGCAAAAGATGCAATAGAGCCACAGCGGCAAGAATAGATAATGCTTTCCAGGCAAAGCATCTAAAAATTTTGGTGTAAGTATAGTTAAAAAACTGGTAAAATTTTAGTGACGTAACCAAAAAATATGTTTTTTTGAGCTGCTTGCCGGAAAACGATAATATAAACTATGACATTTCTTACTTTTTGTTATTTTTGTTTCAGATAAAATTCAGGTGAAATGAAGGAGAGAATATTAGGTAAGTGTAATTTGCTTTATATATGAAAAAATCAGTTGTTACTGAAACGCTAATTTAACTTCAAAATCGTGTCAAAATATACTCGTGCATACTAGCCGTATACCGGCGACTTAGCATAGAATAGATATCTCCATACTAACTTTAATGTTCGTAGTTAATTATGTTGTATATGAACAAATTCTTATAAAAATGTAAGTTTAGAAAGTTTTTTATCGGCAAAATACATTTTCCAATTTTTTTCAAAGCTGTCAGATAATTAACATCCGCAATAATTATTTCGTGCCATATCTTTTTTTAAACTTTGTCTTATTAATAAACACGGCGTAAATTACGCTAAGGTTTAGCCTGGTATTATAGTCTTTATTACACTGTGATACAGACTATAATATCGACTTAATGTTACACCTACGTTAGTCCACGTTTAATAGACGGTAAGTGAAAAGTGAAACGTACATGCATACATCCGTCAGCCACCAGCAGTAGTCCACTCAAGGACATAGACCTCACCATAACATCTGATCTCCTATTTCACCATCCATTCCTCTTTAAGCCGTATCTCTGGCAGGAGGACGTCCACACTCCATCTGCCAATTTGTGGCCTCCATTTGAGAACCAGTGTACTCCTCCAGCCATCGCTTCAGCGATAGATGTGACTAACCCACTGCCACTTCAGTTTCCTACTCTTCTGAACTATTTTAGTTACTTTGGTATTCTAGCTTATAGTCTCATTCTTTAGTTGTGAAAATTACTTAACGTATTGCATAGCTTTGATGATTTAAAACATAAAACTTTGAAATATCATTTGATTTGACATTAGATTTGCGGGTTAGGCGTTCAAAGTGTTTTTAAAAAAACGTTTTTATAAGGATGTTGTAAAATCTGCATCACTTTCTATGATTTAAAATTTATCGAAAATATGTATTACAATATTGAAGATTAATACTTAATTATTATGTGACCGGATTATGCTGTTTGCGTTGGATGTAAGTATTGAAGTCCCCGTGATAATCCCTGGCTCTTGGCTTTAAGGAGACCACCGTTGATTGCATGATCCATTTTTCATGTGTCTTGTTAATTATTTTGCAACTCCATTGTTCGTTGTTAGCAATTAAATGCATAGGGCTGTCAAGGTTTCAAAAGTTCGTAGGATTGTCAAGAGTTGTCAGTACGGTAGCATCGTAATTATTAGTTATTTAGTTATTATGATTTTATTGGTATTGAGTATACGGAAAGAGCATTCTTAATAACACAAGAGTACGTAAAAATATTTTAAACTTCCAAGCGTATGATGCCGTCATTTGAATTTAAAAAACTAGTTCAGCATTGTTTAATTGTTCCCTATTTTGAAAATATCTTATAAGATGTAGCGGTCCATTGATTACGAATTATTGCATCTTACTATAAGACTAATAGGGTGTCTATGATTTCTGGAAATTGTAATAAAATCATCTTAATACGTAATCATATACCCAATGAGATAGGCAGAGGCACAACCAGGGCATCCATTTTTTTGAATGACTAATTTGTTGCTAATCTTGCGATTTTTACAACTTCAAATCCACGACTAGCCGAGACACTAAGTTCCACGATATGATAGGTAGTAAGCCTATCTCCAACCGGGCATATTCTAATTACGGGCAACGCTATTATTATTAGAAGATTAAAAATTATCATTTTCTATTGAATATAGGTAGGATGGATGTAAGTAGCTACCCGACGTGACCTAGGTTGACATTTCACGATCAAATCGCTCGTGTGTTACGGGCGTTAATCAGCGTTTTTGTATGGAAAGGGTTATGAATGTTGAGGAAGCCAAGCAGGTTTTCAAGGATCGTGAGGTTTGGCACTCGGTACTCTCTGCCTACCCCGTAAGGAACTTGGTGTGAAAATATGTATGTATATGTAGATACGTGTGTACATTTCCTATTTTTTTGTTGCCCAACCCGGGGACCAAACCTGGAACCTCAAGAAGTCTAGTCCGACGTCGGACTGCTAGATGATGATGCCATGTACATAATCAATATTTTTGCTTATTTTAGAAGCAAGTGTTGCAACTTTTAAGTCACAACGTTTTTTTCCTCGTCAAGATTTGTAAGGATGGTTAATCTTCAAAGCTCCAAAAGCATTCCGTACTGATTTATTAAGTATGCAAGGATTCTCAAATTCTGAAAGCGCGATTCCTGAATGTTTCTGCTTGACGTTCAAATAAGTTTTACTAGCTTCTCAGATCAAATACATATAAGGTTTAAAATTATAAAGCACAAGTAAACTCAACCGAATTTTCTTATTATGTTGAAATAGTGTTAGGTGACCGCTAGGGTGACAATTCCTATATTTCAGTCAGGATTGTAACGAAGCTTGTAAAGAATGTGGAGGAATTCATCTACTGCTTGCTCTTATTTCTAATTTGGGAGCTTTTGTTCTTGGAAAGTGATGTAATTTGGGAAATCGTTACGTTTTATTCAAACGCATGCTTTTGAACTTTGGCGGATTTTTGTATACATGTGACGTATTAAAGTATGCACTATCCTTTATGTATACATTCTAATGAAAATGTTCCTAATATTGAAATTAGTACGATTAAGTTAGGATTTTAAATTAATTAATTTCAAAAATGATTACTTGATTATTATTTTTAGGATAGGCGTCTTAAGTTTTATGTATATGTAATAATTGCAGTATCTTTACAACCTGTATTATGTAATTTAAATTTCTGCTTTCATATATATTTTCATAAATCTTGCTTATTATAATAATTTGAAAAGTATCTTCACTCCAAACTCCCCAAAGAGGTAGGCAGAGGTTTAACCAGGACACCCACGACTAGCCGAAGAGATGGCAAGCCTATTGCCCATCGGCTACATATCCAACAACCCGGGCATCGCTATGTTTATAAAAAAAAAAAAAATTACAATTTATTTTTGTTGCCTGACCCAGGGATCAAACCCACCTTACAGAGCTAAGTCTTACATCAGTGACCAGACCACTAGACCACAGAAGATTTATGGCTGTCTGTAAGAGGATACACGATGTTTTGCGTAAACTGGCTAGTTGCGTGGATAACAAATGTCTAACCGGCCTATAGGCCATAGGCGTTGCTACCTAAGAGACGCTGGCGAGATACCAATAGACTTTCATGTTATGTTAGATACATAACATGATGTGATGTAACATCTATCATGTGATGATAGATGTTAGATATGTTAAGATAATCCAAAGTGGATAAATAAAAGGGACTATTTAACTCTAGGTTCCAGCACTTACACAACCGAAATTACAACTTATTATATCGATATTTTGAGTTTTGGCACCATCGTGAATGAAGATGTTCGTTCATAAATAATTATTGAATTTCGTGTTTATATTGAGTGAAATTAGTCAAATTTGGTGGCATTTTGTACAATTTTGTTCAGTGAAAGTGCACAAATGATATAATCATTAAGGGTCCATGTACGATAAAATACGTCAGCAATGTAACCTTTTTTTTCATACAAAGCAATCATGGATCTTGGTGACAAAAATACACAAGATTAACATTAATATACTTTAAAAGACTATTGTTTCCAAAACACGATTCATTTCACTTTGTTCGATAGAAAAAAATCAAAAAGTTAACCTTTTTTGAAAGCAAAACACATCTGTCTACTTCAATTATGAAAATATCGACACCAGATTTAACATAAACATAGATAAGTATTATACTTAAAAGATAATCGGTTTCGAATAATAAGTTTCAGTTTTTATAATTTACCACAGACACATACACAGACCATATAAAAACTATCGATTTTTTTCTTTCTTTAAGTATTGACCTTCACGTTAGTATTTTGCCATTGGTCTAGTAGAAATTTGCTTCAAATTTTACATCAATTTTAACAAATTATAATTAGTCGTCAGTCATATCTCATAAGTCGTCAGTTAGTCATGTCAGGCTCTTGGGTAAAGCGATGGCCTCATTACCCAAGCTCATATAATGAGGTTTGGCGGCAACGAGGAAATACACGATACACTAATTATTTCTTCCTGATTATTTCATTTTTACACTTTCACTGAACGAAATTGTACAAAATTGACTAATTTCACTCAATATCAACACGAAATTCAATAATTATGAAAAAACTTCGACCATCTTTTCTCTCGATGGCGCCAAAACTCTTCTTTTCATTTCTCCTGACGAAAACTAACGCGACAAAAAAGAATTAGCAATTGGTCCATCTGCTCAGACGTGATGCGTTGACCATTATATTGGTTTTATATATAGATATATGAGTTGATTAATAAAATGGAATAGTTAAAAAATAGGCACATTAGTGGAAACTGATATAATCTGAAGTAAAAACCTGTTCTATCGCACCACCTACCGCAATAGAATTAAGTTTTGCATAAACATCTATGTGGGAGTAACAAATCAATTATAGTTAACAAACTCCTTATGGTATGATTGGCGCCAGATTAAACTGTACCTGTCATTTCCCTTGGTTACACTGCGTTTTAAGATATGGTCTGCCAGATAATGCACTAAAGTAGGCATTCGCCAAATGTTTTATGTTCTTTCACCATGAAGATATCTTACTGCTAGAGGTTACACACCTAACAAAAACCAGTGGGGTTACTCTTGAAATTCGATTCATGCAATATTGGAAATTAGAATCGGATATATAATTTTAGGTAGTTTTTAACACAATACTAGCAAATACTTAACATTTAGTTACTAATAAAGAACAAATTACTTTATCGGATTCGTTGAATTCATTTTGAAACTAAATTTTAATATGTAGAACTGTGTCCAAGATTACCTAACGAAATCGATATTTAAGAGTAACCCAACTGATATCAATTTTAAAGAACTAAAACACTAAAGTGAGTAAACTTAGACACTAGAGTGAGTCGGCAATACTAGGGAGGACTTTTATTAGAGTGTAACCTCCAGTATAGCTTCATGCTTTTGACCACGTAGGAGCTTTTATCATAATTTTACTTCAGTAGTTTAATTTAGTCCACTCACTGAAGTCAGTCTCATCGCTCAAAATCAACCTGATTATCGCTTTTCACAAGTTAGTTTGTCCAAAGAGGAATAAAAACGGCTGCAAAAGTAACAAGTTGCATGCGTTGTATGAACGATGCAAAGTAAAGAATTCTTAACAACATCGATGTTTTCGTTACGAAGAACGACAGTGTTTGGTATTACTTTAGTAAGCCTTTGATATATTTGCCAAATATTTTATTATTATATGTACTTGCTGTTACATGGTACTGAAGCAGACTGTCTAAAAGATTCTTTTGCGAACTACACTTGACTACAGTAAAGACGGTAGCATGGAATCTGGAGGAAGGTCTACTTGAAACATTTTGCGTTCCATGGATTCTTATTTTGTTATTAGTATAAGCTGCTCCGGCGAACTTCATTTAATTTGATGATAAATCAACAGAAGTGCCAAGTATCTCATCCAATCTTATTATCAAGCGATTAAGGAATCCATTGAAAAATGCGGAAATAATTTCAAATTGGTTCACCCGTTGTGTGGAGTAAAGAAAAAATTGCACGTTCAGAAACTTAAGATGCTTATTACTATAACTTAGCAGCAACCTGTGTTTGCGCTAATACTTTTCCTTCTATTATCTGTGTGGTCTAGCGGTTCAGTTGTTGGAATTGACTGCATGAGGTCCCAGGTTCGAATTCCGGGTCGGGCAACAAAAAGAAAATTGAATTTTTTAAATTTTCTAATTAAATAAAATGTTGTTTGGGATATTATATGTACCCGGTTGGCGATAGGCTTGCCAACTATCACATTGTGGGACTTAGTATCTTCAGCTAGTCGTGGGTGCCCTGGTTGTGACTCTGCCTACCTCTTCGGCGATATGGGCGTGAAGATACCTTATTACAATTACAAATTAATTTTAATTAAACAATAACAAAAATCGATCGACCCGTTTTTTTAATTCCGAAAGAGTATAATCATGATCTCTGTGACACGAGATAAGTAAGTGTAGTTTCTAAATTCTTACAGTGACTTGTTTGTATTGGTGTCACTGCCTTTCTTTTTTTACCTTAATCCAGGTTAGGTAAGAGATTAAATAAGTTGCACAGGATATTTTACAATCCAACCTAAGATTTCCTGCAATTTCGAGTTTTGCTTAAGTAAGCTTGACTACTTACTTATGATATAGTTAGTCGACCGAGCGAACTTCGTTCACTTGGCGCTCGATACTTGAAGATGTGTATGTGTATGTAAGGTGACCTGAAAGTTCAAACGTTTTTCTTCATTCTGTATTTCAAGTTATTTGGTTCCTATTTACAGAGTGTCGTTATGTCTGTAATTTCTAAACTACAAAACCAATAAGTTGAAAAAAAATACAGGACAAAAAAAAAGCGAATAAATTAAATAGGGCTACAGGTAATTGAATTACACCCCAATTTACATTTTATCTTTTCCCATTTCTTAGAAGAACGCCTTTAGTAAATGGAACTAAAAGTATCCCACAACCTTCCTCGGAACATAAAGTACATACTTGCTATGTTTTGCAATAATCAGTTCTGTAGATTTTGCGTGAATTGCAGTCAGGTTACGGACAGACTAACAGACAGACAAATGCTAAAAATGTATTTTGCTGTTTGGTTTATGTCGAATGTACTTTTTTTAAAAAAAAACTAGTTTTTAAAGTTTCATTGTGACTATAAAATAGACAGATAATATAAAGGTAGCATAACTGCAAAAAATCGACTCCAATTTCATTTCAATGTCTCGAATTGATTATTCTTTTTTCGAAAGCTCATGATCTTAAGTTGGCCCCGCGTTACATTTATCAAGATCCGACAAATAAATAGTATTTGCGCCATATTTAATAGTGCATACATTTTTATGCACCTCGACGACAACATGGCACCACACTAGTCGAATCATGATCAAATTTGTATAGGACCACCTCGAAATCACGAGCCACTTTCCCAAAAAATAGTCATCAAAATTTGTTTATTAATAGCTGAGTCATCACGTGACAAAAATACAAAATTACAAAAAGATATGGAGACGAATTGATAACTTCCTTATTCTTATTTTTAAAGGGAGTTAAGTATCCATTGCGTAATGCAATAAATACCATAACTTATATAGGTAAGACCTATTCAAATAGGTGATTAGGTTTTTGTAACAATAGTTTTACAATAAGGGAATGCAATTTCTAAAAAGATAGTAACTACAACACAAAGAAAACTGTCTGTAGAACAACCCATACTAATATTATGAATGTGAAACTCTGTCTGACCGTTGCTCTTTCACGGCTAACCCGCTTAACCAATTTTCGATGAAATTGAATGTGTATATAGCTTAAGATTCGAGTTCAAATACAGACAATTTTTTTAAAAACTCAGCCCCAAAAGACGACAGTTTGAAAAGGGATGAAAGTTTGTTTAAAAATTGTAACTTTTCCACGCTGACGAAGTCGTAGACAAAACAACTAATCTACCTTTAATGCCTTTTGCATTATTATTTCAAATTCTTTGATCAAAAAGTGAAAATATTTAATAGGTAACTCACCTTCGTTTCCATATAGATTTACCTTTTACTAAATACATAAACTAATGTTGCCAACCCAAGATTCACAAGATATTCAATGAAGATTGTAGATTTATTTATTTAATTGGCTTTGTTCTCATACTACCCACAGACTTATGTTACAAGAAACAAAGTTACGAATGTTTAACAAACATCGATTCCCATCGTAACATGCATAAATTCGAGTTAATAATCGATTGAGATATCTGAATTAAGGGAAGTGTCAAAATCGAAATTAAATTCAACTTTATTTTGATTGTTTTAAATATCATTATCGTTTGCACTTACTATTTTGATTCAGTCATTTTTGAAATCTTTATCATTCATCGATTGTTATACAGTTTCGTATTTTCAATCGATTTTAAACTTTATTCCATTGATATAAATTGTTTTATATGTTTGTTTATTGAAATACTTTCAAGGCGGTCTCACACGTCGTGATCGGTGTGCCTCAGTAATCATAAATTGAGGTCCAATAGTTAACTGTATTGCCTCGAGGTGTGTGAATGAACCTTAATTTAGCCTTAAACCTTTTTCTTTTTGCCTTTCTTGTTGTGCTTTCTTTTGAAGACGTTCTAGATAGTTGTAAACACGCAACAAAGGTAACCTTAGAGGAAATTTTGTTTTCATCTTTCGATTGATATTAGGTTTGGATTAAATCGACGCCGCTCCAGAGAAAATGTTTACAAGCGTATAGAACATCCATTATTTTTCATTTGTATGATTAGACTGTTGTGGAAGTTTGCCTTCTTTTCCATATCTGATATTACTTCTTCATTTTTTGATTTAGTTTGCTAAATATTTTTCCCCGTATTGGTCCGGGATCCTTTGTAGAATAGACCATCTGCCTTCCTGTGCCAGGCCGCTCATAAAAGGCGAGCATAGGCTTGCCGTCACTAGCACCGTGACATCTGACAAGGTGGTAGAGTTTCGCAGCGACTCACCCGGATTGGTACCACCGCCTTACCTATTCCTGCCGCCATAACGTCATGACGTGTTCCGGTTCGGAGGGTAAGGTAGCCGGTATACTTTCTTTTGCTCGAGGCCTAACATCCCGGCCTCTGGTTGGCAACGCACCATTACCACCTTTGGTGTAATTTGGTGTAATTTTTGGTAGGCGGCGAGAATTTCTTACCATCAGGAAATACGTCTGCTTGTTTGCCTTCCAAAGTCATAAAAAAAATATATATATTTTGCTATATTATTAAAAAAGTGTCCTTGCCATTTTACCTCCCTATATTAATTTAAAGGAATGAGTTCAGGATGAGTATAATTTTTAAATTATAAAGTATTTCGTATCTCATTGTTTATTACGACCAATTTCAACGACATATCTACAGATAGAGATACGCCTACAGTAGTTTTACTATGTTTTTTTTGTTTTTTTTTTAAAACTAGTATGCCATTCCCGCTTTTACACGAATGGATAAACTTCCATATTATTATACATATAAACTATCCTTGAATCACTCAACGTATTAAGAAAATCCGTTGCGTAGTTTTAAAGATCCAAAAAAACATAGAGATAGACAACGGAAAGCGACGTTGTTTTGTTGTAAGTAGTGATAATAGAAATCCTATTTATATTATAAATGCGAAAATTTGTATATTTGTTTGTTGCTCCTTCACGAAAAAACTGCTGAACCGATTTTCATTAAATTCGGTACACACACAGAGGGTAACTTTGATTAACACATAGGATTGTTTTTAACCCGAAATAAATTGTTGGGCGACCATTAACCACGCGTACAACAGCTAATTCTATATAATTTAATGATCTTTAATATTTATGTATGTGATAAGACAACAAAGAAGCTCACGGTTTTTCTGATGGCACTATAGCTATAGACACCATACTTGGTGATGTGTCCTTGTTCCGTGGCCAAGGTGCTAGGCCAATGCAAGTCTACCGGCTATCTTATCATCAGTACATAAACAAGATACTGTCAATTTGGTGGCAGGAATAGGTAAGGCGGTGAACCCCTGTCCGGAAGAGTTGCAGCATCGCACGCAACTACTAGCGATGTTGTTGGAATGGACCCGTTTAATTGCCTCTTACGAACTGCCTTGCAGAAATGGTCTATTCTACACAGGAGACCCAGATCAACACGGGGAAAGCGCTGTTCCCTATCTTAGATAAGTAAGTAAGTATCTTTACGCCCATATCCCGGAACGGGTAGGCAGAGGCACAACCAGGGCAACCAGGACTAGCCGAAGACACTAAGTCCCACAATGTGATAAGTGGCAAGCCTATCGCCAAGGCACATATCTTATCCCGAGTAAATTTTTTTTTATTAGAAAATTGGAAACACGAAGCCTCTGTGGTCTAGCGGTCCAAATATTGGACTTGACTTCATGAGGTCCCGGGTTCGTCTCGGGCAATGAAAAGAAAATGTGGTACTTCCTATCTTAGATAGGTTATTAAAATTAGACGACGTCATAGTGTATTAAGTTTAGTGTAGTTTTACTGTTTTTAAATTATTTTTATATTTTTTTGTGTCCCCGTGTTGGTCCGGGCTCCTTTGTCATCTGCCTTCCTGCCAGGTAGCTCGTAAAAGGCGAGCATAGGCTTACCGTCACTAACACCGTGACATCTGACTAGGTAGAGTTTAGCAGCGACTCACCCGAATTAGTACCACCTTACCTATTCCTGCCGCGACAATGTCATGTTCCGGTTTAGAGGGTAGCCGGTAAACTTACTTACTTTTGCTGGAAGTCTAACATCCCGGCCTCAGGTTGTCAACGCACCATTACCACCTGTGGTGTCTCTAGGCGGCGTGAATTTCTTACCATCAGGAAATCCGTCTGCTTGTTCGCCTTTCAAAATCATAAAAAAAAGCGCGAACAAAACTGCATGTCGTAATAGTTTGGATAAAACACCATTCGTTCCGCGAGGACTATCTATGGCCCATAAAAAGATACGTCAAAACAAACATACCACATGTTTACCATTTTCAAATTGAACGTGTCGCGATATGCGTTTTAGTGTCAAGTTTTACGATTTTTTTACGATCATGATAATATACTGTCACCATTTACAAATTGAATTCGAGTTGTGATGGGTTTGTCTACGAGTTTTAATAGCAATGGCATATTTTAACATGTTAATGGCGGACGACCCGACTTCGCAAGGTTATGTTTTAGAATTATTTTTCTTATTAAAAGACTAATAAATGGATTGGTATCCCGATATTAATAGACTTCGCCTATAGGTATACAGCAAAGTTGGTAACAATGTATCTCATGGTAATCTTCGCGATGTTAAAGCCAAAAAATCTATGCTTTAACGAGTTCTTTGGTAAGGGACGAAATTGGCTACACATTCTCAAATTAAATGGGATGGGACTAACTCTAGAAAAGGGGACATTATTTGAACTTACATACGTGTATACATACATAAAGGGCATGCTCCGCTGGTTTGGTCATGTGGAAAGTATGACAGATGAAAGATTGACAAAGCAGATATACAATGCGAATGTGGATGGATGTAGGTACCCGGGGGGAGACCAAGGCTGACATTTCACGATCAGATCAATCAGATATTATCCGAGGGTGGTGTCAAGAGTCTCCGAAACCGGCGTATTTGTATGAAAAGGGTTATGAATGTAAAGGAAGCAAGACAGGTTTGTCAGGATCGTGAGGTCTGGCACTCGATACTCTCTGGATAACCCCGTAAGGGACTTGGCGTGAAGACATGTATGTATGTATGTATACGTACATACATACATATCTATTCTCTATTCTGTATAGTCTATTGCATAACCTTTTATTTGAAAGCCGGTTAAACATAATATTTGGAATCGATTATACTATGATACGAGCGGCCCGCCCCGGCTTCGAACAGTTATGAAATATACACCTATTGAAATATAAACCTTCCTCATCATTCACTTTTTCTATTAAAAAACCGCATCAAAATCTGTTGCGTAGTTTTAAAGATTTGAGCATACAAAGAGACATAGGGGCAGAGGAAGCGACTTTGTTTTATACTATGTAGTGATGAATTCTAAATTAATGGATGTAACGGTCTATTGATGGTGTATCTGTTAATTACCACCTAACTACGGAATAAATTTTGATAAGGTTACGAAAACGGAGGACATAATATTTAAGGTAACTATTCCGTCATTTGGACGTAACCAGTAGAGTTGTCTTTGAATCTTGATTTTATGCAAATGAGAAATTCGAATCGGATTTGTGTCATAACCTTTCGTACAAAACTGGCGAATTATTAACATTGTTCTAAAAAAATCAACGAATCAGTTATAATAATTAATTTTGTTATCAATTAATACCAATTTCAAAGTTCAAGAGTACTAAAGGACACAAATTCTATATACCTATCCAAAGGAATATAAAAACGTCAATGTTATATCAGGAAAAAGCTATTGATAATCAGGACCACGGTCACATATAATCAGGTCTTTTCAATAAAAATATTTGCAAAGTTTTTTTTTTATTTCACTTGCGAACATGAAGAACGTCACAAAAACGTCGTAAAAAGTCACTGAAACGTAATGGCGCTCAATCTGTCAAAACAGCAGACAATAGTGGTTGTAAATCACTCCCAGTGGGCCATAAAAATGTTAACCGCCGCATATAATTTGTTTTTTATTTAAGTACATCATTACCGTATGATGAAATATATCTTTCAGGAAATTGTAATGAGCTAATCGTAATAATAGTTGGCCGAGTTTTTTTGCGATGCTCCCGGGTTGGTAACTTCCCGTTATCTATTTATGCCCTAATGACGTCAGTGCTGGTTACTAGAATCAGAATCAGAAAAATATTTATTCACTTGAACCACACAAGTGGTATTTGTGCGCGTCGACATTTTTTTTTAAACTACCACCGGATCGGAATCGCGTCCACACATTGAGAAGATCCGGCGAAAGAAACTCAGCGGGCTTCTCTTTTTTCAATAATAATAATTACAATATAAACTAGATTAAAAATATAAATTACAATCTTACTTTAACTTAAATAAAAGGTACAACAAATCACATTACAAATTGTAGTGGGAGATTGAAACCTCTATCCCCAAGCATGTTCATCTTCCAAATACTCTGAGACCGTTTAATAGCCTTTTTGACATAATTTTGCTTTTATACATTTTTTTAATTTATTTAAAGGTAGATCTCTAATACCAATGGGCAACTTATTGTAGAAACATACACATTGACCCAAAAAATATTTACTAACTTTATGGAGACAAGTTTTGTAGACGGCTAGATTATTTTTATTCCTCGTATAATGTCGTGAACATCACATTTTTTTGGAAACATACATAGATTTTTATTAATTACATAGATTTTAATAACATACATTAAATTCTCATAAAT
>NJDC01058131.1:0-31494 GCA_002245475.1 Calephelis virginiensis | reverse complement strand
TTGTACATTGGAATTTACTAACCTAACATTGGGCATTGAAAATCTAATATATTTCGTCTTATTACCATTTAAAAAAAAGATTGTTAGCTGTGAACCAATTTACAACTTTGGATATCGCATTGTTCATCTCGTCATACTTACATAATTGCCTTTTCACTTTAAATATAAGTGAAAAGTCATCCGCAAACAAAACAATATCGTGGGTATCCCTTATGTGATAAGGTAAGTCATTTATATATACAAGAAACAGAAATGGACCAAGAATAGACCCTGTGGTACGCCAATCGTAACCGCAGCAGCCGAAGAAGTTTTACCATTTATTTTAACCCTCTGAACTCTATTGTTCAAGTATGAGATCATGACATCAAGATTTTTGTTCTTAATTCCATAATAGCGTAATTTTCTGATCAAAGTATCATGATGAACACAGTCGAAAGCCTTAGAGAGATCACAGAATACACCTAATGCATCATGCAAGTTTTCAAGCAAATACGTTTTTAAATAATTCCACCCCTGCATCAACGGTTGAGCAACATTTGGTAAATCCAAATTGTTTATTATGTAACAATTTGTTAACACTGAACTGAATTAACATCTGATTAAGTATTAATTTTTCAAATATTTTACTAAATGCAGGCACAACTGAAATAGGTCGAAAATTTGTTGGGTCAGAAGTGTTACCCGATTTAAATAAAGGCACTACTTTATGTTTTACTAATAAGTGTAGACGATTATTCCCGTAAGAGGCTTACAACCAGTTTCTAAAATGCCAAACAATTTTAATTTAAATTTAATCTGTTTCTTCATGTTTAACATGAATTCAGTTTAGAAATCTAAACCAATCTCATGTTGCAGAGCTGTTCGGTTCGGTTCAGTTTAGAAGTTAAAACTACAGTCATATTGAACAGCAATTCGGTTCAGTTCAGTTTAGAAGTCGAAACCATAGTCATGTTTAACAGTTGTTCGGTTCAGTTTAGAACACCAAACTGAAGTCATGTTTAACAGCTGATTGGTTCGGTTCAGTTTAGAGGTCTAAACAGAATTCATTTTAAACAGCTGTTTCGTTCAGTTCCGTTTAGAAGTCTAAACCAACGTCATGTTGAAGAGATTAATCGTAAATTAAAATCGATCACATTCACATTGGGAAGGTTCTTTATGTATTATCGTCAGGAAATCCATATTCTTTTGTTTTCCAACCTTGTGAAAAAAGTTTTGGTTTTGTATGTCAGTACGTATCTTCATGGCTGTATCCCCGAGGTAGTTAGAGGTACAACCAGTGCAGCCACGATCAGGTCCCACAATGTAATAAACGAATATTTATTATTAAATATTGTCTACATTAATATAATATACTTAAAAATGTATACATTTTCATCTATGTTGACGACTTCATTGCAGTCTCCGAGTTATAAAGCACTAGCGTGATCATGATAAAATTAGTATGGGAGCATCTCGGAAACATCTTCTTCCAAAAAGACCCATCACATCCCATCAGTTAGTTAAATGGCTGAGAAATCGCGTAACAGTAGGAATTGAATAACCTGTAGGATTACTCTTGTAGGATTAAAGGAATCTCGATCTATGTAATGGAAATGAATAGTGATGTCATTTTAAGTACTTATTAGATAAGTATCTTATAAAATAAACGTTCATTGAATTCTTTTGAGCCTAAATGTAAATAAACAGCTAGAACTGTGTTCACGATTAGCTACAATGGTATATCCGACTCCAATTTAAAATTTGCATGAAGTAGAGATTCAAGAGTAACTCTGTTGCTCTTTTTGGAGTTTGTTAGTAATCCAGGAATTGACTGGTTAGTTCTACAATCGTTGGAATCGTCAAATCCGTAAACGACTAGATTTCTTAGGTAAAAATAACTAACAAATATAACCAATTTTAAAATGAGCAGGTTACATGATGGACACAATTATTTTTAGTGTTGGCTTAATTATTTTGTTTCCTTGTTAACAAATAGCAACCAATTTTAAATTTTTCTAATCTTAAAAGAGCGTACTGTCAAGATCGACACAATTTCACCACTCATTAAGAAAAGAAAAATATTCATTTTTTTGTATATTTACCAGAGATAATATTCAAATTGGACTTTTACTGCATCAATGGTATATATTCTGCTTCCCTTTTTCTAAAATAATTTTTAATTTCTGTTGTCTTTAAAATAACCGACGGGACAAAATTTCCAATTGATTTACACGTTTTTGTAATTTAGTCAACGCCTCAGACTAAATTAAGCATACAACTTACTAATTTGACGTGACTAAAAATGTCCTGTCTCTTTTGTGTTAATTTAGTTGAAAGACGGCAATAATTCTTTACTCTTATACCTACATCTGTATAAATACGACTGGAATGTCTGTTGGTAATTTTAAAATAATCGCTTCTTAATACATATAAATGAGTGTGTATACGGTAAATATGCCAACAATAAACAGAAAGGCCGACAGGCAGATATACACACAGTATATCTGGCTGTCTTTCTGTTTATTCCGGCTAATCTCCTAAACGCTGGACCGATTTTCACGGGACTGACAGTGTCAGGTTTTATTTCTATTATTATTCAAAAAAAAATTAATTGCGAGGCTGAATAATATTCACATTAAGAATAACTTATTTTTTTAAATAAAAAAAATGCATTTCACCCCTTCCGAATAGCGTCTATATTATGTACTTTTTTATTTTCATTTTATAAAAACTTAAAGACATTATAATGTAAGAGTTAATGTAATGATTATGAACTGAAAAAACTGAGGTTCTAAATATTATACAAGTTTTATAGAATACCTAAAATATGTTTTGGTATTTTCATTGAATAAAATAAAACAGCTTCGTTGGTTCGTTCGAGGAGTTAACGTAAGCGCCTAACTTCACCAACCAACTCCGAGTCTCTAGTTCCATTCCCATCGGGACCAGGCATTTGCGTAATAAACATTTGTATGTCTCCATTTCTGGGTGTGCGTGTTCATTAAATTTATTCTTAAATCATATTCATAATCGTTGACTAGCACCCATAACACAAGCATATACTTTGTTTATTTAGCCGCTAGATTCAATTTTGTGTGATTTGTTTGTTGAATTTTATTAAACTAGCTATTTCGGCGAATTTCGTTTCACCCTTTCAATTTTTATGGTAAAACATTAACAAAAAAATATTTTCACGCCCATATCGCCGAACACAACCAGGGCACGCTCAACTAGCCGTAGACACTAAGTCCCACAATTGGCAGGTGGCAAGCCTACCGCCAATCGGGCGCATATCCAATCCCGAACAACATTTTTTATCACAAAATTGGAAAAACCATATTTTCTATTTGTTGCTCGTCAGGGGAATCGAACCAGGGACCTCGTGAAGTCAAGTCCGCTAGACCACACGCGACGATTAAAATGTTGTTTTCCCTAGTTTACTAGTAATCGAACGGTTTTCTGCAGTAAAAAAAACGAATTTAAAGCAATGCGATTTGGAAAGTTTGCAATTCTAAAGCGTACAGTAAGTGGATGAAATATCTGACCGCAAAATACTTTCCAAGTACTCCAACGGGGTTTCGTTGCTTACTGTACTCAAAGGTTCTATAAAACTGGAAAAGGTATCTTCACACCCATGACCCCGAAGAGGTAAGTGGAGGCTCAACCAGGGCACCTACGACTAGCCGAAGACACTACACACAGTCCTACAATGTGATAGGTAGTAAGCTTATCGCCAAACAGGTATAGGCCTAATCCCTGGCAACGTAATTTTTATTAGAAAATTGAAAATACACATTATAGGTAATACACATTTTCCAATTTTTTGTTGCTCAACCACGCTCTAACACGGGACCTCAAGATGTCTAGTCCGTTGCTGGACTGCTAGACCACAGAGGCGATAAAACTATGAAAATTTTATTAGTATCCATATCATTTGAAGGTGTTACATCTATTAGTAATGACATGTACTCGTAAATTGGTATAAGCTCAACGATATCAACAAGAGGAAGCCTCGATCCATTAAGAAGTTAAGCTAAAAATAAATGTCATTTACAAAAGCCGTATAATAACAGTATTACAATAAAATACGTAGTTTATTGCTTAATCTGTGGACACGTTTACATCGTACTTCGTTTCACACTTAATTCTTTTTATACTATTTTAGATTTTGTATCCAAAACACTACAAGGGGTTCTTTGTTTTTTAAACAGATAATGTTTTTTCATAGCTAAGAAACTTCTGGCAAAACGTTCATGTTCAAGAAATATTTATTAAAAGTAAGTAGGCACATTACTTTGATTTTTTAAGCAAGCTAAGATGTTTTTAAAGATTAACACCCGTACTCAAAGATGTCAACTAACATCTAATCTATTATTAACCCACAATTTTGTATTGAAAATGTCTGCTTAGTGACTGATTATAAAATAATTGTTTTTGCGTGACAGTAAGCCTACGTTTGCCTTTTTCGAGATGTCTGGCATAGGACGGCAGATAGTCTATTTTGCAAAGGAGCCCGGACCAACACGGGGAAAAGTTATGATTAATGTTTTTGGGGTAGGGATGTGATGCCCTTATTAATTATCCAACTCATGCAATTAGACTTGCTGATAAAGTCGTTTAAGTTGATACTAAATCTATTTCTTCGTAACGTCATCATTGTAAAAGTCTTATTTGAAGGGTAGAGTAGCGGACATACTAGCTTAAGAGGCATAACGTCCTAATCTTAAGTTCTTTCTTTAGGTTTTGGCCTTCACGTTAGTATTTAGCCATTAGTCAAGTAGAAATTTGCATAAAATTTTATATCAATTTCAATTAATTTTAATTAGTCATCAGTCATAAGTCGTCAGGAAGTCATGTCAGGCTCTTGTGTAAAGCTGTAGCCTTTTTACACAAGCTCATGAATGAGATTTGTGCGGCAACGAGGAAATACACGATACGCTAATTTCTTAATGATTATTTCATTTTTGCACTTTCACTGAACAAAATTGTACAAAATGCCACCAAAATTGACTAATTTCACTCAATATCAACACGAAATTCAATAATTATGAAAAAACTTCGACCATCTTTTCTCTCGATGGCGCCAAAACTCCTAATCTTAAGTTGGCAACGAAAGTTTACATCTTTGATGTCTATATTGCAGCGGTCGGCAACCTTTTGGCAGGCAAGGGCCACAAGGCGTCAAAATAAACTAAAGGAGGGCCACACTTGTAATATTTACCCTAAAAGTCAAATATACATATAATTTGTCGTGTCCCATAGAAAGATTGAAAATGGGCTGAGAGAAGCGCGTTCTTAAGGCTAAATCTACACTATACGCCGTATGTTATACGGTGAAGCGCGGAAGGTTCATGAAGTTATTTTGATATTTATTACTTATTTTCAAGACATTCACGGGCCGCAAGTAAGACGTCGGCGGGCTGCATGCGGCCCGCGGGTCGCGGGTTGCCGACCGCTTCTATATTGGATTGGTTCTCACTTTCATGGTCTAGTTATGTATTGGCATTGACTATGAGGTCTCAGATACAGTTCCCTGGTAAAGAAACACAAAATGATATTATTCAACTTTTAAACAAAAACTACGTTATATAAGATTAAATAAGAAGTATCCAGTTGGCAAGAGGTATGCCACCAATACGGGATTAAGTATCTTCGGCAAACCGTAGGCACCCAGTTTTTCGTGGAGATTATTGGAACGAAGTTCCTTATTGCGCGTTGTGAATGGGGGCTAGACGGAAAAAAACTTACGAAAATGTTGTCACGACACTTTTTGCTCTGTAGTCTAGCGGTTCAGTAGTTGGACTTGACTGCATGAGGACCCGGGTTCGGATCCCGGGTCGGACAATTTTTTTTATTTTTTTATTTTTCATTTTCTATTTTTTTTATTATCATTTTCATTTTTTTATATTTTCTTTTTTTAAATTTCATGTTTCTCTGTCTGTCTCTCTATAAGAGAGATAGAGATAGAGATTACTAGAAATTGATAGAGATTGAGAGAGGGGGGGAGAGAGAACTTCGTTCCATCCGGGTATCCCTTGACACCTCTCACCTTTTTTTTCCAATTGTCTGGTCTTTTTTATTCTGCGTGGAATGCAGTCATGAATATTTTAATACTCATACATAAAATACAAAAGTAATAAAACAAACATAAAAATAATTGAGTAACATCATAAAAAAAACATTTGAGAAACAGTAGGCAATATTAAATTTCCTGCAATATATCAAAAAATCATAAATCTTCGGTTTTAAATTACCACAATTAATTGAAAACAGAATTTTATTTATATGTAAAATAAACCTGAGAACCGGCCAGATGCAAGACTAGTTCACAGTGTGATTGTTTAATGGTTTTTTTAAATTCTTAATTATAAATCTATTTTTTAAAAATAACACAGAGAATTGGCCTTCACTTGAAACTAATTAACACTACTTCTATATGTCTATTTTTTTTAAAGTCATGTTAGTTACACTATGTACAACTCAAAAACGGCTTAACTGATTAGGCTGAAAATTAAAGCGGAGGTAGTTTAGAGCCGGGAAAAGGATATAGGGTACTTTTTATCCCGCTTGACTGCGAGGAAACTGGGAAAAACAACGGGTGAAACGCTGGAACAGATAGTTTAAAAATAAATGCTTTACGCAATATCACCCTCACTAACAAAACTTACGCACCCACTGAACGGGTGTGTAACTTCACTTTTGTTAAAAAAAAATGAAGTTACACACCAGATCAACGGGCGCCTAAGTTTTATTAGTGAGGGAGTCTGTGGGTACTATGTAAAGTAATGCATTTACGCGCACTCATAAAATCGCTAAAATTTTTAACCAAATCTACAATACCTAATCCCAGAACTTTTTCATTGTCCATATTCACGCGAAGTTTAGTACGAGATGTCTAGAGACCTCTTTGAGCTTGAAGTGTACGCTTTGGACATCGTATTCTAACTGAACTCCATTTCGTATTCGATTCGATATAAACACAGGATTTCGAAAAACTTCTGTAGGAGTCGAAGAATCGCGAATCAAACATTTGGTTCTAACTGTTGACAGGGCCGTTTTAGATTATGCTGGTTCTCTTAGGCACACAAAAACTTGGGGCTCTTTTGGAATATAAATAAATTAAACTTAAAATTTTTTTTACTATGATTTTTTAAGTAATCAATTACATTATTTTATTACAGTATGTCATTAACAACATTAGCATGCTGCTGTTTTTTTATGATTACGATAATAGGTTGTTTCGGGATTTCTGTTGAACAAAACCTTCTATCAAATAATCAAACTCAAATTTCTGAAGAGTGTTACTTTCTATGCTCATAATTATTGACAATTACTTAGTTGGTCTTAAGCTGCGAAATTGAACGCTCCTGAATCAGGGCAAGGAGAAAAACTTAATGCACCCAACCAAAATATTTTAAGGTTACAAGTGAGTGAAATAGTCGATCCATCGGGGCCCTCTCAGTATAGGGGCCCTGGGCACTAGCCTCGTGTGTCCTTATGGTAAAGACAGTATTGACTGTAGATAAAAAAATCAACTGTAACCATCTACTTACTAGAAGTGAATTCAACTGTTTTCTATGGCCGCCTCTTTCTTTCTTCTCTTGATAATTTCTTCCTAACATTATGAATGAAAAAAAAGCTAATCTTTGTTGTTTACTTATTCGTTCTGTTTATACTTACTTCAGATATTTTTGTTAGATAAGATAGAATACAAGTCCACTGCTCTGCTGACGGTCAAAGACAGTAGTGAACTATAGTCACCATGGACATCGTAGGTGCGTCGCTGTCTCTATCCGCCTATCTATCTATTTATCTTCAGGGATAGTTAAGGCAGTGGCTCCTTACCCCGACAAGTTGATCCACGGCACTTTACCACCAGTGTTCTTGTTGGTAATGTATCATTTAATCTTTGCTCGCCTTATACGTGCTACCTAGCCGAGAGGCAGTTGGTCTCTTCTACATATGAGATAAAGACCAAAACGGAGAATAATACGATGACTCCAGTCGTATAAAAATTAAAAACCGGCCAAGTGCGAGTCGGACTCGAGCTCAAGGGGTTCCGTAAAATAATCTATCTATTAAAAATACGTTTGTTGTATTTACTTTATTGTTATTTAATTGTTTATTTTCATAAATTAATATACAAGTAAATATTCTGTGAAAAATTGAAACGTCTCCCTGTTACCGTTTTAAATATTGAGCAAAAACATCGAAAAAAACACGTTTATTGTATGACGACCCCTTTCATATTTATTTTTAAATTTTTAGTAGTTGTTGTTACAGCAGCAACGAAAATACATCGTTTTTGAAAATTTCAGCTTTCTAGCTATCACGGCTAATGAGAAACAGCCTGGAGACAGTTGGATAAACAGATAGACAGCAATGGCTTAGTAATAGGGTCCGTTTTTACCCTTTGGGTACGGAACCCTAAAAACAACTACGTCAATTAATCTACCTATTACTTAATTAAATAGCGATTGTGATTATTTGAGTCAACATCTTAAAATGTGATCACCAGTTAATTTAAAAATCATTCGGGCCAGTCCTGAACAGTAAAGTGTACTTTAAAAGAGTTTTAATCCATTTTATGATGCTATTAATTTGTGACACGGCACTTAATGTTCAATAGGTTCTAGAATCTAGAGAATGTTATACAACTACAACATTACAGCATGTATGAATATTTGACTTCATTTTAGCTATGAACCTTACTAATGTTTTTTTAAGTTGCTAATGTGTTGCCAACCTCGCGGTTTCTACAACTTCACCGGGCTTCACTATCTACTAATGTGTAATAGTCGTTAGTCAAGGGACTAACGTACACGCCTAGCTCCGACCAACGGCTAGGCTCGGGTTCGATTCCCGACGGAGGCAGACATTTGTGTGATGAACATTTAGATGTCTGCATTTTCGGGTCTGGGTGATTATTAAATTTTGTTCTGGTATAAATTTGGGTATTTCTACGTACGAGTACTAGAGTCGTTGGCGGACACCCATAATTAACACGTATAATTCGCAAACTTTAGATTTAGATTCCATTTGTGCAACTTGTCCATGGATATTTATATCTATTTAATGTTGCTTATGCTAATCGAGAGGTTTTTACATCTGCATCGAACGTTATGGGCGGCCAGAGTACTCTACCCGAAACAGCATATCGATGTGAATGGAGTTTTCTACAACGCTAACACCAAAGGCTGTCTCCTGGGAGATCGAACCTCGTCTTAGTGCTGCGTTCTAATTACTGGGGGAACGGCTTTGAAACGGAGTTCCAGTTGTAGAGTTCTGTGACGATGGCACCCTATTTGTTATTTCTGAACGTTGGTGCTCAGTATTATTGTTCGAGTCCGAAAGGTAGGGTAGTCGGGAAACTTAGATGCGCAATAGGCTTAACACTCGAACTTTGACTTGACAATGGACAAAATGACTTTTATTGTTGGCTATTTTCATATTTCTCGCTTGTGAAGTTTAGCGGTCCGGCGTCGGATTTGACCACTTGTGGTTCCGTGTTCGATCCCCGGGTCGATAAACAAAAAAAATAGAAATCGTGCATTTTCAATTATCTAATAAAAATAACGTTGCCCGGGATTGGAAATGTGTCGGTTTGGCGATAGGCTTGTCACCTATCACACTGTGAGCCTTAGTGCCTTCAGCTAGTCGTGGGTGCTCAGGTTGTACCTCTGCCTAAATTTTCGGGGATATAGGCGTGAAACATCGACGATACATTGGAATGTATGGTCAATGGCGTTAAGATACCTTGAATTATTCAACAAAAAAAATATAATTCACGAAAGCATAACTGTGTCGGACAAGGTTTTACTAAAATTGTAAATATCTGTCAACAGATAACGTGATTTCTATATTGTTATTAAATATACAAGAAATAAATAACACTTTATAATTTGATGAAAGTCTGGCTGCTCGTGTATCTCGGGCTATTAAGGTATTACAGTAAGGCACCTGCTGTCTTATGACATAAAAACCTCAGGTTTATGGATGGGACAGGTTCTCATTAACAGATAGATATATTTCGACAGCTTATGTTTCGCTCTGATCTTCCACCTACATTTCCCCTCTAAAACCTGAACAATAGCAGTTTAAACTCATTAAGCAATACATTAACCGATTACAGGCACAGCAATTAGTATCTGTGTATGAGTATGGAAACAATGCCTAGGTCAGAATAATCTTACACTTGGAACTAGACGATCTTGGGCTAGCAATAATATAATAAGTAAATAATGTATTTTAGGTTTAACATGTCTACAGGATAAATTGTAATAAATAAAAAAAAGCAGCGAGAGTTGAAAATGTGCAGGTTCAAATCCTGTATCTTCTATTTTTTTTTTTGTTATTTTGAATTTGTACAAAATTTTACCAAAACGTATTATTAAAATTTCTGTAGGTATTGAACACAAACAAACAAAAAGAAAGGAATTAGAAAATTTACCACGGGAGTTTTATCTTGGTTAGCTCAAATAGGAGCGGAAGACAAAAATTTGATTTTATTTGATTGTATTAAATTATTATTATTATTATTAACTCATTACTGTACACAACAAAAATTACAAAAAAAAAACTTTAGACTGAAATAAACGTAAGTACAAAGGGCGAGCTTATCTCTAGTGAATGAAATGTTTTCCAGCCAACCCATTAAAGGAAAACAATAAATGGAATATGTAGACCTGGTGTACAAAACTATAATAAAAATAACTACATACTTAATACAATTACATACTAAACATAATACATACTAAAATATAACTACATACGCAAACAAAGCTAAATAACACTAAGAAAAAGTTCTTTTAATTGTTTATAATTACAGAAAAAAATATATTTATACTTGTTTGCAGGGAAATATTTTTTATCACAATATGTTTTTTTCTAACAGCATGTGAAAATCCTTCTTTCGAAAACTTTTTATGAAAGTGATTTAAGATTGTCATGAATTTGGTTATGCTCGTACGAAAAAATAGACATGCATAACACATTATTTTTGTAAATATTAACTTAGTATCCCATTATTTATAGGGGCTCCACACGGATTAAAACATGGGTTATAAATATTATTTCAAAAAAGTTTCCAATAAGGTCACCAATGTGGAAGGCGTGAGTGGGGCGTGATTACAACCGTCTGAATAATGTTTATGAATTTATAATTCTTAATACTTTAGTATATTTTATTTATATAAACAAGACAAATGTAAAATTTTGAACAACTCAAAAAGTGGTTTTCATGAATGAAACTGCAAATATTGATCATAACAATAAAAAATTAAATGAAATTGTTGTTAGTCTAGATATTACCGTCTCGTTGGTCGAGTGGCTAGCGTACACGCCTAACTACAAACTACTACGATCAACCGCGAGTCTTGGGTTCGATTCTAAACGGGGGCAGGCATTTGTGTGATGAACATTTAGATGTCTGCATTTTCGGGTATGGGTGTTTATCAAATTTATTCTGGTAACTATTTAAGTATTTCTATGTATTAGTATCGTTGACTAACACCCATAACACAAGCATATAACTTGCTAACTTTGGGGCTAGATTCAATTTGTGTGGCTTGTCCAAGGGGCATTTATTTATTTATTAAAAGGAGACAACGTTCTTTCATCAAAAACATTGCTTAACTTCATTAAATTGGCAAACTTAGAAATTTCACCAAACAGTACTACAGTAAGCATTTTACCGATTTCACTTGAGGAATCAGAGTAACTAAGATAAAAAGCTTTAAGCTCAATAGGAGCAAGCTTTACGGAACTGTCATTTGGTTCTATAGAATTGTAATTCATGAACATTTTACGACACTTGGTCACTATATCACTGGAGCTTATGATAAATTCTATGGAGGCCTTGATTACTCATGTTTGGATCTGAAGTCCATTATTACTTTATGATATTTATACTTCATGTCGCTTTGATAATAGTCCACCATGAATTGCTCCATAGATTATAGAGAAATATGAAGCAAAGATCTGTAACATGAAAAGGTTTAGATAATTTTATCTTTAATCTTAAATATAAAACGTAATGTATTGAATAGTATTAGATTGAAATTAAAATGCTTAAACTTGATTGCAAATATCTCTATACAAACTTGTTTCAATTCTTTTAGCCCCGCATTAGTATTTGTCCCCTGCTTTGAATGGACAATCTGCCTACTTCCTAGGCAGCTCGTAAGACGAGAGCATATGCGAAATGGGTCATTACCTATATGACTTCTCTACCACTAAACATATTGGTTACGAGTACTGTGTAGGAATTTGCCCGAGTAGGGATCCTAGCCTTATACATTATTACAGCCAGTTTTCGAAACTGTTGTTTTTTGGGATAGAAGGTAGTTTAGATTTGCAAAATAGGCCTGGTTACCACCTCGACCAGAGGACAGCGACTCGTCTATAATATCTATAGTGTCTGTAGACCACAATTATCTCTTACAACTAGGAGATACGAGTTCTTGTTATGACATAAAAAATATGTTATTGGCTTACTCTGCGGAAAATCAACTAGTCTATTTGTATAGGTACTATTTCTTGATTATTTTTGTTATATATTATTTTTTATCGCAAAAGAAACGTAACGGATTTTGCGTATTCAGTAAATTTGATAACGATATTGTAGGTGGACAAGTAAGTAGGTATCCAGAAAGGCAATACAAAGCAAGTCTTTAGATTACAAAATTTCAATTTGTCAAAACAACGCCAACATTAACACAAGACATTAAATTAATATTGCGTAAATTAATGCGTGAATCAAATTGTTTGTACGTCAATTATAAGATTCTGATTGAATTTCAAGTTCTAGACCACACGCAGACGGGCGTCCTCCCGCGCAGTGATCTATGCGCTTTCAAAGGTACACGAGGAACAGTGCGTGGGCCAGAATGATGCCTTGCGGCATACACGTATAGTAGTGTCCAGGCTTGCCAACTTAAAAATTTAATTCTTTACTATACAATGTCTTTTTCTTAGTTTTAATTACATGAACTGTTTCCTAGTTAAGTGTGATAGTTAATTATTTACTAAGTATCCATTAGTTTTAATTACTAAACTATTTCCTATACCCTAAATTTCTCTTGAAGAGATCGTTTAGAAGAAATGAGACAGTATTTCATTTAAACATTGTATTAACTAGACCTTAATCTGAATTAACTTTTTCCCTTATTTCGGATCCGTTGCTTTAGAGGGTAAGATAAATAAACTTTAACGTAAACTGAGACATAGGTCGTGCTATAGCGACGCATCAATAATAACAACGGTATTTAAGGTGAAATTCGTCTTAGGTCTAGTTTAAGATATTCGTAAGGATAATTCGGCATTTCTGAAAGGTATAACGCCTTAACTAATAAGCGATATTTATCTCTCACTATTAAGAGAGCCACGTGCCTATTCGCTATGTAATAACATAATTAACTTACTTCAAATCCCAATTCTGTAACATGTAGCAATACCTACCAGTACTGTATAATGTCAAAACCAAAATACAAAAAAATTATAATTAAAAAGTTGAAATGGCAACCCTGATTTAGCATGGCATGTGACTCACAGTGTAATAATGAAACGTTTTACTTAAGGCTAATATAATCAAATAGCGCCCACCAAGCCCGCACTTAATTTTTATCACCTTGATAATTTGTTGTGTGCTTAGCCTTAATAGACATCACTGACTTCCGAACGGCTCAGGTTTGATTTTTGAATGTATATTCGGCGCAAAAAATGAATGACATTTATATTATTCAAAATTAATATATGTCACCGTCTCACCTGATTCATGATCGTGATGATGTTCTGAGGAGTAAACTTGAGTAAGTTTACTCCTCAGAACATAATGGGCTGCAAATTGACAAATGTTTGAAAAATTTAAAAAGATGCAGATTTGGGTTGGTTTGACGTTGGCATTGCACCATTATCATCATTATCAGCTAGAGGATGTCCACTGCTGAACATAGGTTTGTATCCAGCGAATCCCTGTGACTTTATCAGATCAACAGTACACCGGATGTGAGGTTGTTCTCTACACTACGTCCTTCGGTGCGGGGCCGTCACTGAAGAACCTTTCCTCCCCAATACTGCTGTAATAATGTAATAAGAACCTTTCTTCTCCAGCGGTTGTCGATTCTGCGAGCAATGTGGCCTGCTCATTGCCGCTTCAGTGTGATGACTATGTGGAATATGTCGGTTACTCTCGTTCTCTTGCGGATCACCGAATCACGGATCATATCTCGCAGAGAAACCCCGAGCACAGCTCACTGCACGAGCATAGTACACTGAGCGACTCTGAGCTTATTGAAGAGGCCCACATTTAACGGCCAAGTTCCAGATTCGTATGTCATCACTGGTAACACAAACTGGTCAAAGATTTTCGACATTAGACTTTGCGGTAATTTGGACAAAGAGATATCCTTATTACTTATCACTTTTTTATTTTTATCATCAGGACTGCTTGTGGCCTTTTTAACATACTCGTACATTTTTTTGTCATTATCATGTATTATATCCTGTTTTCAAGCGTTACATAGTTTTATTATTATTTTTATCTTAAATTTTATCGCATGTGTGGTCTAGCGATTCAGTTGTTGGAATTGACTGCATGGGGTCCCGGGTTCGAATCCTGGGTCGGGCAACAAAAACAAAATTGGGTTTTTCCAATTTTCTAATAAAAAAAATGTTGCTCGGGATAGGATATGTGCCCGGTTGGCGATAGGCTTGCTACCTATCACATTGTGGGACTTAGTATCTTCGGCTAGTCGTGGGTGCCCTTACTCTTAAATTTTTAATTTAGTTTATCTTAAATCTTAGTTTATCTTAGTTTATCTTAATTTACTTAATCTTAAATTTTTGAGTGTTAAGTATTATAAAAATGTTAAATCCAGGCCTAGGATTTTGGATGAAGGACCCAGGCACTTTGTCCTAAAAAAACAGGGGACCGAAGGTTAAGTTCGATATAGAAATTTCTTCTTGATAAGCTGAAAATAGACATAAGAGTTAGCTATCTAATTTTGTCTACAATTGAAACGTTATTTAAATGAATTACATTTTGATGTCCGTATTTAGCAGCCATTACGCGTCCTTAAACTAAGAATTTCGCTAATTCTTTCTTTATTCGCATTGCTTATGGTTGGAAATGTCTTCACAATTGAGTGAGTGAGAGAGTGTCTGGACTTCTTTCGACTTAGTAAATCACCTTTGAGTTTGACCCTCAATATCAGTAGCGAATGAGTCGCATGAAATTGGTAGGCTATTTCAATTTATTTTTATAGAAATTATAAAAATTATCCACTTACACGAATAATCTTTATGTTTATATTGCACATACTGACCCTGATTTAGAAGTCATAACTAAAATCCTAGACTTATTATTACTGATCAGATGTTGGTACGTGACGTTTATTTGGTCTTGTAGATGCTTTTAATTGGGATTTATTACTCATTAAGGTGGCGGCGACGTGTGAAAATTTTTTAGACGTTATTCTAAAATTATTCGTAATAGTTCCCGTTTAATTATATTTTTATTCGAATTCATAAAGTACCTGAGTTTTCCATATCGATTACTAAACATAATTTTTGTTTCTAATTGAAAGTATAAAAATGCAAACTTTTGCAACTTTATAATATGTTTTTTCATTAATTTAGGTTGCGAAAATATGGGCAGCATTTCATGTTGATATTTAATGTTCACAGTAAATTTTATAGTTTAAACGTATATCAAAGTTGTAAAAAACTAGAAAATTGACTAATACTTATTAATATTTATGGAATTACGAAAATTATACTACTTTTTTTAAATCTAAATTTTCATAACATTTAACGTCGTGTCTTACGTAGATATTTCACGCTCTGCCTCACTTGTTTCTTCGAATGCTTCAAATAATTAACAATTATTACCAACATTGCATATCCACATCCATGGTTGCGAACAACTGTGCAATGTTAAATACCGCATCTGTGGTTTAGTGGTTCGGTGGTCGCGTTGACCACGTTCCCAGATTCGATTGCCGGCTCGGGCAACACAAAATTTGTTTATTTTGAATTTTGCACTAAAAAAACGTTGCCCGGAGTTGGATTTGGCATTGGTTAACGAAAGATTGAGTATCTTCGGTTAATCGCGGGTTAAGATATTTTTTATTAAATAGTATTTGATGCAATTAGGTTTCATTCTGCCGTCGCCGGTGCCTTAAATATTGCTTCAATCTAATATTTATCGAAGATATAAAATTATGATTTAGTAGTCAAGGATCATAAACCAAAGGAATTAAATCAAAGATTGAGACCATTAATTAGAAGGCAAATGACAAGGGCTATTGAGTTTTATAGGGTGACATCACTAACCTTGCATCAGCCGAGTAAACTAAACATTGCTCTGGTAAATACGAACAACAGCTCATTTGCTTTTACAAGTATTATTACTAAGTATAGTGATGATCTTCAATATTTACTTATATCGATAAAATTATTAGTTTAGAGTTCTACAACTGCTCACCCGGATTGGTCCCTTTAATTTCTGCCGCTTTTTACATCAGTGTCCAGCATTGCTGTTTTTTGATTTAGAGAGCAGAATAGTATTGAATTTATGAGAAACTTTACAGCCTACAACCTCTAACATATCTCCAACACCTAGTAAACAATAAGCGACATATATTAACTAAAACAAGATCTTTGTGATTGCGTTCCTGCGTTATAAAAAAAACTTACACAATTAATAGTGGTGGTTGCCGGTTGGTTGAAATTCGACCATAATAAATTTTAATATCTTTTCAATAAGAACGCAAACTTCATTTCTCAAGACCAACTACTTTGTTTCCAAACTTTTAGTAAGCCATCTGTGATCTTTTATCGTTAGCGCTTTGTACTTTTCCTACACATAAGTGTGCCAAATTTTATGCTCTTGCGTCCGCGCAACTTTCGTAAAAATGGGTCCAAAGTTTTGGCATTACGTATTAATACATAGATACATTTTTAATTTATGAATGAGTATTCATACTTTACAATGAGTATTGTAACGTACAAGATAGTGTTCCGTTTTTCCTCTTTATCTGTACACATTAGGACATACCTACATGTTATTTAGTATATTAGATTTTCACAACTAAATCATATAATAGCTCAAAATAAATCAAATTATAGCTGAAACATAGGTAACTCTTATCTACCTCACCGAAAGGCAGCTTGTGATAGTTGAGATTTTTGAAATAACTCTTTTGGAATGGGTAAAAACTTCTTAACTAGCGCCAAGACATGTGACCTGACCGAAAATTCGTAAGACGGTGCAAGGCGCTTGCGCGAAAATTCGTTTTGTCATGTTTGTGTACAATAGCGCAATAAATGAATATTGTATTCTATCGCGTAAATGATAGTACTTTCATACTGATAATTAAAGCCGTTTCATGCAAAATTATTCTCTAACCATTCCAAAATATCAAAAATGCACAACGTTAATATTCAAGTTTTCACTTCTGCCATCACTCTCGGAGTGCAACCCATTTTCTAAAGATTAATTTGTTGCTATGCTCACGATTCTTACAACATTACTTTAATTTTCAAATGATCTTAGGTTACATGGTTCATCACCATTACACCACTGGTGGTAGAGTACTATATAGCAACTTGCCGTCTGAGGGTCCGACCGCTTAACCACGCCAAAATAACAATATCATGTTCCGGTCCAACAACCCATCTTTGTAATATTTAACAATCGTACATTTTGTTTAACAATATTAATATATACATAGAATATTCAAATTACAGTACTGAATTTTTAATAATATTGGAATGCAAACTAGCATACGGATTTCTTGATGGTAAGAACTTCATACTACCTAGAAACACCAAAGATGGTAATGGTGTGCTACCAACCTTAGGCCGTGATGTTAGGCCTCCAGCAAAATTAAGTTTACCTGCTGTTTTATCCCCTGAACCGGAATATGTAAACGGCAGGCGTTAACATTATGGCGGCAGGAAAAGGTTATGTGGGTTAAGGCTAGGTTACCAATCCGGGCGAATCACTGCGAAAATCTACGCTCACTTTGTACGAGCTGCCTGGCACACGAAGGCAGATGGTCTATTCTACAAAGAAGCCCAGACTGACACGTGGAAAAATCAATTAGCTAATTTATCATCAGCTTTCAGGTATATGGTAGTTATTACGCTGTTTTTAATATATTATATAGTTAGGAAAAACTATACTAGTAGTTTTAGATTTTAAAGGCGAGTACACCGTTTATAATCGACGAAGTTGCTTTTTGTTAGATGTGCCCAAAAATTATAAATTAACGATCTTTGCACAATCGACATCGATAAATTTTACTGGCAATCCCTAAAGTTATCGTTTTAGCTGCAAATACGTCAAAACTGTCACGTTGTTGACTAAGGTAATGTATCCGGGTTACACTTATACCTCTGTATCATCACGCCAAGTCTTTTGAGAGGTAGGCATTATTAAAGGGATATTAATTGCCATGTATCACAAATCTTTATAGACTTGCCTAGCTTCCTTCATATTCAATCTTTTCAAACAAACATGCCGTTTTTTGAGGCTCTTGGCACCAGCCTTGGCTAAACCCTAGCGAGCGAGGGATTTAAATGCTAAAAAAAGATTAATAATTAATAATTAAATTTACTACGTTCTAAAACGATGATCTAGCTAAAAAGATACCTAAATCATTGGGATAGAACAAACCAGGTCGTAAAGTAGATACCTTATTTCAAATCGTAAATATATGGATCTTAGCGAGGAGCCATTAAAATTGGCTTAAGCTGACCGTAAGTTACTACAATAACGCTACCATTTCTATTTTCAACCTTTGATTAAAGGCTTCAACTCTAGTTATAATCTAGGGCTTTACTTTCGCAAAGTTTTGGTTGTACTACAGTGAATTTCATAAAAACTTTTCAAATAAAATTTGTACTTCACAATTTCATATGTTTTATGAAAAATTAAAAGCACTCGTGGTCGCCCGTTGGTCGAAATTCGACCATAAAAAAATTTAATATCTTGTTGATAAGAACGCCGTTTTCATTTCTCAAGACCAAATACTTTATTTTCCAACTTTTTAGTGCGCCATATGTGATCTTTTATCATTATCACCAATATATTTGTTTGTGTGTGTCAAATACACTTTAGTGTGGTTAATGTTATATTTATTGATTTAATGTACTTTATAAGCATTATTATTGAAAAATATTAGCGTTCTGCACTTTTCCTACACATAAACTATAAGTGTGCCAAATTTTATGCTCCTGCGTCTGCGCAATTTTCGTAGAAAGGGGTCCAAAGTTTTGGCATCACCTATTATTTTAAAGATAATTTCCTGTAAGTGCTGACGTTGAAGAATATAAATACGAGTATTTATTAAACTTAAACTTAAATGTAACGTAACGTATTAAGCTTAAACGTAACGAGGTCATCCCGACTTGAAAATTTTGGTAATTTAGTCTCCTGAAAGTCTTTAACCTCTTGATTGGTTACCTTTTCCTGCTGAAATAACATCAGCTTCCTTGGTCTTGTAACGGCTTGGAGTAGTCACGGGTAGCGTACGCAAGAGGTTTGACATAAAAAAACTTCTAGATATCTCGTCAGATTTTTTTGGAAAATAGAGGTTTTGATACTGAGAGACTGAGACACTGAGAAACAGACACATTTTTCAGATGTAACGGGTTTTTTCGTTGGTCGAGTGGCTAACGTAAACGCCTAACTACACCGACCAACTGCGAGACTCGGGTTCGATTCCCAACGGGGACAGGCATTTTTGTGATGAATATTTAGATGTCTGCGTTTCCGTCTCTGGGTGTCTATTAAATTTATTCTGGTATCTATTTATGTATTTTTATGTATTCGTATCGTTGACTAACACCCATAACACAAGCATACAATTGGTTTACTTTGGGGTTAGATTTAATTTGTGTAACTTGTCCAGGGATATTTACTTAATTATTTATTATATTTATTTACACTTTATTATTTATTAATTGGCGTGACGATATGTATGTATACATATCGTCACGCCAATTCCTTTACACAGTAGGCTGGGAGTTTCGAATGCCAAGTGTTTTTTCTTTGTACTTAAAATTTATATCTAAGAGTGACATATGCTACAATTCGGGTGACATATAGTCAATTTAAAGTATATGCAATATCTGTTTTTATTTACTTTTAATATACATACATATCTTTACGCCAAGTCCAATGCGAGGTTGACAGATAATATCAAGTACCTCACAATTCCCGCGGACCTACCTAACTTCGACTTTCGTTATTTTTTATTAGTATTTCGGAGATTGTTGGAACTACCTTCGAATAACATGTATTAGTTCTGCGGTAAAACTTATTAATAGAAATATCATATTACCACAATATTAGCTAATCCATTTCTGGTTAGCGTGATAAGACACGAGAAACATCATGATGAGAGGTATTTGTGTTAAATCATTTACTCAGGTGTTGGACTGACGAGTCAATTTGTGAAATCTAGGTATTATAGTTTTAATAAGGTTCCGTAGTAAAATTATTATCATTGTTACGTAGATACTAGTGATGTAAAGAATGTAATTTTTAAACATTACAGTAACGCGAATGTTCGGTTTTTGTTCATAAATTTGGCACCAATTGTCTATGGCTTGATAACAGTTTTAATGAGGTGCCTTCCATTTGTACATTGCCGTGTTGATACGAACGAACTTCCTTCCTTCATTCCGCTTCCTTCCGCTCGCACTAGCCTTTTCACAAGTGAATTTTGAGATTAGAGTGTGATTAGCGAATATGAAGAGAATGAAAGTGATAAAAAGTAATTAGAATAATTTGCTTTTGTTTTGTTAACTTACATTGTATTATATATTTTGTCTTATAAGATACAAAGAAAATTTAATTATTTAACTTCATTACCCAAAGTATAGTAAAATGTGTAAATAAATAATACCAAGGCAAATGGTAAAGTAAAGACTGATAACGTGATTTATTACGAGGTTAATTTACTTTTTCTTGTATTAAAAACATAAAAATGAATGGATTTTAGTTTTATCAACGTATCATCATTTTCAATTTGTTTTTTTGGCTGGTTTTCATATTCGCAAAACATTCGCATAAATTTGCGAATGCGAATGCAAATATTCGTTACATCACTAGTAGATACATACGGGTTTTGAGAACTAAGACTCTTTTTTTATGTTAGAGATCAGCGAACAAGTATACCACTTCTCAGAGGGTAAGAGACAATCGTGGCCTACAGGAACCGAAGCTGTTAAAGGTACATCACTGTCCTGACACCAGGATGAAATGCCTATTGTGCAAGTCTGCTGGCTACCCTACCCTTCGGCCGGTACCTACGTGACAAATTCATTACGACGGCAAGAATAGATAAGGCGGTGGATCCCTACCCGGGCAAGTGGCTGGGTAGTACTCTATGACCAATAAACTAGTTAGTAACACGGAATATTTTTGTATGATATTGGAAGGCAAATAAGCAGACGGATTTTCTGATGGAAAGAAATTCACGACGCCTAGAAAGACCACAGGTGGTAATAGTGCGTTGCCGACCAGAGGCCGGGATGTTAGGCCTCGAGCAAAAGTAAGTTTACCGGCTACGTTACCCTCCGAACCGAAACACGTCATGACGTTATGGCGGCAGGAATAGGTAAGGCGGTGGTACCAATCTGGGAAAGTCACTGCGAAACTATACCGCTTAGTAGAATCACAGTGTTAGTAAGCCTATGCTCGCCTTTTACAAGCTGCTTGGTGATAAGACAGGTCTATTCTGCAAAGGAGCCCGGACCAACACGGGGGAAATGGCATGTAGTTTATACACATAGCACTTTTAAAGTTTTGACCAGGTCACAGAGTTTGACTACCGGTGCTTGGTACCACTATTTGTCTGTTGTTGCCGCCATAGCTTTTGTGCTTATCACTGATCTGGAAAATTAAATATCCGGTATACTTTTGCAACACCCAGGAGGGCGTTTTAAATATGATATGTCTGTATGTGTGTGTGTGTGTGTGTGTGTGTGTGTGTATGTTTCTGTCTTTGGCATAATAATTATAAAACCATTGACCGTTGTACCGATTTAAATGCGTTTTTTTTTTGTTTGATAGCCGACGTGTCAAGATGGTTTTTAGAACGTTACGGATAGAATTTGCAAAAGGTTATTAATTTTTTTAAGTTTGTAGTATTTTATTTTGTCAGATTAATTGATGGTAGTTAGGTTTACCTAGTACTGGAATCGCTGCCTTCTTTATAATATTTGTTAAAATGATTGTAGTTCTTCGCAACCCAATCGTAATAATTTGTAACTGAAGACGTTCCAAAGTTACTAAGGAACCCTAAAATGAAGTGGTTTCTTAAGTGTTTACTTAATTATCATTGAGTATCAAATTTCATTACATTCTTTTCTTTAATAATATTTCGTTATCTTTTTAATAATCATTTAAGTTATTTAAATTTATGTTAAATATTAATAAAACCTACAAGCCTAGATTTTAGCCATGTTGATAAAATTGGAAGTAGTTTAGTAGTATTTATTTGGTTTTTATAGTTGATTATTATTTAATTATGTAAAATAATTTTTTTCTCAATTCCGGTCTATATCTTTATACTGCAGTATACATACATTCAAACTCCTATTAAAGATATTCGTACGAGATAAACGCTATTGTGTAACGTAAAATCCCTACTAACATTATAAATGTGTTTGCTTTTGGCTTTATTACCTAATAGTTACTAATCCATTTACACTTCAAAGCAGATAAATCAATTTAAAAAAAATCTTAATATATTATACAAATTACGTGTAACGTTGTTTGTCCACGATGGACTCCTAAACTACTTAACCGATTCCAATCAAATGTGCACCGTGTGCAATTTGATCTAACTTGAAAGATAGGACAGCTTACATCTCAATTTATTAAGGGCAAAGCCGCGGATATCAGCTAGTTTTACTTAAATACAAGTTATGATTACCCCATGTTGGTCTAGGTCCGCTTAGTAGAATAGACCATATGCCTCTCTGCCAGGTAGCTCGTAAAAGCAAGCACTGGTTAAAATATAGGTCTGGACTAACAAGACCACTGGTTATATAGTGCTATGCAGCAACTTATATTAGCAAATTAGAGATCCACTGCCTTATCTATTCCTGTCGTCTTACTGACTTGTTCATGTTCCAACCCAGATGTTAGGGTAGCCTGTAGACTTCCACAAAGGTCTGGCATCCTGTCTGTTGGACAGCAACGCACCTGTAACATCTTTAGTTTCCACAGTTATTTCTTAGTTTATCAGAAGAGCCAAGTAAAATAAAAAAAAAAACTAAAAAGAAATATTTTATTTTTGACATACTTGGATAAATTTAATATATACGAGCAGTATACATATTTGTTATCATATGTCCATCCTTATACTTAGTCATTGAAATCTGACATTTTTTATGAAAATTTTAATTTTAACATTATACTATTAACCGACATTTTTTATTTTACACTTTAATTTTAATTTCGATATTATTACTTATTTATTATAATTTTATTGCCGAATAAATTTTGCATTTCTTACTTTTTTAATTTGTATTCCCTGTTTTTAGGGAAAAACCATAACCTGGTGTAACTCATCTATTTTTTTTTAACTACCTGCATGGTTTGTTTATATTATTGTCATACATTAGGATGCTGTTGAGACAGGATTTGTTAATGTATTTGTTATGTGTTTGTTTTTTGCAATGTTTGATGTAAGGTGTTTTTAAAGGTTGTAATAATTCTTTAACTACCGTATATGCTTGTAAAGAATTATTTTAATGTATTTTTACTGTTGACGTATTTTAAGTGTAACGAATGTACCTACGAAATAAAGACGACGAATTGAATTGAATTGAAAATTGAATTTAAATGCTTATAATCTAAGTGCAATAAAACTGAAAAAAACTTACCTATTCTTCATTTACACGTCTCGATTTGATTATTCTCTTTTCTATAGATAATTAATCCAAGAACCCTAAATTTTATCCAATTAAAGCGTTTCATGTGAAATGTTACCAAAGACAAGTCAGTATGGCTCGCACTGCTAAAAACTAATTAGATATCACGTAGAGTCACGCTTCTAACTCTACACGCTCTAACTCTACCAACCTTAGCCTCATAAACTTTACACCTCTTAGTCTAAGATCCGAAGTTAGGTCAATCTACACCGAGCTTATAATAGGATGAAATCGATCTTATAGTAAATATAACAGAAATCATATTAAAAATGGGTTGCCTAAAAAAAATCCTGGACATTTTTTAATATTTTTTTAAAATGTTTTTTATTAATTAATTCATAAAATATTATGATTTTATCCCGACGTAAAGTAGGTATAAGACGAAGTTGTAAAATTTGGGTTGCCTATTATTTATCTGGATTGCCAGGTATAAACATATGATTGCTGATGCTAGTTAGTTTCACGGGATCGGAAAGTAAAAAAATATATCAACTTATGTGCAGTTTCATTACAATTTATGTTGATAAAGGGTTGCCTAAATAAAAAAATTGGAAACATGTTAAACATTTATTTTAATAATTAAAAATATTCGATCCAGGATTTGTTTAGTCCACCCACTTTTAATGTAATCGCTAATATACTTACTTGACTATAAAATATATTTTATTCAATTATCAACTCGGTATAAGTCAATGTAGGTTCGGATCTTCTACTATTAGTCAAAATATACGGCTTGGCTATTTCGCTACTGTCAAATGGGTGGTGGTGAAAATATACTGATTGTTCTTTAATTGTTCGTTAAGCTTAAAGTTAAGTTAAGTGTCCTTACCATGAGTTGAGCTGTTTAAAGTTTTCATACACAAAATTTACGTAGACGCTAGCGAGTACATTAAAATCGACAAGCATCCAACTCATGGTAGGGGCTCAGTAGTTGTTGTAGTAACAAAATGGCCTGGCCATTTTAGTAAATAAATAATAAATATTCCTGGATAAGTTACACATATTGAATCTAACCCCAAAGTAAGCAAATTATATTGCTTGAGTTATGGATGTTAGTCACCGATTCATATATATAGAAATATTTAAATAGATAAACGTTCATCACATAAATACCTGCTCCCGTAGGGAATCAAAGCCTAGCCTAGCCGGTTGACAGGTGAAGTAAGGCGTGTAAATAGCTAATTGACCATCCAGACAGTCAATATTCTACCATGTAAAGTTTACAAGGATAGAGCTAGTAGAGTTAGAGCATGTAGCTCTCTTGTGCTTATTCATATACATTTAATAATTTAATTTAGTCATTACCACTATATTATAAAAAACTCCCACGGCCGCGTCTGTCTGTCTGTCTGTCCTCGATAAACTCAGAAACAACTGAACGGATTTTAATACGGCTTAAATATGGTAGAGTGATTCCAGGGAAAGATAAAGATTTAGCTATCACTAGTTAGAGTTTTGTGTAAATTTGTTAAAACATGACGATATTTGTCTAACATATCGAAAAAAAGGAAATGTCCATCGGGAGCTATCACCGAAAATGTTGCCAAAATGCTTAGACCTAACACAAAACAATGTGAAAATTGTGCCCTTTTTGTAAACAAAGCAGTCTACGATTTGGTCCATTTTTTAAGGTTATCTTAATATATCCATTTTATGTAAAAAAAAAGAAAGAATTAAAATTTTGAAAAAAATTACATCAATTTTATTTTATTTGTTACAGTATTTTGGGACACTATATATCCTTAAAATTATACTAATAAATGTCCCTAAAATATATTATTGCTACTATGGAACCTTTAATGAGCGACTTCTACACGCAATCGGACATTTTATTTTTTTAAGTAATTTCAGGTGAATCTTGTAAATATTCTGCAAAATAGCCTAATGGACAGCACTAGTGAGGCAATCCAGCAAACAGATTAGGGTTCTCAAACTTTTAAGATTACGGAACAACCACTAAAAATATTTCATTTAATGGAACCCTATATCGAATTACCAATCAAAAACGTCGTAAGTTAATGACTGAATATAAACTTTTATTAGAAATATATTAAAATTGACACATTTCAATTGTAAATTTAAGTTTTAATTTGAATAATTATTTTTTACTGCTTTGTTAATAATTGCTTTATTCGGCACTGAACGCGGATTCTTAATAACTTCCTTATTTTCTTTTCTAAAAATGAACAATTTTGGAAAACCCTGATAACTTTTTTTTACTTAAGGTCCCTTGGTGCAGCAAAACCCACATCAGAAGGTGCACCTATCAAGAACTACGATTCCATTATAACCCCTACATTGCGGGAAACCCATCATAGGAATCGCTGTACTACATTACTAGCAAACTTGTGACTAGCGAATGAGTTGCCAAATCTCTACTCCGAAAAAAATTCGTACTAGAATATTTGCAGTTTTTTGAAGGGAAAACTTCTTTAGCACTTTGTGCAATTTTTGTTTTGGTCAAAAAATGTGAGCCTCGTGTCAGGTTACCTATGCTGATCGAAAATTCGTAAGACCGGAGAGAGAGTAAAACCATTATATGTGCCCATGTGTATTTTGTAATGCAGGACCATATATCTTCAAGCTAACTTATGTAATGTTTTTTTTGACATCTAACAAAATCCATTAAATGAATATTGTATATTACTTCATAAATGGTAGTACTTTTACACTGATAATTGAAATAATTCGTGCCAAAATATTTCATACCAATTTTAAAATATCAAAAACGCTCAATGTTAATATTCAAGTTCTGAACACAAGAACTTCTGCATACAATTCAGGAGTGTAACTCTTTTTTTTCAAATGTCACAGTTCACAGCCAATGTTATAAATAAATCAAAAGACAATGAAACATTTGAGTACAAGTCCAAGGATCTAAGCGTTACAGCACGCTTCAGTTAATCTATTTATGTCTAGTTATTTCTGATCGGTCACAACGAGCCGCGCTTGTCTGTGTCTAAGTGCAATTTATTTGCGGCGGGTCATCGATCAAAATCTAATTAGTAGATTAAGGGGACACTTGTATAGAAACGTTGTGTTAATTTAATATGCATTTTAAACTTGTTTTATTGTTACGGCAAATCGCCTAAACCGATTCCATTGAACTTAAGAACTTACATGGAAAAAGTACAAACACCGAAAATATTTTTATCTTAATATCTCAACGGATTTTCGTGGGATAGTTGAATTACTTTAAAGCTCGAATGAAGACATAGGCAACAAATAGTATAAAAAAGATAACATAATCTTGCTACTTAATTAACTTGAAGATTTTGACGCTATGTTTGTAGTATAGTTATCATTATTTTTACCACAATTCATATTCAAACAAATTTTAAAAAACCAAACTCCTGTCACTATATACCTAATCAGTCTAGGTTACTGAGTTGCGTTTCGGTTTGAAGGGCAAATTAGTCAGTAAACTAACTTACTTCTGCCATTAACAAAACAACAAGTATTAAATTCAATACGCTTTGTATTGTTTGATAGGAGGTATCTTATTTATCATGCAGTATTTTATTGTTATTGTATTTTAATAAGGACTGTACAGGTGCTTTAAGGTATCTTGAAGTTGTTACAATTTTGTATTCAGTTATTTCACTTCAAAAAATTACAATTGTAAGTACAAAAGTGTTTAAAAAAAATACTACTATTTTACTGTTTAATATGCTTCCTTTGTTGAATGTGTATTTGATCCAACTATACAACTGGACGTTTGAGACAAGTCCAAGGATCTAAGCGTCACAGCACGCGTCAGTTAATCTATTTGCGTCTAGTTATTTCTGATCTGTCACAACGAGCCACGCTTGTCTGTGTCTAAGTGCAATTCATTAGATTAAGCGTATACGTGAGTAGAAACGCGGCATCACTCAATTTCATTTTGTTCGTAAAAACGCATAGAAATTAGAAGAGTCAAATTGCACTTTTCGATGAAAAAGAGTGTATAAGATTGAAAACTCTGCCTATACTTCTTAAGATTATATATTTAAAACTCAATGTACTTATACGTTAGGTTAGCACTAATGTTCTACATACATAAAAATAATATTAATTTCAAAAAAAATTATAGCATAAATATCCTAGCATACAAATTACAAATCTAGTTTGGGCATTGATTTTGTTTGACACCTAATCTAGTTGAAAATGTTGAACTATGCAAGTGATTAGATTCAAGCTCGTTATCTTGAGTTTATGTGGAAATTACATATTCGAATTAAAGGTTAGGCAAGGGTTGTTACACACGAGTGAGTACGTTTACTCACTCATAAACTTAATTAAACCTTACAAAACTTTTTAAGATAGTATGCGTTGCACGCAGCTATGCTTGTGGTCAAATTAGCTTAGAGTTTTTTATGGTATTGGAAGGCAAACAAGCAGACGAATTTCATGATTGTAAGAAATTCACGTAATCTAGAGAAACCAATAGTGGTAATGATGCGTTGCCAACCAAAATTAGTATACCGGCTACCTCATCTTCCCAACCAATCGGAACACGTCAGCGGCAAGCATTGACGTTATGGCGGCAGGAACAGATATGGCGGTGGTACCAATGATCACCGTGGCCTATGCTCGCCGTTTACGAGCTGCCTAGCAAGAAGGCAGATGGTCTATTCTGCAAAAATCCTATTCAGAAAAAAAATACTTTTAAGTCTGACGTGTTTGTGTGTGTATATTGGCCCGTATGTGGATTCATATCGTTTGAACGGAAGAACTGATTTCCATGCGTAGCTTTTGTTTGAAAGCTGACGTGATCGAAATAGTTCTTAGCTTACTGTACATGTAGGTTTTTAGGCAGTTATTTTTTTTTAATTTTGGTGTTACATAAACGATAGAACAGCGGACAACCACACAGGCCATCTAAAAGTAAAAGATTGCTTACAGAGGCAATGATAGGAGTTTTGGCGCCATCGTGAATGAAGATGGTCGTAATTTTTTCATAGTTATTGAATTTCGTGTTTATATATTGAGTGAAATTAGTTAATTTAGATGGGAATTAGATTAATTTTGTTCAGTGAAAGTGCACAAATGAAGTATTCATGAAGAAATTAGTGTATCGTGTATTTCCTCGCTGCCGCCAAATCTCAATAGACGAGCTTGAGTAACAAAGCCACCGTTTTACTCAAGACCCAGACATTACTTACTGACGACTTACAACTGATGACTAATTATAATTGATTAAAAGTTATATAAAATTTGATGCAAATTTCTACTTGACTAATGGCAAAATACTAACGTGAAGGCCAATACCTAAAGAAAGAAAGAAAAGAAAGAGGCAATGATATCCTGTGGTAAGAATGTATTGTGCAATCAGTGCCCGGGTTCAAACACTGTGTCGGGCAATGAAAGAATTTTAAATGTGTATTTTTAATTTTCTAATAGAAAATAACGTCACCCGGGACTGGTTATGAGCCCAATTGGCGATTACATGTATGATAGTGGGACTAGTCTTCTTCGGCTACTCGTGGATACTGTTTATGCCTATGCCTACCTCTTCAGGGATTTTGACTTGAAGATATCATGATTCAAGGCACACAATAACATCTCTGGTGTATATAAAGTATGTATATTTATCATCAGGGAAATTTGTCTGCTTGTTTCCTTACGTAAGATAAATGTATGTGTGTTTCTGTGTGTTAATATTTTATTAATATTACAGAACGGTGACAAAAATAGACACCATTTGCATTATTGGTGTGTCGCTGACCAGCGCCGAGTTTTAGGCCTTATGTGCAAGTCTATCGGGTATTCCACCCTCCGGACGTGACAGTGTTATATGATGTAAGGAATAGGTAAGGTAGTGGGATTTCTACCATATTGCTGCACAGTACTCAACCAATGTTCCTATGGGTAATGTTCAATTTATCCTCTTCCGAGCTGCTAGGTAGTCCTGCAGATAGTCTATTCTACACAGTAATTTAATCCAGAGATAAAATATCCTATATGAAATATACATCTTCCTTTTATACTTTTTTATCGCCTCCGTGGTCTAGTGGTTTGGAGTCGGACTTGACTTCTTGACGTCCAGGGTTGAAACCCAGGGTCGGGCAACTTAAAGACTACAAAATTATGTATTTCCAATTTTCTAATAAAAATAACGTTGTGCGGGATTGGATATGTGCCCGGTTGGCGATAGGCTTGTCACCCATTACATTGTAGGATTTAGTGTCTTCGGCTAGTCGTTGGTGCCCTGGTTGTTGTTGGTGGTGCTTACTCTTCGGGGATATGAGTGTGAAAATTATTTTATTTTTACAAAAAAGTAAAATCAGCATATTATTCTGTATAAAAACAGAAACATTCTTAATTTTCCAATGGCTTGAAAAAAAAAGCATCTTCTCGCCCATATCCCCGAAGAGTTAGTTAGGCAGAGGCACAACCAAGGCACCCACGACTAGCCGAAGACACTAAGTCCCACAATGTGATAGGTGGCAAGCCTATTGGCAACCGGGCACATATCCAATCCCGAACAACATTTATTTTATTAAAAAATCGGAAATACCAAATTTTCTTTTTTTATTGCCCGACCCGGGATTCGAACCCGGGTCCTCATGCAGTCAAGTCCAACACCTGAATCACTAGACCATAGAGGCAACTAGAGGCTTGAAACTCCACAATATAAGATTTAAAACGATTAGTTGCGGAAGGAGACACCAATTTTCGCATACACGAATGAGATATAGACTAAACATTATTCTTCATATTTTCACTTCGCATTATAAATGATTTTCTCATTAGTTCAAGTGTTATGACTCTCCTGTCAAACAAAATCGACAGTTATATAAACAAATCGTTTCCGAACTCGAATGGATGTTGATGGCTGCGATTAATATCCATTCTGATTCAGAGAAACCCTCGCGAATCATCCATCAGTTTCGTATCAATGTTAAGTGTTAAACATAATTCGATATTAATCTGAATGTTACGGTAACTGTTACAAAGCGATTTATTGTTTCTTTTGTATTATTTTGGTGGATGTTTTTAACAAAAGTGGAATCTCTATAAATGGAATAATAAAACTAGCAGTTTCTAGCACTTATTGAGGTTTTTGTTTCCCAGATTCTTAAAAAAAATATTTCATTTCTTGTTTATTATTGTTAGAAGGTTCCTATAATAATGATAATAAAGTCAATTTTATTTTCTTCATAACATTACAAAATTAATAAAAAATGTTTTAACAGTTAAATATTATTGTAAATTATTTTAAAAATAAAGTTTCTTGTACTATACTCACACACATACACATACACATACATATATATGTATCAAAATTATTTGGGATCATTAAATAGACCTCCAACTTTTTCCGCTCCTGTGTATTTTCTGCCATATTTATCCAGTTTTTCAAAGCCAAAAATTCATCTTACCATATTTCTATTGGCTCCCCTTGCCCATTTTTCTAATGGTCCAGTCGATGTGGTTATCTTTTTCGTCCATTTTTCTTTAGTTATTAAAGCGAGATGCCCTGCCCATTTCCATTACAGTTTCATACAATGTTGTAGAGCATACATATATTACTTTCGTTTATTTTTTATTATCTGTAGCTTTTCTCTTTATCTTCTTTTT
>NJDC01058130.1:74215-117801 GCA_002245475.1 Calephelis virginiensis | reverse complement strand
TCACTTCTTATTTGTCAGCGGAACTGTGCGGACGTGTGTTCAGACCGTATTAATTGTATACGAAACGCTGAGAAAGTATTGTGGTTTGACCAAGCTAGGTTATTATAATAATTATTGATGATGTCGGAGCCAAAATGGACCAATAATGAAACATTTAAATTTATAGAACTCTACCATAAGGAGCCTACTATTTGAAATCCTAAAAATAAGTGCCATAAAGATAAAAATGCGGTAAGTACTTCGCTATAAATTAAGTAGATATTTTTCGTTTTTTATTAAGTTAATCGGCAATTTCAAATTTGATTTAAAGGTAATCGCAAGTAAATTAATTTTATCATTCTCTTTTTGATTGATAGGATTTAGGTATATGTAGACAAGGGCGTTGCCAATAGGGGTACCTGCCTGTTTAGGGGACTAGAGATTTTAAAAATGTGTCTTTAGCATAAACAGCCTCATGTCTTGAACTTCACTTGCTTGATCGATTATTTAGTACTTTTACTACTGCTACTATTTAAGCGGGAAATGAAAGGCAAGTCAAAAAGTTGAGAGCATGAAGCTTTCGACCTAACCTACAATTAAAATTTTTATCAATCTCCGTATAAACTTGCCCTAGGTCATCGGCTGGTGACGCTCATATATGTAGATATGTCATAATGTGAGCTAGGTAATGGGGAAAATCAAGTTAATAAATAGTAACTAGTTTAGTTTAGGTATTTTTCAGGGTTCGGAAAACCTCTAGTGGGTACCTTGGTAATTTTGTGTCAAAGTGTTTCTAAAAAATCGGTTCATCGTTTCAGAGGAGTATGGTACTCCTCTGAAACGATGAACCGATTTTGATAAAAACTTTAAATACCTACACACTTGATACCTAGGTCTGAGAAGTGAGAATAAGTTGTTAAAAAGTATCTTTACGCCCATATCTCCAAAAAGGTAGGCAGAGGCACAAGCAGGGCACCCATGACTAGCCGAAGACACTAAGTCCTACAATGTGATAGATGGCAAGCCTATCGCCAACCGGGCACATATCCAATCCCGAGCAACGTTTTTTTTCATTAGAAAATTGGAAAAACCCATTTTTCTTATTGTTGCCTGACCTGGGATTCGAACCCGGGACCTCATGCAGTCAAGTCCAACAACTGAACCGCTAGACCACAAAGGCGAATAAGTTATCTATATTTTTCCCTTATCACTAAGGGTGGCTCAATCCAATTCATTTATTTCTTTCTATTAAAATAATATCTAAAAAGTATTTTCACGCCCATATCCCCGAAGAGGTAGGCAGAGGTACAACCAGGGCACCCACGGTTAGCCGTAGATACTAAGTCCCACAATGTGATAGGTGGCAAGCCTATCGCCAATCGGGCACATATCCTATCCCAAGCAACATTTTTTTTAGTAGAAAATTGGTAAAACCCAATTTTATTTTAGTTGCCCGACCCGGGATTCGAACCCAGGACTTCATGCAATCAAGTCCAATAACTTAACCGCTAGACCACAGAAACTAAATTAATCAAAATGGTAAAACAATATTTGCCGGGTTACTTAGTTTTTATATATTATGTATTATACTAGCATACCTATAGCAATATTGTTTCGTGCATTGGAAAGCAATATAAACATTCCTATCTATTGGCTGTTTGTTAAGTACAGTAGTTAACTTCGGTTCTTATTATTAGGAAGCATAGTGGCTTGATTTCGACTTTCGATTAAGACAGGCGTTAAGTGGCTAATACAGAGATGTGTGTCTATATTCGATAGCCTTCTTGGGAACTAAATCTATTGACAACGCAGGGACGTGATGACCCCATCACTTTCTAATTTTCTGGATTATTCCAATCTCCAGTATAGGAATCCCTAATTAGTCTTTACTAAATGTTAGATTGATGTGCAGTAGCTCGTTGGGATAAGTACCAAACCAACACCTATTCCGTAGCTGCCGCTATAACGTCAGTGTTCATTATTAACATATTCCGTGTTGAAGGAAACCATGTTCGTCGCTTTAATGTTTCGTGTTGAGAAGCTTCCGGAAGCCTGTAGACTTGCAAGCATGATTTAAGAACCGATATAACAATTCTACAGTCTATTAATAAACAAAGTAGTCCAAGGCTTACGTTGAAATTATAGACTGTATCACAGTAAAGACTGGCAGTAGAGATATAGACTAATGTTTATTATTAAGAGGCATTTAATGCATACATGGCATGTTAGCAGAGCGGCCTGCTAGGTAGCTATCTACATAGCTCTGTGAGTAATGTTGTTCTGTGCTACATAGGTACCTACTTTGAAATCAATAAATCATATTAACTGCGAAAATTTGTCACTTAGAGGGCTTTTTTATCAAAAATCAACCCGTAAAGATAAGGCATAATGGACGAAGATTTTGTACAAAAATCTATTCTAAGCTGACGAAAACGCGGGTAAGCAGTTAGTGAATGTAGGATAAGTTCGTCTGTTTGCGCCCATCGTCCAGTTCGCGTCCATTTCACGAACACCGTTTAAAAACCCCTTAAAAATAAGTGTACTAACAAACTAGGGAAATGAAAAGTCGTTTCTGCCTTTTAAACAATAGGTATAGTAGAAACACCGGTTACAACCGTTTGCCAGAATTTCGTTTGGCATAATTTCATCTGCTATAATGGTCAACAGGCATAATATTATTTCTCATAATTTCATATGTCATACTCATTGTTTATTATACTAGTCACGTGCTAGAAACTATGTTTCCTATAAAGTCAATTTCAATAATATCATTTGCTAGCATGATTGTTATTATCCGTATTATCACAACTCATAACATCATTTAATAAAAATAACGTCTAGAAAAAGAACATAAATTCGTTATATACTAAATGCTAATATTAATACTAAATGCTATATGGTTTCGGAGGAAGCGACTTTGATCGTATAAAGAGGTACTATATAACTTAGTATTAGAAATAAAGATAACTCTTATATGTAAGCCATAACATCATTTACCATAAAAATAACTTCTAGAAAAAGAATATAAATTCGTTTTATACTAAATGATCAATACTTGTTACTGGTTTAGGTATGGTTTGTTTCGGTTAGGTTAGGTTAGAACATGAAAGACAACGCACGAGCCGAGCGAGCGAAGCGAGCGTGCCGCGGTAGCGGCCGGCGAAGTGGCAGAAAGCTAATCGCTTTTTAGAAAAAAGGCGTTAGGTTAAATTTGAACGGAAGCGACTTTGATCGTAGCAAGAGGTACTAGATAAATAGGTATTAGAAATAAAGACAACTATAATATGTAATCGTACTGTGATATATTTATTAAAATTTACATTTTTCGTAATGCAAATACAAATTTTTGTAAGGTATTTAAATATTCTGTTGAATAATATTATTGCAATTAATAAAATGGATAACAAATAAATAAATACGTATGGCACTTGTATCACTATGGAAACTAATTTTAGGGCGAATAAGACTATGTCATAAGTATATTATGGTTAACAAAACATTCGGGCAAATAAAAATTCGGGCAAATGAAATTCTGACATTTGAATATATGACATATAATCTTCGGGAAAACAATAGACAAACTAGAAACACACATACACAGACAAAAGAACCGCGAGCATACATTTTCCTGTTTAAAAAAATTATTAGTCTTAGCTATACAAAAAAGTTGAGCAAATATTTATAATTTTATTAAAAAATTAGTGAACGGCCGCGCGTTTCATACGTAACTTTTTAATGTTTTAAGTTTAATTAAAGATTTTATTTGATACTAAGTAGGTCTTGAAAAAAAATCATAAAAATAATGATAATTTTAATTGATATTTGTATTTTTAACAGACAAAATGAGGTGAACGCGAATGGGCATACCAATTTAGAATCGTCTAGTTTGCGTCCACGGTGGATGCGAACTTATCTTATTACTAGCTGCTATATGCGGCTTCGCCCGCGTTTTCACAGAAACCCGGTGTGCGATTGGGATTAAAAATAGCCTATATGTTAATCCAGGTCACAATCTATCTGTCTTCCAAATTTCAGACAAATCCGTTCAGCCATTCGAGCGTGAAAGAGTAACAAACATCCATACATCCATACTTACAAACTTTCGCATTTATAATATTAATAGGATCTCTAACTTGATCCTTTATTTTAATATAAAGAAACATATTACAAGAATTTGATTTGAATTTATTAAAATTACCATTTTGCGTCCAAACTAGATTTAGTACATTTTAATGTTTTGCCTCAAACCTGTAAACACCACTAAGTGGACGAGAACTAGCTGAACGACCCTATAGGTATATTGATTGACAGTGAAGTATAGATATATTATGTTATGGTAGGCCTCGTTGGCCAATACAATTATCTAGAAGATTTAATAAATTTATGTGTTATGTAGGATGATTCTCATTAACTTCTATATGCATGTAAGCGATGCATGGACACGAATTGCCGTTGCGATGTCTATCCCTGTCAAGGAAATCAAAAAGAAAAAAGAAACCCTTATAGCGGCTTTTCGTTTCAATCACAAAAAAGTCCTAGCTTCTATAAAATCAGGCGCTGGACGAGAAGATATATTCAAGCCCATATGGATTTTTTATGATGTACTGGCTGCTTTTATGGGTGATATTTACGAATCCAAAAGTATTATAACAACAGAGGTAAATTAATTACGAATACCATACTTAATTTATGAAATTTTATTCTAAACGTAATTACTTAAAAAAATAATTATAAAAAAGGGTTTTAGACGTTCGCTTTGTGTCTACACATTTAAAATAATTCATAAAATCCAACCGGGTTTGTAGGGCGTTATTTGTAGCTCTACGTGGTACTGACTGAAGGGGTAATATACCACTGTTCCCATTATTCAGTCCAGTTCTCCAAGAACCTGGTCGCACTAACTCACCATTTATAAATGTACCCACGAATCCGGGTGGATTGTAAGTTGTTCTACATTCTTTACTATTTCTTAAAAAGTTGTGCAACAGAACACAAGTCATTGTAATAATAGAAACTTTAACAGGACACAATGGTTGTAGGTAAGATACGAAACTTGGAAGCCAAAATGCCGAAGGCATTTTTTACTACAACCCGGGAGCTGGATAGTTTTTAATTAAATATTCGTTCAGGCGTGCCTAACGCATAATATCCAGAAAAGGGCTTCCTAACATGAGTACTCAAAGCAAACGCCCCATCTCCTATGAAAACATACGGCGCAATAATGTCGGTATTTGGTAGTGAGTGAGGTTGTGGTAAATTCAGACTTTCCGTACAATTTTTCCCATAATATGCTGTTGCTAAATACTCCATCATCACTAATTCGTCCCTTGGAACCTATATGTGCAAACATGAAGCAATAATCCACTAAGGCTAAAAGGACAATACTAAATGTTCTTTTATAATTATAGTAATCTGATGCACTGTGAAATGATGCCTGAATACTGATATGCGTTCCGTCAAGCACACCTAGGCAATGGGGGAATGGGAACTTCTCTTCCTTACTGAGCCATTCATTTTCAGTGCTTGGAAGCTGAAAAATAAAAAAAAATGTTAATTAACATAAAACCAATGATAAAAAACATATCTATAGAAACATTTATTTTTGTTACAGGAATCGCTGGTAGGAAATGAAGATCCTTGCAAGGAGGAAACGGAGGTGAAACCTAATATTCAAAGCCCGGTGCATATTCCCATTCAAAAACGGCGTAGCCAAAAGCCCATAGAGCTGGATGAAACCAAGGCTCATATGAACTTGGCTCTTAACGCTCTAAATAGTGCCCTAAATGAAAAGAAAAAAAAATACCTGAAGATGAATGCGACCTGTATGGAAGGCTTTTATCCCATAAACTAAGAACATACTCAACACTTCAGAGACAAGAAATCATGTATGAAATCGATGGCATGCTTTTAAAAAAGCGAAAGCGCAGTGTTTTGGTGATTTCGGGTTCACCATCACAAATAATTCTTTCCCGGCCACCAATTTCAAAAACAATACGTTCCCGCCCCAGTTTTGCAAATATTAGTCATTATTCAAGTCATACATCGGCAAACACACCTTCAAAATTATTCACAATACACAAAGCACCATTTTCCCAACCAATACAAACTGCCTCGGAAGCAACCATGTTTGATATGCAAGCTCAAGATATATGTATTTGACCAAACCAGTCATGAAGGAAAACTGTTTGACTCTAAATATATTATAAGCTAGTTAAGATTTTTTAAACATTTAACTATGTAGATATTTTAATATAATTTTAAATTAAATTTAGTTTTTACATAAATCTGAATGCACCCTTGAATTGTAGTATAGGTCAATTAATTATTTTTTGAAAATGTCAATGTCAATTGAAGACTCAATATAAAATATATTTTTACGAAAATCCTACTAATATTCATATACATATAAATGCTAAAGTTTGTTAGCGTGGATGCATGTATGTTACTCTTTCACGCATAAACTACCGAACGGATTTTAATGAAACTTTACAGGGATAAGTTTATACATATGAGTAAAATGTATGCTACAATTTGTAAAAAAATATATTTTTGACACGCAGGCGAAGCCGTAAGTGGATGCTAGTCTGTTATAATACACCGTTTAACTCAAAATTTTAGGTTCGATGAATTGAAGTAATTTATTAGGTACTTATATGTAATATTTAAATATAGTCAAAGACATGTCCTATACAAGAATATTTAAGTCCCCCAAAAACCGAAATCTTATAAATAATTTAATTATTAGTTACTATGTTACTTCCTATTAGTTTCGAAAGCATGTTATAAGTTCAATAATTATCAATTGTTACCTACTAAAACAAAGGTTTATTTCACAAAAACAAAATTAGGTAATGCGGCAATACTTAAAACATAACATTTTATTACACATTTATTTACTTTAAATAAATATTCTAATATAGAAGAAAAACAGTTAAAAAAATTCGATTAAGAGACAAACTGTGGTCTAACGTTTCAGTTGTTGGACTTGACTGCATGAGGTCCCGAGTTCAAATCCCAGGTCGGGCAACAAAAAGAAAATTTGGTTTTTCCAATTTTCTAATAAAAAAATAACGTTCCACGGGATTGGATATGTACCCGGTGGGCGATGGGCTTGCCACCTATCACATTGTGAGATTTAGTGTATTCGGTTAGTCGTGGGTACCCTGGTTGCGCCCCTGCCTACCTCTTTGGGGATATGGGCGTGAAGATACTTTATTTTACATAATGTATTGTTTAAAAATTTAGAAGTGGGCAGGTCGAGGCAGATCTCTTTTGGTTACAATTTAGCCTTATTTTTACTATAAGTAATTATCTCAACCTAAGAGAAAGACTGAAAAACTATCAAAGTTTGACTAATTAATGTTTAGACTAAGTTTTTACAGGAAAATGTATACCTAATTGAAAAGTAATTGCAAACACAATAATCTTGTATTATTTTTGGTTGAACAATCAAAATAATTTATCTTACCTTAATATTAACATTTTTACTAACATTTTTTTAGTAAAATTTATCATTAACGTTTTTATTAATCATCGGATACCTTAACCGGTTCTTGTTTACAGTTGATAACGTAAATTGTGCAGCAACTTGTCTGGATAGGTATCCAAAGCTTACATGTTCCTGCTTCCATAATGAGACTGTTGTGTTCTGATCCGCAGAAAAGATTAACCGGTACTTTTGCACCATATTACTAGCATCCCGGACATTGCACATCGACATACCTGTAACACCTGCGCTCTCTGTAGGCCACGGTTGTTTTCTACCATCAGTTGAGTCTTGTACTTGTTCGCTGTCTAATCACATGAAGAAAAAGAACTTTTTTTACTATAAAAGAATAAACGCAATAGGTTCGTTATTTGTCGAGAAACCAATAACAAACCTTTCTTGATTACTCTTTTTCATTATGATCCGACTTGTGGTTTTTGAGTTATTTATACTTAACAATGCATAAATGTTTCCCTTTGTTGACGAAAACTACTAGTGGGATGTTGATAAAATTGATCTGCCATCATCCAGGTATCATTAGCTGTCTGTCAAAAAAGAGTTGTCAATCAAAATCGCGAATCAATATTTACAGCTTTACTGAGCTTAAATTATGTTTTTGAATTTTTATTTACTATCTGAAGCACCTATTTCATAACGATTTTGTATTTCAGAAACTAGGACAAGATGATCATTTAGAAAATGTCTCCAATGCCACGATATAGCATTTACACACTTTATTAAACATTTGTTTTATTTACTTACTCTGATCAAACTCTTTAAAACCACATTTAGAGCTTTGCATACTTCAATTACTATTTTAGATATAATTTGACAAGATACTTTGGACGTATAATGCAAACTTTTGTAGCTATCTCCTAGTCCTAGTCCTAGTCGCTAGGTATCTTAATGTGATTGCAAGTCTTATTTTCACGGGTATCGGATCTCTCCCATAAGTATCTTGTTTTGAAACCAGTGGAGATATCTTTTGTACTAGATATTCAAAATCGGTAATAGACATACGAACAAAGTTGTCAAATTCCCCAGATGGCTCAACAAGAAGCTCTGCGAGATGATTATCCATACTTTGTCTGAAAAAGGAATACAGAATCATAAGTATTTTTTTTGTTTTAAAACAATCTCCGAAATAACGTGGGGATTAATGCAGAATATTTATTTACAGATTATGTTTTTATAGAAAACAATAACAGAAATAATAATAGTAAATACAATCAACATAAAACACATATAATATGGATCAATTTTACTAATTATTTTTTTGTTATGTTATTTATTTTATGGAGAAGACTATTAAAAAAAATATCTTCAGTCTCACATCACCGAAGTGGAAAGCAGTGACACAACCATGGCACCTAAGCCATCAAGCCGAATCTGGCCTAAGATATCAAGTCACAATGCGACAGGTGGCAATCCTGGGCACACATTATTTTTTATTAGATAATTGGAAATATGGAATTTCAGTTTTTATTTTGTTGTCCGACCCGGGGTTCGAACTCGGTACCTTAGGAAGTTAAGTCCGACACCAGATCGATAGACCACAGAGGCGTGTTTTTTATACATTTTAGTAATCAAATTTCCCGTTTATTTTTTTTTTATTTATTTAAATATAAATAGTAAACAAATAATAAAAAAATATAGTCGCCTCTGTGGTCTAGCGGTTCAGGTGTTGGACTTGACTGCATGAGGTCCCGGGTTCGAATCCAGAGTCGGGCAATAAAAAGAAATTTGGTTTATCCAATATCCTAATACAAAAATGTAGCGCGGGATTAGATAAGTGCCCGTTTGGCGATAGCCTTGCCACCTATCTCATTGTGGGACTAAGTGTCTTCGGCTAGTCGTGGGTGCCCTGGTTGTGCCTCTGCCTACCTCTTCGGGGACATGGGTGTGAAGATACTAAAAAAAATATTGTATTAAATTGATCAGTCCTTGGTTCTCCTTTCCAAATCTCATAACCTCTTGCTAAGGAGTATTTATATTCCTTGCTCATAACTACAATATATATTTTTGGCACTAACAAAAATAAACTAATGAAACGCCTACCAAATATAATTTTTATAAAGCTATTCATGAAATATACAAAAATTGAACCGACTATAAAAATACAACGAAACAACGAACTGAAAAATAAATATCTCTGGATAAATCACGCAAATTGATTTAGCCTTAAAATAAGCAAATTATTAACAATCTTATATTATTATTGTTATTAATTTGCTTGCGTCACGCGTCATCGATACTGATACATGGAAACATCAAAAGGTATATCTAGAAAATTGGAATGGAATGAGTATACATTTCAATATATTATTGTAGTTAACTTTAATAATTTACTTTGTTGTATTTCTATTTATAGTCAGCATGTGACCTTCTTTGCCGCCATTTCTTTTTTACAACTCTTTTACAGTGAACGTTATTATAATGGATATAAGCACTACACAAATAAATTGAGGAAGCTGCAACTGTTTCGACGTCCATCTCTGTCGGATGACAACTTACAAATGCGGATACGTCCGATCGTGTGGACGGTAGCACAGTTATGGAGGCGATCATCGCACATTCTATCACGGGCCATCATGGCCCATTGTGAAGAGGCAGCGTGATAAAATGTGCGATGATCGCCTCTATGATTGCGCTACTGTCTACACAATCGAGCATTACTCATTTGTGAATTGGCATTAAGCACAGATTGTATAAGGCTAAATAGTGCGTCACTTTAGCGCAACTTTCATATAAAAAATTAAAAAAATAAGTTTGCTATGTTTTTAATTCGCCCAAATCATATGACACAAGTTGCCTTATACCTAAATGCCTTTAGACTTACTTTTAAATTATACGGGTTATATTTTTTCTAGTAAACTTTATACAAATTCGGGTTTGCTATGTATCTATGGAAGTGCCGCCTCTTATTACGTAGTATTTATATACTCTTTGTAGTGCGAGGCAACTGGCTAATGGCTAGTGCTTTGATTCAATGAAAATTATTTCTTGTAATCACATACTAGTAAGAGAACTACATGTTCAGACCGCCATCTGGTCAACATTGGCATATGCTAGAATTGAACTCAACATCTAACATTTGTATTTCTTTTTTTAATTGCAAGTAAGCTGAAGAAGCTGAGAAGTTATCTATACAGCCAAGTTTTAAAATGAAAAAGCAGGCAGGCTATTCCACGTTATTAATAATTTCAATGTGATTTTTATAATAAAAAAATCAATAATTTTATTCACATTTTATTTATTTTTTATCAAAGACATTTCAATAATGCAATACATAACTGTAAATGTAACATGATGTCTAGGATAATGCTGCTGCTACCGAGTTGCTCTGCACACCCGAGTTTTCCGTGACCTGAAAATAATATTGAATTAACGAACGCTCTTTGAGAAAGTCAAAATTGAGACATTGGAGGACTCAGTATCTTCCGTTGAGTTTCACCATCAAACATTGCGTCAAAATTAAAAGATTTGTGTGTGCACATCACATTGATGTTCACACACAAATCACCTTGTACCTAATTCTGAAGACATTTCTTATCACCCACTACGCTTTGCTACTTCCTTTTATTTGAGGTCTAGCATCTCGGCCTTAGGTCGGCAACGCACCATTACCACCTTTGGTATCTCGAGGCGGTGTGAATTTCTTACCATTAGGAAATCCGTCTGCTTATTTGCCTTCCAATGTCATATAAAAAATATATATTAAAACAAACAGTTATAACGGTGTTATTACCTAACGCATTCCAAACCACGGACTTTACAACAAAAGAGCGTAGTTATTGCTTGCGGTCGGTAACGCGTCTGTGGGATCTCTCGTGTCACGTCTAACTGAAGATCTAAGTCTCACAATGTAACAGATGGCAAGCCTATCGGCAACCGGGCACAAGGTTAGTCCCGGGCACCGTTGCTTTTGAAATTTAACATATATATCTACACATATTTATATAGTCGAATCTTACCCCAGACCACTAGACTACAGAGGCGACAGAGTACGAGTGCGAGTTTCAAGTACAGACTATGCACAACAATTAAACAAAACTTATACATACCAACTTATCATTTAAGTATCAACAATTTTATTGAAGCAGTAGTGAACGGGCAGGGCATACGAATGATCAATGTCATGTTTTCTTGAAATGAAGTAGCCGCCTCATCATCTAAAAACATATTAGTCTTTTAACTAATTAATAATAATAATAAATCTGTTTGCATTTGCTAACTCCCACGGGAAGGGAAGAATAGGTATGTATGTTAAGTAAGTAATTTAAGAAATCGATTTTTGTTAATGCCCATGCTAACTTATGTACATGTAATAGTTATACTTTCTGCAGTAGTAGTTTTTAAATGTAATTAGGTACCTGTTTCTTGTGGTTCAACGGTAGAAGTCTGATGCCTAGAACAAATTTTCAGGTTTTTACTAAACTATTGCACAAGGTTATAAAGCACAATTTTTATGTGGCGGGTAATAAAATACTTAACAAAACATTATGCTTTCATAGACTTAAAGAGGTGAATTAAATCAAGACATCAATTTTTCTCACAACAAAACGGATTTAAATAATTTGAAAATTTAACAATTTTCATTTTGACTTTTGCGTCAATCAAAATTTAACAAATCTTGACATTTAGATGAACTCTTTGTTTTTTTTATTTGTACTTTTTGGTTTAAAATGACAGCTTACGTCGCGTGGAAAAATAGCACTGTCACCTTGTTATTTTGGTAAATACTCTTTGATGAAAATAATGTCTAAATTAAGAAAATTCATAGGTTAGTAATTGTTGTAATAAAACGTTTCAAATGTAGTAGTATATCTATAATCCTACCTGTATCTGTTTAGATATCGGCGCGAATCTTACTGATGAAATGTACCAAGGTGTTTACCACGGGTCCAAGAAACATGGTCCAGATTTACTTCAAGTTTTAAAAAGAAGTTGGGATGTTGGCTTAGATAAAATTATTATAACTGGAGGCAGTTTATTGGATAGTAAGAAAGCTCTAGAGTTATCTAAATGTGACTGTAAGTTTGTAATATAACTAGTTATAAATAATTCGTAATTTTATGAAATGCACCCATAAAATCAGGCTATTGTTGACGTATTTTATTAATGTAATTTTATATTGTTTATGGTATACGACAACAAACCATCTCACGGCTTTTCTTACAATTTAACACTGTAGCTTGAGACATCAGAGATGGTGCATTGCTGTCCATTAGCCGAGATGTTAGACCTAATGATGCTACAACTATTCTCTCACCTAACATTCTGAAGCACAAGATAATGCCAAATACTGTCATTATGGCAGACAATCATTACTAATTATGGCAGTGGATCCCTACCTCTGTAAACTGTTTCACAGAATTTATAACCAGTGGTTTTCAGGATAATGACACATTAAAAGTTACCTATATGTAGAGGTGAATATGCCTTAATGGATCATCACATGCTCACCTTTGACAAACTGCCAGTCTATTCTACACAGAAATCCTGACCTATGCTGACAAAAATCTATGTTTTGATGAATAATCTGTTTGTACATTGAAAAAAATTTCAGCTCGTTTATTTTCTACTGTAGGATGTCACCCCACAAGATGTAATGAATTTATACAGGATCCAGAAAAATACCTTGAGGATTGTAAAAATTTGATTATTGAAAATCGAAACAAAGTAGTTGCAATTGGAGAATGTGGACTGGATTATGAAAGATTGCATTTTTGTGAGAAGGATGTTCAATTAAAGTAAGTTGAAAAATACCTGATTGTCTGCAAAACAAATTTTATTTATAACTTGCTCCCAACTGCTGCTTCACTGTGTTGGTGTTATTGCCTACAATTTTACTTTAATTGAAGATGTTTATGCTGATACTTCTGAGATTTTGATGAAACTTGGATTAGATTATAAGAACCCCATTAAGTAATTTTTTTATATAATAAAAGGCAAAGGGGCTAGTGGCTCACTTGATGTTAAATGATCATTGCTGCCAATGGACTTTTGCCATACCGGGAGCAACACAGATGTGTTGCCAACATTTCTTCATCTTAAAGGTCTTATGTCCATGAAGGTGTTATAAGGAAAGAAATACCTTCATAATCTCGTGGTAGAGGATTGCCATACATCAAGGATGGTCATAACTCATAATTCTCTAAGCCTGGGCTGTTTGGGCTATGTGTAAATTTATGAAAACCCAATCAAAATTGAAGTGGTTATTTTATAGCTCTAAAGACAGAGAACTCAACATAAGGACTTGCATTTCAAAATTTTTCTCTTTGAAATAGTTTACTTGTTATCCATGTTACTTTTTCTATGATAACTTCCACATACTGACACAGACATTAAGAAGTTTTGCTAAGTTAAATTTCGTTTTGGGTTTCTCAAACTTATCTTTCCTAATAACAATATTAAGCGAGTTTCTTCTGCATCTATTTTCAGCTCGATACTATTTTTCAGTTTTTAATCAAAGACTGCTTAAAATTCTAATGTATGATTCCACTTTGTGATAAATTTATCTTCATAGTTGTCTTTACCTTAGTCTGAAAAAGTTGTTTTAAAGTTTGCCTGTTTTACACTTCTTATTAGTTATTTACAATTAGCAATATAATTTTAGAAAAGCTGTGTCTGAAAATAAAAATAATTAACATGTAGACTGTGTTCATCTTGTGTTTACAAAACACTTAGTCCTATATCACTTTAGCTTACCACATTGTAGTATGTAAATATTTTACAATTATAGTGAAGTATATCTAAATTCACTAATTATACCTATTTTACTATTCAATTAAATTAATATAACATTTAAGAATTATGAATACAATAAAACTAATTTTTTGTTATTCTTCTTTTGATAGTGGCATCAAATCATGCCACTATCACCTCAAAATTGATAGTAGCAGCTATACTTTATTTTAATGGATTAATTTTGTATAAATTTGTGCTGATACATACACATCTTCAAGCCAAGTGCCTTACGAGGTATGCAGAGTGTCGAGTGCCAAATCTCACAAGCCTTGCAGACCTTTCTTGGTTCCTTGACATTCATTACCCTTTTCATCCAAACGCATTGGTTTCAGAGACTTGACAAATTTGTTATGATGCATCTATAAACATTTGCTAGTTGATAAAATTATATTAATATGTTCTAGATACTTTGAATACCAGTTACAGTTGAGTAAGCAATTGGAGCTGCCATTATTTCTGCACTGTCGAGCTGCCGCCGATGATTTGGTTACCATACTAGAGCGCAACAAGGAACAATATATTGGTGGAGTAGTTCACTCGTTTGACGGGTCACACGAAGCCTTAGAAAAGATTTTGTCCTTAGGATTGTATATTGGAATAAATGGATGGTAATTTTTTTTTTTTCTAAATAATGAATATATCATAAATAACCTTCTTTTTTTTTCTAAGGTGTATTATATCTGTCCTTTTACTGTAATTTTAGATTGGAGATTAGTTCCACCACTAAACTAACACAAGATACTTAACATCTCATCCTCAGGTAGGCAATATATTTATTGTTTTTAGTGGTAACATACCAACAGGAAATCAGTATTTGCCTTCCTATAACCTAAAAAAGGTTAGAGCTTACCAAACTCACCAAAGGAGTTGTCACAGTGCCTTCATCTCTGCATCTCTAAGAGAATTTCCAGATTTTGTAATGTATTTTTTATAATTGTTAGAACCAAAGCAAACTTTCTTGTAACATCTACTTTCAAAATCAGCAATTTTGTAGTGCCACCTCCTCTTTTTCTTCAACAAGTTTAAATAATAGCTGGATTTCAATAAAACCATTTTTTCAAGTTTCCTTTATGCCCCTCTTTAGGCTTCCAGCTTCCACAAGAGGGTGTCATTGGCTCATTGCCCACTTTGGGAGAGACTGATTTAAAATATCCTCAGTAGCTGAAATGGTTAGAGCATTCGTCGGTTTGAGATGTAAGGGTACAGGTTCAAATCCTGTCTGTTGTGAATTTTTTTCTTACTATATTTTTTTAAGATTTTTTATATTACAAGGACAGGAAGTGTCAAAAGCCAAAATATTCATAAGGTTTTTTACTTAAAATATTCATAAGCTTTATTTTTTAGCTCCCTTCGTACGAAGGAAAATTTAGAGGTAGCAGCCAAGATACCTCAGGACAGGTTGATGATAGAGACAGACTGTCCTTGGTGTGAAGTGAAACCGACACACCCTGGCTATGTATATGTCAAAACAAAGTTTCCATCTGTGAAGAAAGAGAAGTTCCAAGTTGGATCTGATAGCCAAGTAAAAGGGAGAAACGAACCTGTGAATATTGTGTAAGAATTTATTTAGCTATTAATTTTGTAACAGCCAGTTGTCAAAGTTGTCATTCGAAAATAACAAACCCTTCCCACCTGTACCAACCCAGTTAAGTTATTATATTAGATTAGTATAAGCGGGCGATTGGGTCGTCACATCCCTACACCTTTTTAATTTTAATAAATCTCAAAAATCTACTCCTGAATTCAAATCCATAAAATACTTGGCGCAATCTTCTATGAAGCAGAGATTTTGGTTGGTTTTAACAGTTTTAAGATCACAGATGCTTTTGTTTGACATCATCCCTGTGGTTCGACTATATCGCAATATTCATTGGTCTTAACAAAATACTTGAAAATCTTACCTTTGACATACTGTTAAACTTTCAATCCCTATTTTCTACCTTAAGGGGCGGAATTTCCAAAAAATGCACCCTTAGTATGTAATTTTGGCTGTACGATTTTCCTATGCAGTTTTATAAAAATCTGTTCAGCGGTTTTGGCTACAAATTGATATCATACTTTCATAGGCGTATTAAGGTATTATTTTATTTTCAGCCAAGTGTTGGAGATTTTGGCGGCAATTAGAGGTGAAGACATTGATGAGCTGGCGGATGCCATTTACAATAATACAAATAGCTTGTTCTTTAATAAAAAGTGAAATATTTAAATGTTATTTTTATTTAACAAATGGATATATTATATACAAGAACATTTATAAAATACAACTCGGTTGTGTTATAGTATAAATCATGGTCACTTTTTTTAAAAAAAACATGATACATCAATACATCACACAAACATGTGTCAAATGAGAGAGCATTTGATACTTGTTTGTATGATGTATTGATGTTACAATAAGAATGGAAATTACTTCTTAAGTAATTTCATATTTTCAAAACTGTAACATGATGGTGACGTCAAGAATAGGCATGGCGGTGATAATAATCTGGCTGTAACATTGCAATTGTTAGTAAATATTGGAAGTAGTGGAATTGGAACTAAATAATTAGGCATATCTAGCAGCTTAACTCTTACCTTAAAATGTGTACTAGGTAATTATCAAAATTTGATAATTATACTTGGAATGACCGAGGCAGGAAGTATATTAATTACAAAAGGGATTTTTTTATTAATTGAATTACTTAAAAACGTATCGACTCAACCCTCGTAGAATAATATATAAAACCCAAGAAAAATATATACCTACCTAGGTATATATGATTCTTGGACTCAACCTTTGAGAACCTGTAGGGGTATAATGCGCCGTAAGGGACAACAGTATCTTTTAAAATAGTACCGCTAACCGTCCTGAATATAATATATGAATGACTATCGCCCTGAATGATCTGCCAGGCGCAGGTTACCTCAAAATTTTTTTTTACAGAAAATCCGCTAAATGTGAGATTAAGTTTGTTCTATACAGTGCATTTTACTGCAAAGATGTATACAAAATATTTGTATAGGGTATCTACTCAGGCAAAGCTGTTGGGTGAACATTATCGACTTTTATAGACTATGAGTATGGCTTTAAAGTTTAGTAGTTATAAACGAGCGACAACTCTGGACTTTGGTCGCGCGGTATGAAAGAACTCTTACATTGTCTACGCTTGCTGAGAAGGACATGATTACCATCTTAACTAAAGGAATAGACGTGAAGCTCTATCATTTTACTGCGCACGTGTTAGGCGGAACCCATATACGAGGGTCGATCCAAAAGTTCGTGGCCTAACCTACACGGAGCTATGACATCTTTTTAAAATCTACCGTCATTTGTTAGTATGTGTCATATTGATTTATTGTGCGCAGTTTCATTCCGATACTGCACAATATAAATTTTCTGTGATTATTTGTTTGAAGCAATCTGACGCAATTTTCAATAATGGAGAAAATAAACACCGTGCAGTCATTAAGTACCTCAATAAAAAAGGCCTATCACCAAAAGACATCCATCAAGATATGGTGAGCACTTTGAGGGAGTCTACTCCATCGTATTCTTGTGTCAAGAAGTGGGTAGCTGAGTTTAAGCGCGGTCGTGAGATCATTAAAGATGATCCTAGGAGTGGAAGGCCTACATCCTCCACCACGAAAGAAAACATCGATAAAATTTGTGATCTCGTACTGGGTGACCGACGTTTGACCATTGGTAAGAAAGCTGAGATAACAAACATTAGTTATGGCCGGGTGCAACACATACCTAATAACGGAAGAGTTGGGATTCCATAAGGTTTCTGCTCCCTGTTCTGGGTCCCGAGGTTGCTTTCAGCTGAACAAAAACGAGTTCGATACACAATTTCGCGAGACTGTTTGGAACTTTTTGAGACTGATCCCGAGGACTTTTTGTCTAGATTTGTTACCATGGATAAAAGCTGGTTTCACCACCATACTCCTGAATCAAAGCAACAATCCAAACAGTGGAAAAGATCAGACTCTTCTACACCGAAAAAGGCTAAGGTCGTTTTGTCGATTAACAGTCATGATTTCGGCTTCTGTTTTTTGGGATGCGAAGGGCATTATTTTTGTAGATTATTTACCGAAAGGTCAAACTATAAATTCTAGTTATTATTGTAACCTTTTACGAAGACTCCGGGAAGAAATAAAAGAAAAAAGGCCGGGAATTTTGCGTAAGAAAGTTTTGTTTCATCAAGACAATGTACGTGTTCACACTTCGGTTGAAACAATGTCTGTAATCCATGATTGTGGCTACGAATTGCTGCCCCCACCCACCTTATTCGCCGGATTTAGCCCCCTCGGATTATCATTTATTTCCAAATTTAAAAAAAACACTTGGGTGGCTCGAAATTTTCGACCAAACATCAGGTGATAGTCGCAGTAAACGACTATTTCGCCGACCTTCCGGAATCTTTTTTTTTCGAGGGGATAAACAAGTTGCAGGACAGGTGGAAGAAGTGTGTTGAGCTAGATGGAGACTATGTCGAAAAATAAAAATAAATTTAGACCCACTTTTCTTGGTCGGGCTTAGAACTTTTGGATCACCCTCGTACTTATTGCTGAAGGACTTAGAAATCAAAGCAGAGGTACAAGCAATGTCGAATGTGTAAAGCCATACAATATTAAACATGCAAATCCTTTGCATCGAAATTTGATATGCAGACCCGAAAACATACAAATTAAAAAAAACATTCCACAAAGGGGGATAACTTTGTATGAAAATCGCAACTATTCTATGCTGACGAGGTAGCGTGTGTAGAGAGCCTTTACCATGATATACCATGGTGTAGTTTACGTATCGAAATCTATAGCACTTTTCTTCTAAAGCTATTATTCCCTTAGTTAGGTACTGGTAGAGGCGTTGTTCTAAGTTTTCATACAAATAATTTAAGAGGACGCATCAAAATGTTAAGGCTATATGTTCTGAAGAAATCGCTCAACTTTTTCGAGAGATTAGTGCCAGTAAACAGTAAAAAATCCTATATTCTATTTAGTTTCTTTCTTCTCAGCATGTTCTTACTATAGGTTTTTACATGCCTTTATGTCACAACCGCAGCTGAAATCGCGCGGCTCTTGATGGAAAGATAACTATGGCCTACAACCTGTGACCGGGATATTAAGCCTAAGGTGGAAATTTGCCGACTACAGCACCCTCCACGCAAAATAATGTCAATTTGGCGGCAGGAATAGATACAGCGATGGATCCGCTTACCCGAACAAGTTGCTGTACAGCACTCTAGCACAAGTAATTTTGTTGGTATTGACCCTTAAAAACTACTAGTTTTTGTCCGCGTGGTTAATGCTTCCACAGGAACATTTTCTCTGTGTGCACTAAATTGTATGAAAATCGTGTCAACAGTTTTTGCTTGAAGAAGTAACCAACAAACATACAAACTTTCACATTATGTAAGTAGGATGCTTTTGCAGGCTGCCTTGCAGATTATCTATATTTCTACAAAAGGAACCCTGACCAAAACGGTAAAAAGCATTGGTTTAGTCATAACAATGAAATTACACTAGAAATTCATTCCTCTTTATTGTTTAAAACACACGATGTTTAATAATACAAATAAATATTCTACAAAACACTTGCACATGATAACCTGACGGCTACTGGGGTTGCCGTTTATATTAATATTTCATACATACAAACTCATAAATGCGTGTTGTGGGAATGTCAAATCTTTGAATACATAATTGATATGATAAAAAAGTCAATAATTTATTGCTAGTTACTATTAAATTGTTTCTTTATTCACATACATGTAAACTAACAAAACATAATTTTTTGTTGGGTAATTGAAAATTATTCAGAAAAAATATTCTATGCTTTTATTGTCTATATTTTTTTTATGTATCGCGTATGAATATTGGCCATTTTTGATACTTAAAATTGAAGTCTGTCTTTAAAAAATGAATGTTAATTTTATTAAGTGCACACACAGGGGATCTCCATATATTTAAATAAAATAAATAAATATTCCTGGACAAGTTACGCAAATTGAATCTAACCCCAAAGTAAGCAAATTATATGCTTGTGTTATGGGTGTTGCCTGCCCCCGTCGGAAATCGAACGCGAGCCTCGCGGTTGGTCGATGTAGCTAGGCGTGTACGCTAGCCACTCGACCAACGAGGCGGTCAAGGTGGAGGCGGTTTATCAGGCATTTAGCAGGCAGTACTAAAAACTCAAAGACTTAAAACAAGAATTTTGTTACGATTATTAGGAAACAACAGCATTCGGTCAAAGATAAAAATATGTTTGAAATTCATTTTTAAAGTCTGGTATGACAAGATCGAGGATCATCAGAAATAGGATTTAAAACAATACCAAACATGAAATTTAAGGAACTATGCTAATTAAAAATATATCTTAATTTAAAATCTGTCATATAAATTAATGTTTATTTTAAGCCAATTATATTAAGATATTAAAAAAATATTTGTGACTTCATTAGACAAAACATTGTCACTGTAAAAAATTAATACAGAACTAAGAAAATAGTCATTAATTAAAACAAATTGTAATAATATTTTTATTCTTCAGGTAAATAAAACTTAACATTTAGGAGATTTTGGGTAATGTTGGCAGTTAATTTAAATATATAAAAATAAAATTTAAAAAATAAATGAAATAAGCAAATGTTACTTTGTGATGTTAAAAACATTTTGAAGGTATATTCAAAATCTAGGTAAATTAAAAAAATGCATAAATAGAATTTAGTAAAAACATATCCAAATTATGTCAACACTTTTAATGGAACCATTTACCAATCAGTAAAAAACAATTTATAAAAAAAAATATTGTATGTTAAATAATGAGACTAAAAACTGTTGCCATATTTAAAAAAATATAATAAATCGGTACAATTTAAAATTCCAACAACAAATGTCTTTTCGTTGCAATATTTTGTGCTAGAGTTTTCAAGTGACAAATAAACTCCTGTGTTATTAATGAGAATAACAATTAGCATACTTACATGATAACATTAACATCGAAGTTGAATAAGTAACTAGAATATTGTCTCATAACATAAGCTGTGCATTTAATTCAGTGTTCACTCATTCAAGACTGCATAAACGTTCATCTCTTTCATATTGCATATAAAAGAACAAGACAGATATTTATTTAACATTTGCATTCATTATACTATATCTAATATGAGAGAGATAAATTAAAAATCATATGCAGCATAATATGGTAATTTTGTCCATAATTCCAGATTAGGCAATATTCCCATTGGAAGTAGTTTAAATTATATTCGAATTATAATACATCTAGATTTTAAATTAAATTATTGAACTGTCTTTTAACTTATTCAACACTTTCACACAGAGTCTATGAACTTCACATTGTAGTTCGGTGTTAGCTTCAGGGTATTTCCGAGTAAAGGTGAACTTGTTCTCTGAACCAGTGGAAGTATGTTGTCATGTGTGTTCGTGTGGCGTTAAGGGCTAATTGGGTTTTATTTTGCAATATTTCTGGAGCCCATTCACCGCTGAAAAGTAAATACTACATATAGCTATATGCCAATGCTAACACCTTATGCCTTGAAGTATTGTTACAAGGTAAGAACTAGCTCATTCATGTTCATTTTGATAACTAAAACCACACAATCAAGTGTATGATGATGCACGCCTGAACTGGTTGTGATGAAATTTAGCATGTGTCCAGGAAATGACATTGAATTTATGGTTCTATATTTTAGAAATTGTTTAACATGTTGAGTTTAACAAAGTTAAAGGTGGTCTTCTTGTGTAGGTAAGTGACAATCACATCGCTAGTAATATAAATTTAAGTAGGAATTTAGGTAGGATTAATACTGCAGTGCATTCTATCATAATAGATGGTTGAGTTATGCAATGCAATTGATTAAAAAGGTAGTCTTATTCCTGCAAAGCTGTTTGAAATTACTAAACATATCTAAAAGTAGTAAATTAATCGACAACTACAAATTGCAATTGCGACAAAAATACTCACACAAATACTTTGGTCTTCAAATAATCACCAGCCAGTTGGTAATATTGATTTGAATATTTCTTCACAGCGGCTATACCATTACCAGCATACAAACCAACAGTATCTACCACACCAGGTGCATATTCCTCGATAGTGGCCAACACTATTGGTGTTTTTTCCACAACATACTCTTTGCCATTGTTGAATACAACACCAAGTTTCTTAGTAGCGATTATAAATATATCTTTGGAGAGAACAGCATATGGCTTGCAGAATTCTATTGTTTGTTCGTAATACACTGGTGCGTTTGTTTCTAGCCATAGATAACCACGGGCTGATGTTGACAATGTCTTTTGCCATGCACGTTGACTTTGTTCAAGAACACCAAGATCATTCAAGAGCTTTCCAGTTGAACTCTCTGCAAAAAACAACTAGCGTTAACAAATTGCATAACCAACATTCTATATAAAAGTCTGTTTTTCCTTAGGAGTCCAATTTGGTAAACAAACACCACTTGATAGAAAAACATCAAAGTTTCACATTAATCTCACGCACTGAACTAAATGTTATTTGTTTTACATATTCAAAACTTAGTTTCGGTATGTTTACCACTGAAATTTGTTTTGAATTCATCAATTTAACACATAAAATTTGCAAAAAATATTAGAAATTGAAATTTATTTGCACAGATAAGTAACACAATATGAACTTGACACACAGAACTTAAGACTGTCTATGGAATTGATAGACATGGGCAATGATGAATGCATTTGAACGACAAATTGAATGATTCTTTTGCAACAATAAACAGTTTTGAAATTAAATTAAATAGCTTGTAATGCTTTTGTAAACAGTTTAGATCTCAAAATGTTTATTTATAGAAGGCATTTTTTTTTGCAAAATAAAAGCTTCTAATCCGTTTTAAGTAATCGACGAAATAAGAATAATATAGTATAATAAAGAAATAATTAAAATCAGTCAATTAAATACAATATTAGATTGTGATATTTTAGCAATGCAATAAGATAAATAAGAGTGTCCAGTAAAATTATCGAAACATACAATGTGTTTGTCCTTGGGAGTTCCATAAAGTAAAAAGCTATCATTCATTACAATTTTTCACATCAGTCATATGCATTGCGTAGAATGTTAATAGTTATAAAACTCGGTTGTAAATGATAGTTTTAGCAATAAAGTTGTTTCGAATTTGTTATAATATTACATATAAATTACTAATACTTTTACGGAGAACGAAATTTATTTGCACAGATAAAAAGTAAACTATGACATTGAAAATGCAGATTTATTGACTGGATCTTATTTTCGAGATAAATTTTAGGGTTAAAATAAGAATATGTACAGTACAGTTTTTTACTTTTCTATACAAAATGTGATACTATATGTGTTTTGTAACAATTATTATTTACACAGTACAACCTCAATAGATGCGCACATCTGGCTCGATACAATGGTTAATGGCTATTAAGTTCGCAAAAGTGAATAAAGATGTTAGAGAGTTCAGGTCCTATTGTAGTTTGCTAAAACAAGAACAATGAAATGCAGATAACGTGTCTTCTTCGCCATTATATTTAAAGTAGTGCCGCGTTTCTTGGTGTTTTGGTCAGTTTTTTAACTTTTCTATACAAAATGTGACAGATAATAGTATTAAACACGAAAACACTTTTCATAATGTTTTCGTAATGTGTCATTTATTTAGGAAAATTACTTACTAGGAAAATAACAACTACAACAACTGAGCACACGTCCAATCCCGGGCAACGCCGTTCCCATTAGAAAACTCAAAACACACACTTTCCATTTTTTCCTGTTGCCCAAGCCAGGGATCAAACCCGGGACCTCAAGAAGCTAAGTCCGACGCCAAACCGCCAGACCACAGTGGAAATCAGATTTTAAAAGTGTTTTTCATTACCAGTTTTCCAGAAAAAAAAATGTCATTCACCACTTCCATTATTTTCTTCACACTTCAAACACACTTTCCTTTATATAATATTACTACTATGAATATAACACTGCTATCTACTAAATTACTATACTAGTATTGACTAATAAATATCATTCATTCACTGTAGTATGTCATTCTTGTTAATTCGGTCTTTTGATAATTCGCAACCCTATTCATTGTCTACAGCTTCCTAATGTCACTATTCCGCCATTGTTGTTTACCAAATTGGACTCCTAAGAAAAAACAGACCTTAGGTGATACAATAAGAACTTACCTAGATTTATACCACTGCTAAATCTAACATTAATCCGGCTAAACCATTCAGTGCTTACCATTATCTTGTTATTATTTATTTTTATTTATATATATTATATATCATTATCTAAAATTAAAAGAGTAGCCAGTAAACTTATGGAGTAGGCTAAACATATCAGCCTCATGTTATTAATAATATTTGTATAAGTCTCCATCATTCAGTAAACATTGTCCCCCTTACTAATAAAATTTGCCTGTCCATTGATCTTGTTTGTAACATATTTTTTTGATAGCAAAAGTGAAGTTGCACTCCAAATCAATAGGCACGTAATTTTTTTATGTAAGAGAGTTAATAAGCACCCAAACCCCGAAATACATGTCTCTGTCGACAAAAAGGTTGTATGGTTAGGGGTGTATGCTTCTTTAGTAGTATGCTTTTAGGTTATCTTTTGATTAAGTCAGATCTGAGCAGCCTTGATTGGTAACAAAAAAAAAACATCAGGTTTTCACTTCATAAATATACTTACTTGGGAAGTTACCACCAACTCTTGATACATCATAGGCAATAAGTCCACCAATGCTAATAACCAAGAAGAAGATAGCCCAAAGCCATGGGAATTTTCTAGTGCTTGTCATTCTGTCTAGAATATCCTGAAAAAATTAGGTCATATCTGTTCAAGTTGAAAAAAATACTGTGTCTAACTATGAAGATCTAGAAAAATAATTTGGGGATTATTAATGGGATTCTCCAACCACAGCCACTTTGGCCCATAAACACAACCTAATTAAAAAGTTTAATTAGGGTATATATTTTGAAAGATAAATCACTTAAAATGTAAAACATTACTTCAAAATCGCTTAATGGAATTAAGCTAGGAAGTTAATATTACATTGCAATCAAATAGGTATAACAGTGGCTGGTTGAGGATAGTTGTTGCTTATTTATTAAGTTTTACTTAAAAAAAATATATCTTCACGCCCATATCCCCGAAGGGGTAGGAAGAGGCACTACAACACTAACTTCCACAGAGTGATAGGTGGCAAGTCTATCACCCAACCAGGCACACATCCAATTCCGGGCAACATTATTTTTATTAAAAAATTTGAAAAACAATATTTCCTTTTTGTTGCAAGACCCAGGAATCAAACCTGGGATCTCATATAGTCAATTTCAATACATGGACCGCTAGCTCACAGAGGCGAACTAAATGTTCTTGATCATTTTAATACTATGTATCTTGCAAATAAAAAAGTTTCTTTATGATTTTAACCTTATACATATCTAAAGAAAACATCTCCAGCATCCATAACTAAAAATTGGTTCAATAAATATTTGATACCTTTTAAGAATACAGATTTTCAGTGCAAAAAGTATTATATTCTTTGGAAAACCAATCTTACTACATAAATATATGTCACTGAGATATATATACTCATCAGTGGAATGCAGGAAAAGTATTCAATTAATTTTTCAGATTTCCCTCAACTAAATTTAAACATATCTTACACATAAATAGCTATATTATTTCTCACTGAATAAGTACAATCATACAACTAATGCAACTAATGGTTAAAAATCTTTTGACCCCTACACATCTGAACTGAATTTGAGAAAAACTCATGTGACATGATGGGTATATACAACATGCTTAAGTAACTATATCTTCAAGCAAATATAAACTGTCACACTTCATTGCTAAAATTCTGAATTAATATCGATAACATTTTATATCTTGCATATTGTTAATTAATAATTAGGTATTCTGTACATAAATTTATTAAGATAGGAGAAGAGGGCTAAATAATATACCTACAATGATGACCATACATATGTTTAAAAATATTTCTTTATGATTTAGACAAAACATACAGAGGGTTTTTGTTAAATAAATAAATATCCCTGGACAAGTTACACGAATTGAATCCAACCCCCAAGTAAGCAAATTATATGCTTGTGTTTTGGGTATTAACTTATTTTGGCTGTCTATTTTGAGGATCCACATTATATGATGTAGGTAATTACACAAAAAATTTTGGCTTCCATAAGAAATTCTTTTCAAACAAAATTTAGTAATTGTTAACTATTCTTAATAATTAGGTCTAGTTATAGAGACATAAATTCCTATCACCTTCAGCAATGATAGGTAATGTCATGTGATACCCAACAATATTCCCAAAAAACAAGACAAAAGCACACAAATGACATTGATTTCATCTGTAAAAAAATAGAAAAATATACAATGTACATTTAAATAATAAATAAATACATGTAAACATATTATGTGCATATACACAAAAAAAGCTATGTATCTCTCTCTCTATGAAAATAAATTTGGATAGATAACATAAATTAAATATAACCCTTAAAGTACCTATGCAAATCATGTTTGCGTTATGGGTGTTAGTCAACAATACTAATTTATATAAATACTGTGTTCTAGCGTCCCAGGTGTTGGACTTGACTTCATGAGATCCCTAGTCGGGCAACAAAACGAAAATGTGGTTTTTCCAATTTTCTCATAACAAAAAATGTTGCTTGGGATTGGAATTAGTGTTTTCAGCTGGTCGTGGGTGCCTTAGTTATGCCTATGTCTACCTCTTCAGGGATATTTGCTTGAAGATACTTACTTTACTTAAATAAATACCAGAACAAAATTTAACAAATGTCCAGATATTAATCACACAAATGCCTGACCCCATTGTAAATCAAACCTTAGCCTAGCAGTTAGTTGGTGGAGTTAGGCATGTACACTAACTACTTGACCAACAATGAGCCTCTGCATGTTTTAAATTTTCCTTCAATGTTATTGTAAACAGATTATACTGTGAATAAAAAGTTACATTTTATCACTATCTTAGCTACCATTAATAAAAGATAGCAGTAACAGAAAGCAAAACAAAATTGTGTAACAATGTTAACAGAGCATAATTGTATGATAAACAGATATAAAAGTTCATTTTTACAGCTACAAATATAAACAAAGTTTATTGCACCAGCTGCTGCCCACGGGTTTGTCCACATTCATAAAATATTCTTTTACAGGATTTCATTTGCAAAAGAGAAGATTGTACATTTTTTTAAGGCATGAGTTATTTAAAAATGTTGTCAAGAATGGTTCAGGGGTTAAGGTATTATTGAATTACAAGCATATAACCAAACATCAAATTTACTTATATTTTACTGAGATAATTAAATCGGTCTAATTATTAATTTAACTGTGTTATGAGTTATTAAAATACTAAAAACATTAAACCACACCAACCTACCAAAACTGAAAAATGAAGCAGGAGTCAGTGCAAAGGAATTTCAATTTAAGATTTTAAAAAATAGTTTTTTTGTCGCGTAAGCACGAATTAATCAAGTTTTTGGAGTAATCGCCAAAAAAACTGCAATAAAATTAATATCGAAGCTATCGGCCATTGGATTGATAGTTGCAATGAACATAAAGCAAAAAAGTGATAATTAATCAATGGAAATTACCTGGCTTCGAGGAAACACTACTTGTTATATTACTATTACGTAGTAAGAAACGTTTGTGAAATAGACTCCCGCCGAGTAACGGATGTAATACATTTAGTTTACTGTTACAGCGGATGCACACGTTCTACACAAGGAATAAAGTCGTAATTCTACTTTTGCCGAGAGGTAAACAACAAGTCGCAGGTTTACACGTTATCGAGAAACGCCCAAACAAAAAAATAAGAAGTTACAAAATACAATCAAACACATCAATAACAAAAGTGAAAGAAATACACTCACCGAAATTCGTTCGAGTAACTTTTATATTATTTTATTTGTTTTAAACAACACATAAACCAGAAATTGAAAATAAGAAATCAAATAATATAATTTTCCATGATCTCAATTCGATCTCGTAAATCGTTTGACATTTCACATTTGACATTACAAAATTGACATGAAAAAGTGAAGGGCAATCGGGTTGTTTATGTACGTACCTTTTTTGGTGGTTGCCAAGTGGAAAATATCTATATCTTCCTTTTTTTTTTAAGTCTGTATCACTTTGCAATAAATACAAAGGTCGTTAAACAACTCTATATTTTAGTTTTAGACTGGAACAATAAGTTAAGTACTTGACAGACGACGGCTCTCATTTAACAGATCGAATCATTATTACTAGTTTATCATACTTGTAATATTAACATTGTAAGAATAAATAATTATAAACATTATCTTCATGCCTAGACTTTTATCTAAACTTTCAACTTTTCTATGCAAACATATTTTTATTATTTTAACTAAGTCCATGTCCATTTAAATTTAGTTTGTGACAGTTCATATTAGTTACTACTAAGCCAATATATTGTGTAATAATTATCATGTGAACGGATGGACCGATTTCAATGCACTTTTTATTGTTTGGAAGCTGTCGTGATTGAGATAACATTAAGGTTTTGTCAGGCAATAGGCATAAAACTTTAAGATTATTTTGATACGATTCCATTAACAGTAAAAAAAATTTATTATTATTTCTTTTCTCCATCCACATTACGTTTCTAATCTTGTCTGTTTCAAGAAATAAAAACAAATTGTTCGATCAAACATCTAGGCATTATTTTCATTACGGACAATACGCGTGTTTTTTTTTTGTTATTTAGCGTAAAATTATACCAAAACGTCATTACCACGAAAATAAATTAAGTACTATTTTTAAAACCTTATTAAGAGCCATTCGCACGTTCCTGGGTAAAGTGCTTAACTATTAACTACCATTCGTGCTACAAACACAACATTATGAGTTGCGATGGTAAGAAAAGGGGCTTACATTTGAATGCGAAAAAAAACCAAGGTCATACAGTTTGAAAGAGAGTTAGCCAGAATCGATGTAAGAGTATGTCGAAAATTTTAGTTACTGTGTAACCACATCGATGCAGCGCGATCTGGTCTTCTTTAAGCGTCCATTCCATATTTAATAATACGTCAAATTAGAAAAAATAACGTACTTATTTTCGCAAAAGGTTCTAAATTCTAATTAAGAAACATTTTTGTGACCAGCATTTTTAATTGAAAACTCTTTATTGTGTGACAGAACTTATGACCCGATTATCACACATAAAAGTAAAATACAGCAAATACACATAAACAAATAGCCATACGTGAAACAACCATAACCATAAAGTTTATAGACATCTAACGGCCAATGTTAATAATGTACCTCAACCTAATGGATTTCAAGCAATCTAGATAGCTGCGTATCCGGCGGCCTATCCCATACCTAATTGCCATATTTATCCTGTCCACAGATATGTTATTGGCAAGCAATAACATAAAAATGGATCAAAATATCAATCTTGGGGAGCAAGTTTTAGATTAGGATTGATTATTAATATTGACCGTAAGACATTAAGGGAAAGAAATGACAGAAGCAGGTAAACAGATGTTAATCCTTTGCCCACCCTAGGTATATGAGGAACTTGGTATACTGGAAGTCTAATGGTTTATGCTTAGTGATAATATATTTACTGATTTTTGTATAGCATAGGCAAACATACTTAAGAATTTCCTGGTGGTAAAAATAGACATTATCTAGACACTGAAAACTTTTACATAAGATTATTCTAGCCAAGATGGAGGAGCTCCGTTAACATTTTGTTTGTATACTACAAGAAATATGTATTTCTTACTACCAGAAAACCCATCTGCTTGTTTAATTTACTAAATAAACATTGGGGGCCACACCTCACCTGGCAACTGATCTTCACCATAGTAAAGACTAACATTTTTTTAATGAGATATAATTGCGAACATACACCACGTGAACGTACACGGCTCTTCTGACAGTAAGAGACAACCGAGACCTAAAGACACCATAGTTGTTATAGATGCGCAGTCCTGTGGCTGGGATGTTAGACCTTGAGCGCAAGTAGGTTTAACGTCACTAACACCGTGACATCTGACCAGGGTGCTGATTATGTATCTCAGTTGCAAACTCAAAATGGAAAAACGTACATCGAATGGCATCATTTGTGTTTGCTGTCTCTATTGTAATCATAGATTTAGTATGTACAAGATCAACAAAGCGTGGGAGAGAGAAGTCCTTATCAGGTACAAATTGCCTTAGAGGAACAGAGAGAGAGAGAGAGTCAGGTACCTATGTGCCAATATTTACGCGAGTAAGAGTTCATAGTATTCCTGTCATAATGCGTCGCTGTGAATTTTGTGAATTAATTTCATAATCTTACTATTTAAATGGAATAAATTCTAAAGGCAATTACGATGTCGTGTTCTGTAAGCGCTTGTGATGTTACAAAACGTTACAATCCTAATAAATACACATTTCATAGGTAAATACAACTTTGACATAAGAATATTTACAACTGCGTTTTGTTAGTTTTTTTGCTACTAACCTGCTCAGAAGAGGATTTTTACAATATATTTATTTGCATTGTTTTATTTATAATAGTATTTTGTACCCTTAAAAGGCATAAGCAAAGATATTATTTAAAATAATAAATTGTTTGTTTACGCTAGGGCTTGACAACGCGGTGACGTCCTAAATATCGACGAATGTCAACCAAAGAGTATAAACACTCCTTAGCAAGAGATTTCAATATTGGTTGTTTAACCAACTTGCGTTTCGTAAAATACATTTCTACTTAAGACTGAGATGCGCATCTCATCTATACGTAATCTTTTTATGAATACTTGATATTATTAAGTTTAATCATTAACGCATTCACTGCCACCAACGCATATACTAACATATTTTCATTACTTGCGTCCAGTGCTTTGGTCGCGTCTGTAACTTCATTTATTTAGCGAGCTGTGTCCAGTGCCTATGTGCGTTACAAAGGAGTTCTATTAATTTTGCAATATTCTATTTATGTCTAATAAATTATTCCCTGGATCACTCACATTTGGTAATTTTTAATCGAATTAAAAAAGAAGAGGATTTCAAATCGAAGGTATTTTTTATATGTGTTACCTCGTAACTTTTTACTGCGTGATCCTATTAATTTATTTTTATTTGAAAACCATAATGCTGACGAGAAGATTACCCGCAGTAACTAAATAGTTGAAATATTATTTTAAAAACATTCGTTCCGGTGGGACAGCTTAGGAAGCTAGACTTGCACATTACGCTGAACATTCAAGTCACAGGACAGCGATGCACCTATAGGATGTATAATGTTAATAATCTACGGTTGTCCATAACCACAAGGAGAGTCGTATGCTTGATTGCTGTCTCAAGTCATATAAAAAGTTGTACTGTCCTATCTGTTTGGCGGGATAATAATGCCACTTATATCATTTTAACGGCTACCTTACGCTCTAACCGGAACATGATAATGAATAACATTGCTGTTTCGGCCGACAAAGACAAACCCTAAAAGACAGGCTTCGCGTACAAATCTACCATCTATTAGTCACTATGGCAGTGATACATAAAGCCAATATTTCACGAATATAATGTCTTAATAGTCATACAACATAAACCTTGATATTGTTTGTATCATAATAGATGAGAGTAAAGAAAATATGCTAATTTACTTAGTTTGTTAATTTATCGATATCGATAACGTACTTGACCTTTTTAACAACCCTTTTTTAAACTCATACATAAACAATTTACTCACACTCACGCATATTTTTTTTGGTTTCGCTTTTTAACTGACTTTGTTTATCTAGTTCTAGTACATCCTAAATCTATGATTGTAATTCTGTTGGTCACTGGAGATAGCAAATATAAAACACGTCATTTGACAGCTATTTGATGTACACTTTTCCGTTTTAGTTGGCAACTAAAATACATAATCAGCCCCCAGGTGGTAATTTCGCAGCGACCGCCAGGATTGGTACCACCATATTACCAATTTCTGCTGCAATAAGGTACGTGCTTGCCGTAGATGTATTCCGGTTCGGAGGATAAGGTAGCTGGTAAATTTACTTTTGCTCGAGGCATGACATCCCGGCCTCAGGTTTGCAACGCACCATTATCACATTTGGTGTCTATAGGCGGCGTGATTTTTTTACCATCAAGAAATCCACATGCATTTTTGCCTTCCAATATTATAAAAAAGTCTATCATATACCGGCTAGGGCTACCCCACCCTCGTTATATGACACTGTCATTATTAAGGAAGGTATAATAATGATAGCGGACCACTCGTTTTTTTAACAGTGTCATTTATCAGAGAACGCAATGCGAAAGTATCAACCACTAAGATGAGTTTGATAACAAAGCCTAATACTGTGACGAAAACATCAGAGTAACTGGTGACTTAGGTACAAAAAGTATTTCATATTCATCCAACAAGGATTTTTGTAACGAGTATATAGGATTACTTTCAAAAGACGGGCAAAATTTTAATATAAGAGAGTATAGGCTAAAATTACAGTGCATTTAAATATTAATTGCCAAATTGTAATATTCATTTTGAACATTCATTTAAAATAGTCCGCGTTAACTTGTTGTCACGCTACATCGCACCTAGTACGACTCATGACGTCACCAACCTGCGGTTGCGGTTGGTGTTTACGTTATAACCATGCATTTTGTATTTTCCATCGGATAAAAATTATAATTTGCATTTTTTTAAATTATTACCTCGTAAATGGAAAGTGTTATCGATTTCCAACCCTCTCACAAAATTTGGCTGGTCCTTAAATGTTACCATGTATATTGTAATAATGAAACCTACCACCAAATCGGACCACGATCACCACTTAGATCCGATAAAAGAATGCGGCCTTGTCATCTTCTTCAAAATATAATTTCACGAACTAGGTTAATTATGATGAAGTTAAAATCTTACATAATACTAGACCAGAGATCACAAATATGTTTGCATGCCTTCAATAAATTAATATTTGGAAGACTTTTCAATAAAATTGGGAAGTTCATCAAAAGAGGTTTGTCATAAGTCTGACGTGTTTGTGTACCTATATAAGTCTGTCTGTGGCATCATAACTTCTATACGTTTGGACCCTTTCGATGCGGATTTTATAATGATTAAAAAAACGTTTCATCGATTTGTGGAGACGGGACGTATATATTATATGATAACACTAAAATTTAAAAGTTTCGATAAACCTTAACAAAACCTAAATTTAATGTAGTTAATAACCATCTCGATCACTTCAGATTTCCAACAGAAAAAATCGCATTAAAATCGGTTCATATGTTCAAAAGTTATGATTCCACAGACAGACAGATACACACAGATACGTGAGACTTATGACACGAAGGGGTGTTTTTTTCCGTCGGGGGTAAAAAAATGTTGCTTTCAAAGCGCTTTTTTTTCTGAAAACTAAATTCAAGCGACCTTAATTGGCAGTCACTTTGCCTAGTCTGTACCCAGCATTATAATATTATATTTGGATTCACTCTTGCCTAGTCTGTACCCAGCATTATAATATTATATTTGTATTCACTCACCTGGCAAATTTTATTCGCTTTGAGGACGGTTTCATCTTTCTTCTTGCCTTTCAGTGTTTCACCGCAGACTTCCTTAAACTGTAGAATTGTAATCTTCAGTGGTTTCTTTTTTAATCTTGGGCTTACTTCTGACCAGTTCGTGTCTATTGAAAATAAATAAAAAATGCATCAAAATCGCCTCTGCTGTCAAGTCCGCCACTTGACCAACACCAGACCCAAGAGTTTGGTGGCTCCTTTGCAGAATAGACCATCTGCCTTCCTGCCACGCAGCTCGTAAAAGGCGAGTACAGGCTTACCGTCACTAGCACCGTGACACCTGACTAGGTGGTAGAGTTTCGCAGCGACGCACCCGGATTGGTACCACCGCCTTACCTATTTCTGCCGCCATAACGTCATGACGTGTTCCGGTTCGGAGGGTAAGGTAGCCGGTAAACTTACTTTTGCTCGAGGCCTAACATCCCAGCCTCAGGTTGGCAACGCACCATTACCACCTTTGGTGTCTCTAGGCGGCGTGAATTTCTTTCCGTCAGGAAATCCGTCTGCTTGTTTGCCTTCCAATATCATAAAAAAAAAGTGAAAGTGCGCAAATGAAATAGTCATGAAGAAATTATAGTGTATTGTGAATTTCCGCGTTGCCGCCAAATCTCATTAAATGAGCCTGAATAATGAAGCCATCGCTTTAGTCAAGAAACTGACATGACTTTCATTGACGGCTTAGGACTAATTTGGAATCAAATAAACCCGATTTTGTTTAACCGTGTACCTTGATGTAAATTCCAAGTTGACTAATGGCAAATGCTAACGTTAATGCCAAAAACTATAAAAGAAAAGAAGATTTTTCTATATAAGTTACCTATAAACTCTATCAAAGTGGCAGACTGTTTGCTGCACCGCTGGAATAGCTGTCTCCAAGTGGCGTTGCAGGATTCGTCCTTCGCCAGGCAGACTACTAAACTCTCGACTAGCACCTGGTTGTAAGGGTCCAGGTTGGCCCCACTGAGGTATTGATTAGGCAGTTTCTTCATAAGCTGGTTGAAGGTCACTTGCAGTTTATTGCCACTCTTATCGAAATATATATCCTGGAAAAATATTTATATATTAGGCCGACCCTTCGTATCGTGGCAGTTTGATTAGATTGCAGCTACAATTTTCCCATTTTCCCTATTTTTTTTCATAAAGACAATGACTTACACAACAAAAAAAGTAGTTAGCAAAAGTGGTCATCCGTTCAAGCATGATGACCGATGCAATGACCATGCCAAATGTAGATATTTTTTTATGTGTATATACGAGGGGCCTTCAATAACTACTTAGCCTCATCGCCCCATGGCGTTGTTGTTTCAAAAGAGTTTTACAATCGTGCAGTAAATACTTTTTGAAGTCTATCAAGTAATTTTCAGTTTTTTCCCTTCATTTGTTTTGTTTTGACAGCCTTTGGAAGCGAGCGTGTCGGCCGGTTTTGCAAAAATGGAAAAAGAACAATATCGTTCGGTGATTAGATTCTTGTTTTTGGAAGGGAAAACGCGCAGCGAAATCAAAGAGCGCTTGGATGCTGTGTACGGTGACTCTTCTCCTTCGATGGCGACCGTCAAAAATTGGTTCAACGAGTTTGCTCGTGGCCGCACGTCGGTTTTTGATGAGCCACGCCCAGGTGCACCGAAAACGGCTACTACAGAAGAAAACGTAAAAAAAAATCCACGATCTCGTGTTGGTAGACCGGCGACTGAAGATTCACGAGATAGCTGAGACTGTAGGCATCGCAAATGGGACAGTGCATCATATTCTGCGCGAAGTATTGGGTATGAAAAAGTTGTCGGCGCGATGGGTGCCGCGTTTGCTCACACCAGACAACAAGCGCAACCGTGAGACCACATCGGCGACATGTTTGGCGCTGTTTCAACACAACCCGGCGGAGTTTGTGACCGTCGATGAAACATGGGTTCACTGGTACACACTAGAGACCAAGGAACAGTCGAAACAGTGGACTTTACCCGGCGAACGTGCTCCAAAGAAGGCGAAGACTGTTCAATCGGCAGGAAAGGTGATGGCCAGTGTTTTTTGGGACTCACAAGGTGTGATTTACATCGATTACCTCCAGAAGGGTAAAGCAATCACGGGGATCTACTATTCTGACTTATTGGGCAGATTCGACGCCGAATTGAAAAAAACGGCCCGATTTGGCAAAAAAAAGTGCTGTTCCACCACGACAACGCGCCGGCTCACACCTCCGCCGTTGTCATGGCCAAATTGATCCAATTGCGCTACGAATTGCTGTCCCATCCACCGTATTATCCAGACTTGGCTCCATGCGACTTTTTCTTGTTCCCAAATCTGAAAAAGTCACTCGCCGGCAAAAGATTTGGGTCGAATGATGTGGTCATCGCCGACACAGAGGCCTATTTTGAAGACCTCGGGAAATCGTATTTTTTTGACGGGTTAAAAAAGTTGGAGCATCCCTGGTACAAGTGTATTGAATTGAAAGGAGACTATGTTGAAAAATAAATCTTTACTTTCTCAAAATTTTCTTTATTTTTTCTTGGCCTAAAAAAATATTGAATGGCCCTCGTAGATATTGTAACAGCTGTTTTATTCGGCTAATTTTGAAAAAAAAATAACTCGCCTTTTGTGTTGTTAAATGATAATTTTGTGTGCAATAAAGTATTAATTAAATAAAAAAGTCAATTCATAAAAATACCCGTATCTTCACGGCCGGATCTCCGAAAAGATAGGCAGAGTAGCAACCAGGGCACTTGCGATTAATTGAAGTTACGAATCTGTCCCATAATCTGATAGGTCATAGGTGGCTAAGATATCGAGAACCTATCCAATTTCTGATGAAAGTTTTTTATAAGAAAATTAAAAAAAAAAAAGATTTTTGAGTTGCCCAACAGCGGAATCAAACTCGAGACCGCATCCGCATGTAGTCAACGCCATCATCAGACCATTAGACCCAAAAAGTGATAAAAGATGAAACAAATCAGCGTTTTTGTATGAAAAGATTAATGAATGCAAAAAACCCTAGGCAGTGGGGTTTACTCTTGAATCTCGATTTCGTGAATGGAAATGTCCTATTAGGTACTCTTGAACACATAACTCGCGGAATATTAACATTTAGTTACAAATACATTCAAAAAATACATTGGTAAAAGCGTGTCTCATACCTTATATTTACTTAACTGCTGGATAAGGTCACTTGAAAGATCCTTAGATAAACTATTCTTCTTATTATTCACCATATCGAACATCGCCAACAGTTGGTCTAGGCTAACTTTAGCGTCCATGTTTGCGTGTCTGTCCAACAGATTGGACAAGTAACCAATGGAGTATTTCGAATAATTCTTCAGTTCTATAATTGGTAGAAATAGTTCTTGCCAAGCTAAAACAATGTTTCATTCATGTTTGTTTATATATACAAATGAATAAATTTGGAGAGCCTGTTTGGAGTATTAAAATATCAGCTTTTTTTAGTAAAAATGCATGTAGTCACGTATATTAATGTATGTAGTACACCAAAATATCATTTTTTTTACCATTTTTATTAGTCTGTTTTTCTGTCTGTCTCTGTTTGTTCCGGCTAATTTCTGAAACGGCTGGATCGACCTTTACGAGTCTTTCACTGCCAGGTAACTGATCTAACGGGTAATTCCGCTTTAGATAATGTACACTGCACAGCATCCTCTAGCGACTGCTTCCACTTCAGATAAAGTGAAACACGATCCGGAATTTCCACTTTGGATACATTTGTCTCATGCTTACCACACTTGATTACTCTAGCACCCCTTACAAGCTAACGAATAGAGATCGTTCTTCCCGCTCTATCCCAGGGCGCTGGGCGAAAATCCCAGAAAAGTATCACAAGAACACTCAGATTCAGGTCACTTCAAATAGTTATTTCAATTTCCGGGAAAATGTTCACACAATTTTATACAAAATCAATCAAAATAAAAAAAACCATTACACAGTATGAAAAAGATTGAGCTTTTAAAGAAAATATTAAACACCGGCAGAAAAAATGCAATAAACGGAAAGTGGAACTTCGATATACGTTACTTTATGGTTTCCATTAGTCAATTCACGATTTTAAAATTTATTTTTAGATTTTTTTGTCTCTTTGATAATTGCTAGAAGAAGGCGATACTTTACTGAAATCCAGACCTAAATCCAAATAAAATTATTTAATTTGCAATTTCCCGCCAAAAAAATGTATACGTATTATGGCGTGACAAAACAGGCAAAATAGTGCGCTCTGAATGAATTGGACTCACCGGAAATTAATACTCCCAAATACATCCAGCTCCACACTACACACACCACTAAACTGTTTTATTAGCATGTACAATACACACACTACTTAAAGTCAACGTTCGCTCGTTAGTAAGCTATCTAAGAAATTGCAAATTAAATAATTTTATTTGGATTTTGTCTCTTTATCATTCGACTGCGATTCATGCTGAATCTTTTGCACCGTTATCGTAACGAAATTTGACAGATAAATACTTTATGTTCCGAGTAAGGTTATATGATAGATACGATATGAGATATGATTTATCGCGTTCACTAAAGGCATTCCTTTCGGAGAAGAGTAAAATTCAAAATGTAAATTAGCTGTAATTCATTACCAGATTATCCTGTATTTTTCCCAATTTTATTTACTATAGTTTAAAAATTACAGACATAATACTCAATATAAAGTGACTAAATCCAAAATGTAGAGAAACATTTCAACATGCACACATTTAAAATTTCACAACAGGTTCCCATGTATAGGCAGAGAGTATCAAGTGTCAAGTGAAAAAAGTTCTCTTGTGCGGCTGTTTTTTTTTAATTTTAAGTTGTGGATTGACAATTAATGGAAACGATAAAGTAGTAGTGTATTGAACCTCCACTCCCCTTTTGTTGCATTTTTTCAATTACACCCATAAAAATAAATAAAGTTTTCAGAATTTACCTACACAATGCAACTTTTATACAACGTAAATACAACTTTTTATTCATCAAAATTCGAAAGTATAAAAACCATTCACCTGCTCTGACAGTTACTCGAATGAGATGAAATGGAAGTTATCAAATTCACCTTGAAACTGATAAGAGATAACACTTGACATAACGTAAGATGATCAAAAACAAAATCGGCAAGTTCGAGTTGAATTTGGAACACAAAACATTTTTTTACAAAAACTATTTGAAGACTAACTCTTTTCACCAGACTCCAAAATGGAGGATGTTATCATATCGACTGTATGTTTCTCTTTTTAAGTTTATTATGTTCGGTTTTTGTGGGAATGTAGGTCATGATTTAAAAGTCGTCCCACATCAATTTGATCACGATCCAAATAATGTTTTTAAGTCATAATTAATAAAGTCATAGAGGTGCTAGAAAATTTAGGCATTATTAAATATTACCAAAAAACACTTTTAGTGTGTTGTTAAAATTGATGTGGGGCCATATCTGCATCATTAACTACATTCCCAAAGAATTATTAAAAAGCGACATGATTATGATATTGGAATAAGTTTTTACACTTTTACTTTTTTATTAAAAACCGGCTCAAATTTAAATATTATGCTGTTTTAGGAAACAAAAAAATGTATTAATAATCATAAGTATCAAATGAAACGACCTGTCGAACATTGAATAAGTTTAAATAGGAGGGACAGAAAGGAACATTTTTTTTTTATGATATTGGAAGGCAAACAAGCAGCCGGATTTCCTGATGGTAAGAAATTCCCGCCGCCTAGAGACACCATAGGTGGTAATGGTGGGTTGCCAACCTGAGGCCGGGATGTTAGGCATCGAGCAAAAGTAAGTTTACCGGTTACCTATCCCTCCGAACCGGAACACGTCATGACGTTATGGCGGCAGGAATACGCAAGACGGTGGTACCAATCCGGGTGAGTCGCTGCGAGACTCTATCACATGTTTTTAAACGAAAAAGTATCATAATTGATTAATCTAATCAGTCTCACATTAAAATGCCAGGTTAATATGGAAACCCTGTATTTTTTAAAAGGCCATTGGAAAAACTTTTTTTTAATTTTGTTGTATTACCTTTCAATCCTGCTGAGAAACTACTTAACCCTCCTTGACCAAAAGCCCATAACAGGGAAAGACCAATTGGTGGTCGATTTTGGTAGGAATTTCTCAGGCTAACACTTTTCGCTATGGACGACACACAAAACTCTGGATACTCAAATGCAAGCATCTGCAGAAGCAGTCTGTATCCATTTACAGACTGACCTGTAAACAAAAAATGTTTTAATACAAGATAGCTTTCATATATTTCGTATTTTCCCTGTGTTGATCCAGGCTCATTTGCAGAATAGGCTATCTGCCTTCTTGCCAAGAAGCTCGTAAAAGGCGAGCATAGGCTTACCGTCACTAACACCGTAACATCTGACAAGGTGGTAGAGTTTCGCAACGACTCGCCCGGATTGGTACCACCGTCTTAACAATATCTGTTGTAATAACGTAAGTGCTTGTCTTAGACGTGTTCCGGTTCGGAGGTTAAGGTAGCTGGTAAACTTACTTTTACTCGAGGCCTAACATCCCGACTTCAGGTTGGCAACGCAACATTACCACCTTAAATGTCTCTAGGCGGCGTGAATTTTTTACCATCAGCAAATCCGTCTGCTTGTTTGCCTTCTAGTATCATAAAAAAATATGGGAACCTCTTGAATCATAATTGTCATCATCCTGGAGTTAATCCCAAGAGAAAGTGCCATTCGAATATAGCTTCTTACTTTGATGGTAAATAATTGATAAAACGATCCGATAAAATTCGTCTTATGATTTTAAAGGAGGGAAGACATTTGTGTGATGAATATATAGATGTCTGCATTCCCGGGTTCGGCTGTTTACTAAATTTATTCTAATATCTATTATAGTATTTCTGTGTATTAATATTGTTAACTAACAATCACAACATAAGCAAATAATTAGCTTACGCTTATATAGGACATATTTATTTTTATTTACATCATATAAGAATAAGAAACGAGGGATAGGTGTCTTTATATTATACTAGCAAACCGCCCCTGCTTCGCACGAGTGTAAAATATACATGTGAACCTTCCTATTCAATCATTTTATCTATTAAAAAACCGCATCAAAATTCGTTGCGTAGTTTGAAAGATTTAAGCATACAAAGGGACATAGGGACAAAGGAAGCGACTCTGTTTTATAGTATAGTATGTATGTTTGTAGTATAGTATGTAGTTATAACTTATGTCTCACCTGAGATTCTATTCGAAATAGGTATGGTTGGAATTATTTTCGAAATCTGTTTAATAGGTTTACGGTAGCACTCAGACACGTCAACTAACTTTTAATCTATCATTAAGTTACAGTTTTGTTAAATATTAGCTCAATGACCAATTTAAAGATAACTGACGTCTCTGGGCGCGGCCGTTAGGAAGCCAATTCACCAAATTAACATCAATAATATTAGTATAATTTGTAATAAAATATTATATACATACCTCGGCTCATATCATTAGCTAAGGCAGTGAGAGTTACATCAAAAAATAGTTGTGTGTTCGCTTTTCCAGCATCTTGTAGCACTTTCTCCAAAATAACTTTTATATCATTTGGTACTTCACTCAGTGGATAAGTAGGTCCATAGTTGGAGAAAGTGGGATCTTCAATATCTATTTGTGTTTTGGAATTTAAGAATGTAGCTACCTCCTTCAACCAAACCAGAGGGGCGTTGGAGAATCTAATTTTATTTGTTGATATAATGTTTGCTAGTTCTGTTGGGTCAATCTGTAAAATAAAATTATTATTTACATGGATTGTTAGATGCCTCTGTGTTCAAACGGTCCAGCATCGGACTTGATTTCTTGAGGTCCCGGGTTCGATTCCCGGGTCAGGCAACAAACATAATTAGAAAATGTATATTTTGAATTAGGCTTGCCACCTATTACATTGTGGGACTTAGTGCCTTCGGCTAAACGTGAGTGCCATAGTTGTGGCTCTGCCAAGTACTTCGGGGATATGGGCGTGAAGATACTTTCTTTCTTTTCTTTCATTAAATAATAATCTTTATTGGTGAAAAAAATCGTACGTATAAGAAACTGATTTTATTTTTGACATTTCTACTTACAACAAATAATAGTTTTAACTAAATAAGACGCTTTTACATATAACTAAACCGAAAAGTAAAAAATGATTTTCTATAAGTTCAAATAAAAAACAGTAAATAAGAAAAAAAAACGTAAAAAGATGTGGGGTGCTACCATACGATGTAACGTTTTTAATTATTTATCAATTTTTCTCCTATGTGGTCTAGCGGTTCAGTAGTTGGACTTGACTCCATGAGGTCCCGGGTTCGAATCCCGGGACGGGCAACAAAAAGATAATTGGGTTTTTCCAATTTTCTAATAAAAAAAATGTTGCTCGGGATAGGATATGTGCCCGGTTGGCGATAGGCTTGCCGCCTATCACGTTGTGGGACTTAGTATCTTCGGCTAGTCGTGGGTGCCCTGGTTGTGCCTCTGCCTACCTCTTAGGGGATATGGGCGTGAAGATACTTATTAATTTTTTTTCTTCAGTTTTGAAAGCGTATTTTTTAGTTTTTAAAGTATCATTTTATTTTGATATTTTAGTCATTAACACTGGGCTTTTTAGTAGGTACATCATTTGAAAATCAATCTTTTTATCAACTTTTTTGATATCTACGTATCTTTGTAAAGGAATCTTAGAATGCGTTTTTCACCATCTTGCTCTTATCGAGGTGGGTGATAACACAGAAATTAAAGAAGTAGACTAACATGTTCATAATCCGCAGGACTTTGAAACGTGACGGACGGGATACGGAAAGGAACGGGAATTGGAAATTGGAGTTGGATTTGTGTCTTTTTATGGTAATCAATAGCAGTTTAAAATAATGCATTACCTACTTGTGAAGGTCATCATCATACAAATTATTCAAATTTGAACAAAATTGGCCTTGACATCATTTCATGTATATCTTAAGAGATGTCATAAGTTTTAAAAGAACTGTAAGACAAATTAATAACACTACAAATACTCTCAGGTTCTATTTTTAGGATTAGGCAACTCGAAATGTATATATGTAAATGGAAAGTATATTTCCCGCCATTTTGATAACAGCAGCTGACAACATACTCTTACTTTCCGAAAGTATTACACTATTTTCTCAAAATTTGTGGTCATTCTACGGAACAATGAACAAGTCTTCTCAAACAAGTTTATTTAGTAAAAACTCATGAATCGTAAGGTGATGAATTATGTAACTAATGAAAAATGAATGAAACTAGATGTTTTATTGAGTGTAACTACATTTTAATTTTTTTGGGTAATTGTGTGCTGTGGTGCGGTGGTATGTCATTCTCTGGACTATAACATTATGTACTAACAATTCTAGATATAATAATAAGAATATTAACAAAAAAATATTTTAAATGAAAATTAGTAAAACCCAAATAAATAGTAATCAATTAAATTTATACCTATTATAAAATTGGACACAGCTGCATCTAATTAAATACATTGAATACTACTAATGCAAAAAAACAGTGGGACAGGTTAAAAGGCCCAAAAGCACATCACATTTATTTTCATTTTATACTTCTTAAATACGAGGGTGGATCCAAAAGTTCGTGGCCTAACCTACATGGAGCTATGACATCTTTTTAAAATCTACCGTCATTTGTTAGTATGTGTCATATTGATTTATTGTGTGCAGCACAGAACAATATTACTCACAGAGAAGAATTGTATCTACATATACAATAAATGCAACCATAGCCTTATACAGCTACGAGACAGTGGCGCCCCGTAGGTATATC